>JAPMUY010006019.1:195000-427528 GCA_026901105.3 Galaxias olidus | reverse complement strand
ATCCTTGCACCCCTTAACATCAGCACTGACCACAAAGCAGGCATACACTGTAAACCCATTGACCCACACTAAAAAGTTTTGAGGAAACCAAATGTACTTATTATCTGAGTTTAGTTACTTGAAACATTTCAGTTGTCCGTAAATAAACCACGTGTCCCACCCTAAAAAAAAAATATATTAGTTAAACCAGCATAATTTAATTAGCTACGTGTTCCATGCAATTAAATTATGTTGATCTAACTCATCAAGCCAATTTAACAATACTAATTCAGGGTGACATTGTCCTTGAATTGAACCTAAATTATGTAATGGGCTTACACAGAACCATCATGTTGAGAAGTTCAATGCAACAGATTCTAGTAACCACAACACACTGCATTTAGTTTGTACAGTACCTGAATAAAAACATGTTTATACATATAGGCCTACATTTGTAATTGTTTCATTATTTAAAAATTATCTGGTTCTCATAATCTCTTGAAAGCAATCAAAAATTGTATTTGTATTATTTTGTAAACTGCTTTGGCAATATTGTCTCCTATTGTACAGTCATGCCAATAAAGCATTGAAATTTAATTGAAATTGAAAATGTAACTATCATAACCTGCTCTTGGTCGCTAACATAGAATAGTGTGGAATTTGTGACTGTGTTACAGCCAAACATGGTGCATAGTCCATCGTGCTTAAACAAACATTAGTAAACGTTTCCAAAGAATTCTATCAATGAACCCAAATCTCACACATGAATAATACTTGTAATAATTTGTCTAATATGCCACAGTTGCATTACATAGGTAGATTATAACTATTATCCCACAATGCCTTGCTGCAATAGCTCATAGTGTCGATCAAGGGTCAACCAACTTAACAACATTGCCTTGACTGAACAAATGCTTTTTAAGTTAACCTGTCAAGGTAAACGTTTTTGAGTGCAGGATCTCGAATGGACCAGAGGTTTGAGTTTATTAAAGAAATGTGTTTAGGTAAGTAGAGATATCTTTATAGTACTTGCAACTTTATATATTTTGTTAACTAAACTTAAAGCAATCTTTCTTTAAATACTTCAACAACATTTTTGAAAAGTCTATATTAAGATTGTGAGCTGAAATCAAATGATTTTATAGGTCACAGGTAATGAAAAAATATAAGCTCCTGCCACTTGAAAGGGATTAGTAGCATTTACTTAAAAATTTTAAAATAGTTAACATTACATAAATATTTTGTGTTCACAGGACCTTTAATCAGGTTTAGTGTCAGTTCAACCTAAACTTGTCAAGTTCATTGAACATTTAAGAAAGATTGAGTGCACGACACTAAAAATATTCTTTTTTTAAATTTTTTTATTTTTTTATATCTGGCTGTGCCGAGAGCGGAAATAGAGGGGGGTGGCTCTGAGACGTCATTGCTCACCGTAAAGCCTTCTGGAGATGTCGTGGGCTCAAATTAACGAAACATCTGGGATGGAGGGTGCCCACTTGAAAACCCCAATGACATATCTGCTCTCAACCCAAGTCCTTTCTAAAATATTGTCTTTTGAAGTTATAGTGCTCCTCTTGGAATATGACATAATGGATAGTATAACATCCTATCCTGTGTATATTGAAATGCTATTGATAACATGGGGCATACAAAAAGTAAAACAAATACAGGTTCTTCCTCAATGACACCATCAGAGATGGCACTTTGTGCCGGCTAAGGTACCTCTGAGAGTCTGTTTAACACCTCGTCTGGGCAGGGATGAAGCAGCCACACCACAGGGTGTCATTAGACTGACAGGAGAACTGAACGGTCAGATTTCTGAGCTTCCTTGTGTGTAATTAAAGTAAATTATCCCTTCACAGTTTTGGCAGGGCACAGGACAGATGAAAATATGCCTGGACTGCCAAGCAGACTGACTGTGTATGTAAGGTAAATAGCTGCCACATGGAAGAGGGAATTTTGGACCACCTAATGTTTTCATTTCCGCCCTCCGAGTCCTTTCCAGTAAAAAAGTGAAATGACTTTGAATTGCAAGGCATACACGAACTGGGAGTTTAATCGTTTTTGCTACAGCTTATTCTAACAGGCTTTGCTAGATGTGTTTATCCAGGTATGAGAAGTCACCTTGAACTATTGCATTTGCTACTGTACAATTTCATACATGTGGTTACAAGAAAAAAAAAAGTTACAAGTTTAAAAGTTTGGATTCGGAAAGATTTTCAAAGAATCCATTGCTGGTAACTGTCAACGTGCATTGGACAAATTCAATTAATTGTTTTCTTTGGAGTATTGAACATGTTCACTATATACAGTGAGAATATACAGTGAGAATACCTGCTAGATATCCAGTTGGGCGTTGCGAGGCATCAGATCGCATCATGAGCAGTTCACACTACATGATCGTCACTCACGGGAGCGCAATAACCATCTACCCCAGTAAAAGTGATCTGAAAACCCAGGTTTAAACCTGTAGTTACCTCTCTATCCCAGAATCCTGCTTCGTAGTATAAGCCTCAGCTTTTCGTTTGTTATGGTGGATCTAAATTATGCTGTGCCTTATCTAAACAGAGGCTCTCACTCCAGATTATGTGATTACGCATACAAACCCAAGCCTTGTCCCTTGACAGCTGATGTAAGATGTCACTACCAGGAGTGTTGCCACATCGTGGGCGACTTTGACAGCCATATCACTGGGTGTAATGTGTGCTACGGCCTCTTGGACATCCCGATGCATTTCACCAGATTCTACTGGGTCAATGTTCCTGCCTCCCAGTGTGTAGTGACAGCTGTCTTACCAGTGATATAATGGTGAGTGTCTGGTTCCTTATGACCTTGTTATTAAGTCATTCAGTATTGTAAAGCACTGCCTCTGGTGGTCAGTAAGAATGAGATAGAGGAAGAGTTACGTATGTAACTATGATTCTTTGAATTCTGTATGACCGCCAGTGTTTTTGTCACTTGGATACTTCAGGAAATTATTCTGTAGGAGGATAATTCTAGTTGATGGGGGCTTATGGATGTGTGGGGGTGTATTTGCCCCCGTCATTCCAGGTCACAGAGGACTTTGTTGATAGAATTACTCAACCAGTGATGGGAAGTAAATGTTAGGCGAACTAATTCTTGATATCTGTAAAGGTATTTAAAATTAAATAATAAATGGGGGCACCACCCAACGAACTTAGCTTATAACGTGGCTCGATGAGAAACCATTGGTCTAATCTTTGTATAATTAATTTATCAGACAATATAACAGTTCAACTTTTCAGTTTCAATACTAAAGTATTGGATACATGGAATCTATAGAGCTTTGACAAATCCATGTATTTCTATTATCAAACTTGTTCTATAAATTTATGCAAAGTGTATGTTTCCTTGTTACGAATGTTTTAGTACCAAACAGTATGTATACTAGCTGAAAAACGAGTTATCTTCTAAAACAAAAACATTATTATGCATTCAATAAACTCGTGATTACAAACATAATATTATATTTCAACTTTCCTTATTGTCAATGTCCTTGTTCAATTATTGTTCAGTTTTTCCTTTTAGCAAAAATTCCTTACTCCTTAGTTTTTAGGGATAAAGACAATTTGAATTCCCTTCTGGATTTCTGTCTCTGGATAGGGCGAAGGTTTTTTTTACCCTTGCCATCTTGGCATTTCAGGGGTCCTTTGTCCAGGAGGGCAGGGGGGGTTAGACGTGTGAAGTTGATTCTCCTACAGTAGTGAACTACAATTAATTACACTAGTAGTTTTCATACATTATAGCTACCTAATAGCTCAACTATGTTCATATGGTGATTGAAGTAGTTAAAGGACTTGTTGCCAATTTTGTGTTGTTAACAATTGAAACTACAAATAATTTTGGGTCATGAAATGAAGGGAATGATTTCTTATTTTTATTTGACCATTGCTTCACTACTGTAATTGAACCCCCTTTGACCAGCACCACCCCCATTTTCTTTCATCATGACCTCTGTCAAGGCCAGTTTTGAGTAGTACACATCATTTAATTAAGCTAGTAGTTTCCCTACATTTTCCAAGTAGCTTTAGCAAACCAAAGAATATTTCTCCCTAGGGTAGCTTTTCTGTAGTTCAACATCTTCCAGTGTGAAGTAATTGCTAGCTTGCACAGCTAGGTTTTCAAAGTTGATTTTGTTACAGTTTAACTTTGACCGTTCCGTTCCTCTTATTCTTCCGATAAAAAAAAAGTGAATTGTACGGAACAGGTTTGCGGTGTCCCACGCAGGTGTGGGCAGGACAGACAGGGAAACAAGCAGGGAGACAAAAGAACAGAAAACTAGACCTGCAAGAGAGTGTAACAGGTCTATTGTGAAAATTGCTGCATCCTCCCTGACTGTGAAAAAAGCCTGCAAACAATTCTGCCCGCTCTCTGTGGAGAGGAACCACGCGTTATTGCCAGATTAACTTTGCACGCTTAATAATAGGAGATGAAATGACCGCAAGTCTTCACACATTTATGTACTCTCACTGGAAATCAGTGTCCTAATCCTTTTGCATGGGGAGAACAGAGTCATATTGTATTTAATTCTGCTCTCATGTGGTCACCAGAGCCCAGACGTAATCTTCAAGCATTGCTCATCACTTCCAGTACTAACAACAAAAATGAAAGGTATGTTGGTTGGTGAGGGAGAGAGGGATATTCCTCTTTCTGTGAATACTGCTTTTGTCTTTTAAAGAAGACTACCTCTGGGGTGTTGATCACAGCTTTATTGCCTCCGCCTGGGAACACCGGAGAGACAGGATCTCTAATAAATTTTTGATTATTAATGTTCAATCCAAACAATGGAGGTATAGCATTCCCATCATGTGCGAAGAAAGACGGATTGTTTTTAGAATTCAAGTTTGCAGATAAGACGTGTTGAGTTTGTGCTAACACCTTAAAGGCACCTGTAAGAGTTACTAAAAAGAAAAGTAAATAAAAAATATATTTACACTGCAGTACTGCTATCAATCACCCTATCAACCTGCAAGAACGACAGTACAGTGTCCTGAAAAACATTGTACAGCAATCTGGCCCTGCATCTTTTAATTAATTTTTTTGCATCTATATACAGTAACATTATCTTAATTGCAAGTAATTAATATCACATACGAACCATGTTTCATGACTCAACCAACAGTAAGTTAAAGGGTTATACTTCAAGAGCCTATAATGAAAAAACATCTTCATTCAAGCCCTCATATTGTCTTTCTTCCTTTCTCTCTCTCTCTCTCTTTCTCTCTCTCGCTCTCTCTCTTTGCTCTCACTCTGTCTGTCATGCTATCGCTCTCTTTTGCTGTCTGTCTTTCTGACTCTTATCTGCATTGCTAATAGCATGTTCCCAAGTTGCGCAGAGAAAAAGGGAGAGGGATAGCAGGCTGTTAAGTCCAAGCCAATCAGTGTTACTTGCCCGTCTCTAACCATCCATCCAAGATAGCTTGGAAAGCTGACTGAGTCCATCATCATCAACGGCTATACATACCCTTATCCCCTTTCTCACGGCTACTCCATCAAGTCATACAGCATTAACCTCTCTCAGTACAGAAAAGTGCAAGTGCAGGGCTTCAAAAGCACCATTATTTGAGTATTCTCTGTTTGTTTAATTATATGATTATATTATTAAATGGAACAGACATATTTAATATAACT
Organism: Galaxias olidus; assembly: GCA_026901105.3. Taxonomy (NCBI): domain Eukaryota; kingdom Metazoa; phylum Chordata; class Actinopteri; order Galaxiiformes; family Galaxiidae; genus Galaxias; species Galaxias olidus. Next base: position 421,897 of record JAPMUY010006019.1, on the reverse strand, counting down.
GACTGGTATGAACCTGACAAGAGTATTGGTAAATTGTTTCAAGAGACTCGCATTTAATCATATAGAGTATGTATTAGCTGTCAATAAATGTCTTGAAACCCATTTATAGGGCCTATAGGGCCATGTAAGCTGACAAGAGACTGCAAATACGTGATTTGAAAAATGAAGTGATTTGATAAATATTTACTGCTTGCCAAAGTTAATCTTCTAACTGGCTATTAAAATGAACTAGATGCAATTATATATTAATATGTTTAATATATATATTAAAAGCGAACCCTGACATTGTGATTGGTCATATTATTGAATTAAATAGCATTTGATGCACGAGGATAGGGAAGAAGCTCACCCTAACAGCCAATAGCCTTGATTCCACTGCAGGCTTATGCATGTGTAAACAATGTGGAATACATTTTCTGGATATTGTCTTTAATCACAAAAAAATAATTACGAATCCCTTATATTGCACATTGTCTCATTTTAGGACACAATTTGTCAATTAGAAGAATGTGTGTAATAAATCCATTAAGGAAGAACATTTATTCTAGTCCTGGCAACATTCTGTAACAAGGTATCATTTACTTTCTTTTATTTAGGTTCATCTGCCGGAGTGAGCAAAAATCTTACGCGTTAATTATTGATTTGGCAGTGGCGAGAAATTAGTGACTGTGCCATGTGCAATTTAGGTAACATAGTCAATAGGAGGAAACACTGCAATTAAAGAGACTAGCTACTCCACTAATAAGGCGTGTTACTCTCGCTCAAATGCAAAAACTCTGTCAATACGTTGGCTTATTGAGTTAGACTATTATCTATTTGTATGAAATGTAATTTCTGGATGGGGCTTCTTCATTTTAATGATACATTTTTTGGGGGGAAACTTGTAAAGCAAATAATTACAGTCTTAAAGTAGTCTTCTCAGTGCAGACCATTTTGAGTAAAATATCACAATCTTTGAAGGTTCATTTGAAATGTAGGAAGTTCCGACCAAAAAGCCTGGTGTGGCAGTTTAGCCTGCAATGTTGGAAATGCCAACCAGTCACTGGGAGGTGCTGCTTTGATCCTGGAAATGGACACGGTGCATATAGGATGTAGTGTGTTGCAATACATTACACCAACTCACCTTCAGCTAAGGCACTGAAAGCTCTTTACTGCTCCAGGGTCTTTGTCCTGTAACGGACCATGCACTGGCCTGCCTGTGGATATACATCCAGTACGGCTTTTTGTCCTTCTTTTGATGATCCTCCTACTTCTTTTTCGACTTCTGCATCCTGTTGTTTTTTTTCTCATCCAAAAGCTAGAAGGAAGACACCTTCCTTCAAAAATGAAAGACTTTACAAGCCATCTCATTATTATTATTTTTTTACGCTGTGTTAAAAAGGTCTCTCGAAGCGCCTTTGGCTTATAAATCACCAAATGCCCTACTGATAAAGAAATGTCATCCAAATCCAAAAGCAAAAAAAATTCTTGATTATTCCTTTCTGCTGAAGGTCACCTATGACATTGTATCTAAGATGAGAGATGAAATGGTACACTAGCATCAGACATACTACGTTACCTATGGCTTTCTCTGCCGAGCTGAGATAAGCAATTGGCAGTGGTCATGCTCAACTCAATGACTTGTAGGTTTGCATATTTTTTTCTACCCATTATTAACCCAAAAACATTTATTAACCCTAACGCAAAAGTATTTCTACCCGAAAGCAAAGGTTGAATGGGTAAATTATTGTGGCTCACGACACCAATATTATGATTTGCACTATGGGCGGGCAGAGTAATAAGTTATTTCTCTGATCTATAAACATGAGCTCTTCTCTCAATCAAGATGAGACTCCTTACATAAAACATCTGTATGCATTTGGACAATGTGAGATATGGATAATTCTTCCTGAAGCCAAGACAGTTTCAACCCAGCAGCATGTTTGCACCAAGGGCTTTATACTTTGCAACATCTATAAACCAGTTAGTTTTTTCCTCTGGAAATAAGTGCACTTCATTGAGGGGAACTCCAATCCAAAGTGCTATTGTAACTATTGTAGCACATGTGTAAAATGTATTGTATTTGGCCATTGTATGTAGGCCAACATTCTAAATTCTAGATGTTGTTGCCATTAATTGATTGTGTTTGTCAATTCATCTCTTACCAAAAGTGAGTGCCTTTGATCAGTTCCAGGGACAAGTGCTTATATTGGAAAAGTACTTCGCATGTGGGTAAGATTGCAAGGGGAATTGTATTTTCTATGTTTAACATTTGTTCAATATCCTTTGCATTGGTGCACACAGTTTGGTCTTTTCAGATGGCAATATGATATACATCTATCTAATCTATCATTTAAACAGTGAATTAATTTTGTATGTCTTTGATAGATATATTTTAAATCGGAGCAGATGGTTCAGACTTTCTCTCCCTTCTGGCGTCTGGTGGTGCGGTTTTAGCACACTTTTCTATTAGAACATTGACTGCATTGTGAGCCTTACAGCATCTCGTTTGTTTGATTTATCTCAACCTATCTGATATCTCTATGTAATAACTTTAGAATCCTAAAGAGTAAAAAGTTGGGAACAGAAGAGTCTGTCCACTTCCGAGAGCTAAATTAAAATCCTATAAAAGTACAGTTTTGTAATGGGAGAGAAAAACCACACGAGCTCCTTCTCATGTTGCTCATACCGGATGCCTTTATCCCTCTTTACATATACACGTTTCCTGTTAAAGCGGTTGAGGCGATGAGGCGCCATCATCAGAACAGTATTGTTACCTTTTTCCTCGATAGAGGCGACTAAATATCACTGATGGATGGAGGTTGTCCAATCTTGTTTTAGTATGAAATGAGTTTGCGAGCGCCACTATCTGACAGAAAAAGGGCTAGTCGATGATATCGACAAATACAAAGACATATTTCTGTACCAGCGTTTGCAACAGTTGAAAACATGATCATAGGTGCAGCCAATGTGAGTTACACTTCATTGCTCACACCTCCCAGTTCTCCCAGTTCTCCCAGCCGTTACTCCAGTGAAGTCAGCCTACAGATCCTGTCTGTAAGGGGGACAGGGTGGGAGAGAGAATGGAGAGAGGATAGGGGGGAGAAAAGATGGGGGAGAATGGAAAGCTGCTGCCAGGGCCCTCTGCTACCACTTGGTCCTCTCCAGCTGAGACAGGCCAGCTGGGTTTCTACCGCTCATCCTTCACACACTTATACACACACACACACACACACACACACACACTACTTCTGCACTGTGTACTTCTACTACTGCTCTTCTTGGTCGTAGGATCATCACACACAGACGTACCAGGGCTCAGGTTAGAACTGCATCCAATACCGTCCGCAACGTCTATAGCCCCCAGTGAATTGCCATGGAGAAGTGTGTTGTCTGTGACACACTGGGGAGAAGGGGGGGGGGATTTAGCTAAACATTCACGGAGCCGCGTGGCCTTTTTTATCACATGTAACATTCTGTAAGTGAAGCAATCAATTTCAGAGTAATCCAGGATAGGGTCACGGTCAACTAATGGGGAGGCAGTCCACCGGTGTCCCTCAGAGACCTGCCCCACTGCCTCCCTGCGGATTGGAGGAACCAATTGGCCCAGAGTGCCATAGGACACAACAAAGTGGCTTCCGCTACCCAGTCAGACGTGGTATGACAGAACGGCTCGCCTCGTGCACCGTAGCTGAGACAGGATTACTCTGCTTTTCCAACTTGAAAAGATGCTTTTGTGCTGTTCAAAACGACACGAACATGTGACGTGTCATCTACTGTTATCGTCATGTTGGTATCTTTCACACAGAAGTCATATTGGCTAAATTGGCTAATTATATAAATGTCATAAAAAAAGATCGCAAAGACTGAGGAATGAGTTTTTTTGTTCTAATGTGGACTAGTGGATAGATTTTTCAGACCTTACAGCTATAATGTTTTAGATTACATTGTCTATGATTGATAGATGTGTGGCAGATTTGGGGGGGGGGGGGTTGAGTGTAGTGTTCACTGGTTGTTAGCCAATAGGAGGATATAACGTGGGGACGATCACAACAGCTCATACAACAGCGGTGAAGTGACCCTATGGTTATACCCAGCAGTCTCTCCCTAGAGACTGTCTGCTCTCATACATGAATACCCAGACACAGACAGATAGAGAAATAAACACGTAGACGGACAGACTGCTCGGGCGGTATTCACAAAGGTGCTATTTGCTTATATATTTTTCTCTTCCTGCTCTCTAACTCTTCCGCACACACTTCATAGACGCATGCACACGTAGACAAACACACACACATGCACACGTAGACATACACACACACTACAACAACAAGTACAACAACAACAGTAATGCAGGGTATTTGTATTGTAAACAGGACATTTCTTTTACATAAACTACCTGCCATTTTTATATTACTTTGATTAGGAGTGTTGAATATTGCTTATGAAAACAATGAAGATTGCATGATTTAACCAGACAAGACACACTATCCAACTCATAAATATCTGCAGGTCAGTCACAGTTGAATCCATACTAACACAACTCACAGTTGAATTAATTTAAACTCAAATGTCACGGTGTATCCCTCCAGGTTCCTCCAGTACATTCTACCTTAGTTGCTGCTGGCCACAGAGCTTAAACAATACAGCGTGAAAATACTGTAAATCACTTCTTCTTTCTTGTACTGTAATTCTGTCCACTATTTTCAATTATTCTTAGAGCTGTTGCGTAGCTGGCCCTATTTCAGCAACACAGGGATATTTAGCCACTACATGTAATTCTGTCCACTATTTTAAATTATTCTTAGAGCTGTTGTGTAGCTGGCATTATTTCAGCTACACAGGGATATTTAGCCACTACATGAATGTGAATCAAAGTATGAATTACCATTTGCATGAAAACACTCAAACCAGGACACCCAGTCAAAAAGCAATTATAAGTCACAATAAAAGTGATAATGATCATCACAATTAAAGGTCAGTAATTCCTTTATGTGTAACTGACTGCTGGTACTATATGGAAGACTGTAATTCATTCACTCATTTTCAAACATTTTCTCAACTTTCTTGTTTCTCTTTTGTTTATCTCGTTATCTGAAATTTCCAGTTGATGCTTCACAGAGGTTTGGCCTGCCTGTCAATTCTGGCTTGCTATTTGGCCATCACCCGTGTCGTGAGGGGGGCATCTGGTGTGTCCGACTTTCTCCCCAGGACCTCCACCAAAGCCGCTGCGCCCATTAGTACAAAGGAAGAAATGGGAAATGGAGGAGTGCATGCTGGGATGTCATTTAATATTCTTTATCTATTTGCCCATCTGGATTAACTCAAATGAGAGGAAACGTCTAGTCAGACTAGGTTTTCTGGTGTTCATCTTAATTGGTTGTTTTCAGATACCAGAGCCAAAAATCACCATCAATAAATAACTTAAATTTAATCTAGTATAAAAATCACTGAAGTAAAAATGTATAGTGTGTAAATAGTGTAGTGTAGGCAAAGTTGTGCCTTGTCTAGTAAAAATGAGAAGGAACTGTACTTAAAAGTGCAATTTACTTTAAAGAGTATTTCTATTGAGCAAATACAGATGTTAGAGGTCGTGTTGTCTTGGTCAAAAGCAGGACCCAAGGTGAAAGAACTACTGAATCTCTAAGAGGGACCTACTATATATTCTGATAATAAGATATGAAATGCCTACAACAGGATGCATGTTCCTAATATTATGGTGTGTGGTCATTTGCAATGTTGCAGATGGTAGCCGTGTTATCAAAATCATTTAGGAATTAATGACGATAGCATGAAGCCAGTATTTAAACCAGTGAAGATAATTGTCCCTCCGATCTGTTGTTCAGTGCAGTTTTTGTGGAGCCTCATCATGGAAGTGGGGGATGAGACAGATGATCTTATCTGTTTGGCCGATACCGTGTTCATTTTTCTCAATTTAAGTACTTCAAGGTCAATTAATCTCTGATTATCCAATGGGGCTGTTCACTTATTAGATAGCATAAGGTGATGATTATAGTTGAATTTACCGTTATTTTTCTACAGTGTAATTATTCAAAGAATATCGCATTTTTTAGCGCCATTGATTGCTATTCAGGTACTGTAGGCATATTGGTCTATTGGTCTTTGGGAGCCAGCTTTATTGCTTAGTATAAAGCAGAGACCACAAAGTTAATAGACTATCAGTCCTCCTAAACTGAACTGATTGTGCAATCCAGTAGCATCATCCACACAAAGATAGGTTCACCATCAGGGTGAGCAAAAAGAGGAGAGAATGAGAGAAAAAGAAGAGTGGATAGACAAAGACAGAGATGGGGAGGGGAGGGGGAGTAATCTTGAGTCGTGTGGGTTAATTCAGAGTCTTTCAGCTGCATTTACCATGTGTAAACATTGCCAGGGGAGGGAGGGAGAAGCGAGGGCTGTGTAAGAGAGAGGGCGCAACAGAGGAGAGATCAGGGAGAGAGGGACGAGGGCTTGACTGAAACGGCAGCGGAGCAGCAGCCTTGTGAAAAAGAGGTTGAGATCAAGAGAAGGAGCGAGAGGGAGAGAGCCGCTGTACAGGTTACAGTGATCACACAGCGACACTCTGTAAGTAGGTAAAGCAAGTCACAAAAAAGAAAAGAAAAAGAGAAAGAAGGAGTGAAGGGAAAGGGTGGAGGCTCCTTACACCTGAAGATTACTTTGTTTCACACTCAGTCGCTCAGTCGCGCTGGAAGCAGCAGATAGGGGAGAGGAGGGAGCCCAGTTTATCAGGAGGTGTCGGCTTTCTCATCCTCTCCTTTTTTTTCCCTTCCCTCACTAGTTCTCTGTGCGCTTCACTTCAGTGGAAAGCCCGGTGATCTGCCAGGTGTCCGTCCGTACCCAAGAGTAAGAACTCCGGTTAGCAGGTAAAGTTAAACAGAGAATTGCCACCAGAAAGAAAATAGGAGGAAGACCGCAAATCGTAAATACGAAGAGCAAAACAAGTTTACCTCTGAAGAGTCTTGAAGATCCCGCTTTCGAGTGGTTGAAGTGTCGGTTTAAAAGGTAGGACAGTACTTATTTATTGATGTGGCTTCTTTTGTGACCAGCTGTATTTCAATATGCCTAACCTAGTAAGTAAAAAATAATGATTGCCTTTAGCTTGACCTTTTTCAAATTTGAATGCCAAGTGATCGTAAAGTTCCCATCCTCTTTTAACAAAGTTTTTTTATTTTTTATTAACATTTATTTCTTGTTTATTTGGAAGCATGAAACAAAGTTAATTGTGTCTGCTTGTGAAGTCTTTTTACCTTTTTGAGGTTTTAAGGCAATATCTAGAGTTCAGTTTTTTGCTTATACCGAATGGTGTTGTGAGAAAGCAGTCGAGTTGGACTGAAGCCGAGAAGGGGGGAAGAAGATCCTGTGCGTGTTAATGAGATGTTGCCTAGTTGAAGGGGATCAAGGCATGGTTGTGCCAAGAGGAGGAGACTCCTGAAGAAACAGACTACGAGAGAATGGAGGAAGTGGATAGGGATGGGGATCGAGAGACAAGAGAGGGAATGAGAGAGTAACAGCAAAAGAAGGCAAAACGTAGGAGGAAAAAAAAAGGGGGGGGGGCATTGATTTTAGCGGACTGGGGTAGCAGGGCTAGCTGGCATCCAACTCAATAGCCACGGCAGCTGACATGAGGGAGAGCCAACATGGAGCAGTGGGATTTCTATTTTTCAGCCTCTTGGAGATACGGCCGTGTTGCCAAGTCACCGGGCTCTCCCCCCATGGAGAAAGATTTCATTGTGGGGCCACTGTGACTGAATTCATTAAGTGTCTACATGTACCATGCTGGCCCCACCACTTCCTACCCCTCCCTCTCACTCCCTTTCTCACTTTATCTATATCTTTCTTCACGAATACTCCCAAGTACGCGTAAGCTGGATCTCATTTGCAATACTCTGATAATATTATTTAGTGGACTCTTGAATTTTTAAACTGATTTTTAATAGCTTGTGTCAGTAAATCTCACCCCACTGTGAAAAGAAAGGAAAGAGAAAGAAAGAAAGAAAGAAAGAAAGAAAGAAAGAAGATGCCACAAATGGTTAATTTAGTAGTTAAAATATCAAAGGGAATAAAATGGTTTTGGACCATTAAAAAAGATAGACGATTGAATATGTAGAAAGTGCAGAGAAGTTCAAGTAAAGAAGTACCAAAATGAGGGAAAGCTATTTCCATGCAGTACGTCAGCCATGATGAGTCTCCTCGATAGCGAACACAGCAACATGGGCCATTCTTAAAAGTAAGTGTGCCATTTGATAGGCCTCTGTTGTTTCATGGACACTAGACCCATTCCCTTGCGTTAAAATCAATAGCCCAGTAAATTCTTATTTGAACGGCTCTAGGGCCTAAGGACTGATGCTTTTTTTTCTTTCAGTTGTAGCATAATGCACTTTTAGAGTTTGTGTTGGAACACTTCAGAAACATTGCTGTGTTTGAAGGATCAGCCTGGTGGAAATGAAACAGGCTTAACCACAGTTAGAGGGTTCATATGGAAGGATTCCAGTGTTCTATTGCTCATTTTGCACACTGTCAACAAAGGGTGGCATGTAAAACAAAGGATACGATGCACAGATCTTTCATAACATGACATATTTGCGTGTTTGCGTGTGTGTGTGTGTGTGTGTGTGTGTGTGTGTGTTTGAGTATGTGTGTGTGGGCTTTTGTATGTGTGTGTGTGTGTGTGTGTGTGTGTGTTTGAGTGTGTGTGTGTGTGTGTGTGTGTGTGTTTGTGTGTGTGTGTGTGTGTGTGTGTGTGTGCATGTGAATGTGTGTGTGCGTATTGACTTTTTAAGTTGTAAGAACTGTATTTAAATGTATTTAAGAATAGATAGTATGGTGGAATATAAAAAAGCCATGCAGGAGCTTTAACAATGAACATCCACCTGAAAAACCATGTGTATCAAATGTTTAAAAAAACATCTTAACCTCCTCATCAAGTCCAGATGCCATTTCTTACTTTCCTCTATTGTTCTCTTCGTGAAAAGTCATTCTAAGTTAATTTACTCTGAGTCATCATGTGTGCTAAAGCTTACTCAACCCCCCTGTCTCTTGATGTTCAAGTTTACCTTTTGTTTGGAGACGTTGTACCTCAGAGAGTGGGACAGGAGAGAGACGCTAGAACGAAACGACAGCCATGACCGGGGTTTGAACCGTTACGGTTGTGATAGCTCTCCGACTAGAATGCAGTACAGTTTGTCATCCATTGATTGGACAAGGTTAGGCCAGGGTCTCTTGCTGAAATGCTCCTCAATTGTTTTCTTTCCGTCGACTTGATGAGACACAAAAGAGAACTTTAGTTTAATGGTTTTATAATGCAGAGCAACACGGCAGAGCAAACTTCACAGCCTCAGTGACGGAGCGTCGGCAGTGTGTGTCTGGATTGGAATTATCTTCCTCTGAGACACTCCTCAAAGGCTTGTCTCCTTCATCTTCATTGTGCGCGTGTGTGCGCGTGTCTATGTGTGTCTGCGTCGGTGTCTGTTTGTTTGTCACACCTGTGTACACAGCCATTCACAGATTCTGAAGGGCCCGGCGTGATCATGCACCAACAGATGTAGTTTTTCATTTCATTACCCGACAGTATCTCCCGCTCTCTCTCCTTCTAACCTGAGACAGTGAATTATTCCAAACCCTCAAGGGATTATGAAAGCAATCATGTTTTTTTCCCCCTTCTTTTCTTTGACAAGCTCTCTGCACCATGAATCTATTCAAGAACACAGTTCCTTAAAGTAATAGACAGAAACCCCTTTCAGGTTGGAATTAGTTTAAATTGATTCTCCCAAGTCTTTTTCCACCGTCTGACAAGGTTTAAGCAGGGTAACTTCCAACATGCAAGGCCATATGCAGAAATCAATTTCTAAATGAAGTTGATCATAGAAATTAGCTGTCTCTCTTGGTAGGCCTCACTCTTGACAACAGAGAGATGTTAGCGCATACCAAAAGCTGTCTTAATTTTTGCATGAGTGCCTTGCAACTCATTAGCTTTCATTGGGCGCAGGGGAGATGTCATGGAAACGACAGCTCTGATTTTGTGTGTGTCTGTGTGCGTGCGTCTGTGTGTGCTTGAAATGAAAGACTTGATACAGCTTTCAATATAGACTGCATATTCATGTGGCACATTCTCAGTCACTGTAGAGCTTTCCATGTGTCGTACCCTATTCTTGTTTATCAAGAGAAAAGATCCAGAAAATAAAATTTGAGCATGCAATCACCATTTCTGATTATGCCCTGACCATTTCACCGAAGTACTAGGGACTGCCGTAAATAACTAGTCAATCAACCTTCAGTAAAGGTCAAAATAATCATCAGGCTTTCTTGTGCATAGACTGTTATTTAAAAAGCTGGGGACTGTGAAGAAAGTGTGTTTGCATATATGTGTGTGTGTGTGTGTGTGTGTGTGTGCGTGTGTGTGTGTGTGTCTGTGTGTGTGTGTCTTCTTTGAGTGTTCACTATTTGTACTTTTGTGTGTTCTTGCGAGTATAGCTGTGCCTCGTAAGCATTGGTGCACAGCACATGTGTAGATTTCCTTTGAAACGTACACCTCTAGAAAAGTTTACTTTGAGCCTCCTCTTTGACCACCTGTGTTAAATGATAGGGGCTGATGGCAGTGTGCCATAGATGCAGTGGGTGAAAGAACTGCGAGGAAGAGATCAGGTGCAGAGCGATAGGTGGTGAGAGACGGGGTGCTGCAGTGGTTCTGTTTATGCACTCACACACACACACACACACGCACACACGCACACACACACTCATTTACTCATGCCCACATGGTTCTCAGAACTAACAGGGGCCCCATATTGCTGCCATCCCCCACATCCTCAGCAGCAGTGGAGGATGCAAAGGTCAGTTCACAACAGCAAATTAATTCTTTTTTTCTGGAATCCTTTTTCAATAACTGTGATTTTTTATTTGAAATACGAACGGATGCACAATAGTTTACTTGATGTTATGGCACGTGTTTTTGTTGTTGTTTCTGTAATCGTTCATAATAAAATCAGCCCCCCCAGCTGTTTATCCTCCCCGTCCTAAAAACAATACGGCAGAAGTTTAAAAAACCTAGCTGACTTACTGTATGGTTGGAAGGTGCATAGTAATGATGGGCACGGACGTAACAGAAGCCCTGGCTGAGTCACAAGGCCCTCTATTGTCAAAGCCAATGTACCTGAGTCCCCCCAGTGCTCGACCCAACACTTTGATGGTTTGCCGGTGGAGGGAAGAGGAAAGGAAGCATGAAAGAGAGGCTGGTGGGAGGTATCTAAGTTTCAACCCCTAACCAAGGTACCGTTTGATCTAGCCATGCCGCGAGAGAGAGACTGTGTACCTCACCCCTACACAACCCTCTTCCACTGAAAAACCAATAGCATAGATTGCACCCCCCCCCCCCCCCCAAACCCTGTCACACTAGCGCTTTTTGAGATACCTCATGTCTCTTGATGTAGTTGACCCAGGTGGATCAGACAGACTCACGGGATGGTGGATGTGGGACAACATAGCCAAAAGTGGAGATCAAATGGGGCATGGTTAAAGCTGTAGGCTAAACATACGCCGTACAATCAGTATCGATCTATATGATACAGCTGTTTTTGCCAAATGTGAGTCAGTAAAGTGTAATTAATTTGAATCCAGAATTATTATTTCCATTCAAATGTAGCTTTCTATCCTTGTTTGTCTGATTTCGCATCGCTAGTCCAGGCAAGCAGTAAATACATAAAAAAAAACAGAGCAAAAGAAACAAATAGAAAACATTAATTATAAATATAAAATATTCATAATAAATTGTGTCACATTTGCTGATTCCTTCCATATACTAACATTAAGAAGGGGATGCTCTCATTCAGAACTGATTATGATTACAATCTGTGAGATGATGGAATGGAAGCGATTAATTCAAAGATTAATGACATTGAATTAAATTATTTTCCAATATACACGAGCTGAACCACATGTGAAAGCATTATCTGAAGATTTAGACTAACACTCTTCTATTTGATAAAAGTTAATTCCAGTTTATTTGAGCTAGGGTGCTCTGTGATCTTAAGAACACTGCTTTCCACCAAACTCACCTTCCCTTACTTGATTGTGTTGTCTGTGGGTAGAAAATAGGGATATCCCATTTTTGCTCAGTGGCACCACCACTAATTAAATTCAGTCAGGACAACTTACGATATATTTAACTTTTTATTGTAAATAACATGGTAATACATGTAAAAGTTGGGTTCATGGATCCGCTGCTCTGAAACACTTTCTCGCCCAAGGTCATATTCAACACTCAATGGACAAACGTGGGTAGGGGAGCAGACATCTGCAGATGTCCCCCTGAAATACTGAACAACTGACCCAAAGTAGATGGAGGTGGGTGCACAATAGTTTCGTGTGACCATCCCTCCAAATCTCGTTCTTTTAAACTCAATTGGAGATCGGGTGAGTTTCCTATACAATTCTTCACTACGCTGGGGCCTTTCAAATCTAGAAAGCACGCATTTGATACGCACCTATAAACGTCACTCAATCTTTGGCAAAACTGGTTTGTGTACGGCTTGCACAAGTTGTAATCTGTTCTTGAAGCTCCATCCATTTCAACACTTAATTGGTTATTTTTGGAATAGTAACAAGTTACTAGTCTCCACCTCCTTCGAATGGTCTTGTCAGTCTTCCCCAGGCTTTAAACCACTGTGTAGAAAGCTGTGTAGAGCCGAGGCAGTAGCAGGAGCATAGTAGTGTAGGCAGCAGGGGAGCAGCTGTAGGAGCCAGTGTGGTGAGTGACCTTTGGTTTAAAAAGACCCCGTTTAATATGTGAACGTATGCAATTGGTTAATTGGTGTGACGTGGAAAAAAGCTGTGGTCTGAGAGGCCCGCCTTAACTAGCTCTGCCAAGGCGTCGCCTCACTAGTATCTTTGAGGTAAACATTTGTGGGCCCCATTTGCTGTTGTACCTGTGCTGATGGAAAGAACAAGATGGAAATTCTATTAATGTAGACATCCCCTCATTCCTTCACATGACATGTTCCTAATTTGGGCATGCTCGTGTGACTCCTGATTTACACATGCAGGTGAAATGTATATCTCACTCTAGTTTCGTAATGCAAAAAGATAATTTTCTTGCCGTTTTCAATTTGATGGTATTGCCTGTATACCAAACAAATCTTTCAATGCGTCGCTGGAATAAAGTCCAGTCAGGCTAGTCATATAATCACAATTACATATTTGGAAATAAAATGTAAAAAAATAAATATTATTTTATATATATATATATATATATATATATATATATATATATATATATATATATATATATATATATATATATATAGATAGATATATATAGATATATATATATATATATATATATATACTGTATATGTATATATGAAATCAGACTTAGTATACATTTTAGGAAAACATACACATAGTTAACGAGTTAGTTGAACATGAATCAAACATGGATCGTGTTCACATACTGTGTGTAAACAAAACCCTTCAGGAGGAAGCCCTCAGTACACTGTATTTGGAACATTCATTCAATTGGTAGATACTGGTGTGAAAGTGACAGCAACAAACAGTGACATGGACAACATAATTGAATGTAGAAATAAACTGACTTCATCATCTTCCTCCTCATCGGTTTAAAAAGTCACCAGTCTAGAAGGAAACCACAGCAACTCCACTAATACGTCACTTGAGAGGCAGTTACAAGTAATGACTACTTGGTCTGCCACATTTGTTTATGCGTCTCACCCTTCCTCATTTTGTTAACATTTGGAGCGCTTTTGATGTAATAGCTTTCCCGGTGTATTTTTTACGCATCGCTAAATACTGATTAGTTAAGGTTTCCCAGGAAATCAGAAAACTTCGGTCACATTTGAGAGCTAGAGCACACAATTACTATTTATGTCCCGCTCTGTCGTTCTGAAGAAGCCCTGAAAGAAAGTCCTATTCATGCAAGTACCAGATGCAAAATATGCACCATATGAGGAGATCATTCTAAATTATGTAATGAAAATATACATGACAGGTAGCAACATATCTGAGGTGGTGGAATTAATAAAACTATTTATGAATTATTAATATTATGCAACTCTGGTTGATTAATGAAGAATACTCATGCCATGGCGTAGCCAGATGATGTGCACATTTTGTTTGGCCTTTTCTATTAAATCATTAAACTTCACATTTCTCTCAGATGACCTGTGATTGACATTATTTCCATTGATAACTTTAGATTTCGTCAAAACTTGGTGTTTACAATGGAGTTCTGTGTTTCGTTTGTAAGGGTTTTACTTAGAAATGGATGAAAGTGTTGCGTGGGAGCGATGCAATAACAGATATTGCTAGTTTATTGATGTGGGTTAATAGATTTTTTTGTCCTCAGCTGTTGGTTGAATCTGTCATCTGTTTAATAATTAACGTAACATCTGGTGGCATAAACTCGGCACCAGAAGTAGGCTGGGCCTGTGCGAGGGTGAAATTAGGAGGCACAGACGAAGAAAAGCGAAACAAAGAAAGATTAACAAAAGAGGGAGAAAAAAAGCAGATAGAACAATACGAAAGACAGTGCGGAACTATACCAGTGTGTCACATTTCCACAGGCTTCACGGGGGGACTATGCGTCCGTATCGGGCAGCCTGCCTTTTGGTCTGGCCATGTGCAGAAGCGTTCCATATCAGGCCCACTCAGACAATGTTTATGGGAGACCTCCTCCTCTTGTGGCCCAAGTCAATTGTCAACATGATTTATGGACATGTCAGCTATCTCCAGACTGGCTCCTTAATCTTCAGACGATGAATTGGCACCGTTTGCGAAATGTGTCTTGCAGTTTGTTTTCTTCACCAGCTCAAGTTTCAACACAGACTGAAAAATTTAATCTGCCACTTTTCTTAAGGAAACCATTCTTCCTCTTATTCCTCTTCTCCAATGACTTGTTCACCTGTTCAGTGACTGTTGAGGATGTGAGGTATAGGGAACCATACCCATTACTCTTAAGACTTGTGTCTGAGTTGATGTACGTATATCTATTTAAAAAAAAAAGGAAAAATCTGAAAGGTTTTGGTCTTTCCAATTTGATTGAAGTTTTTGGAGAAGCCATGCATCCTGATGTGAAATTATTTCTTAAAAAAAACACTTCAATGGTCTAGACTGTCGAATGTGGCTCACCAATACAAATACACCTCAATTAAGCATGCCCATGTTTCAAATAAGGATACGCAGCACAGTGCATTACTGAGGCAATTACAATGTCTGCGCAAAAAAAACTCTTATCAGTGCAAAATAGATCAGCGCAATTACTGGAAGTGGTGGCTTTCTTAAGTTTTAGTGTCCAGCTTTTTAATTGATTTACCTCCACTACAGCATAAGAAAAACAAGTTTCAGTTGGCACACTCCACCACGCCTTTCTCAGGAGCCTTAACGCATTATCTACAGGTGACCGCTCTGAGAAAAAAATGTGTCTTAAGTTGTAATTGCAGTCACATAGGAAGGAGATCTATACATGTTTCATATTGAAGCATTACTCAACGCCACATCTTGGCCTCTCTTTAGCCGATTTGCAGTTTTCTATAAGGTGTTGTTGTTGTTGTTTGAATTGTCAATACAGCCCAGCCGCTAACATAATTCATAATGATTTCCGATTTACAAAAATCCAAGCTGGAGTCCACCTGTGACTGAAAGATACTTTAATGTCTAAAGTATGTAATAATGTCTTCTCATCCGAACTATTTAACCAATCAAGCCTGCTCCTCAATGGAAATATGTAAAAAAAAAATTAAAAAAAAAAAAAAAAAAAAAAACAGAGGTGCACTCTGGGCACTTATCCCTTATTTTATTTCCTTTATTGTTAGAGTAAATATTATTATTACGAGGGTAAAGAAGAAAGTGAATGGTAACGGCAATATTCAAAATAGCCTTGCCTGGCCTTTCAAAGCCAAGATGTAAGATGAAATCCCCACTTGGAAAAATGTATCAGACCATTCATTCAGAACTAAAGCTATGCAGCTCGCAGACATACCAGACATTAAGTGAAAAATGCACACCAATCCTGTATATTATAGAATACCGTAGATGGAACTTGCGCCCACCCCCCACCCCCCATCCCCACAGAGACCAACACACGCACAGACATACACACAGGCTACAGAGACACATAATCTCTTTCAAAGTACCCCTTAAAGTCAGTTGAGGGAGATGGATGGGATGGTGCTGGTTTCTGATTTAGTCCACACAATGTGGCTGAGTGATTTTCTCTCTGGAGCGGGTCTCGCCTCTCTTAACCCTGTGACGAGAAGGCCCTCATCTCCCCACCCTGCCCTGCTAAAAAGATTGCCTCCCTTCTGTTAGTATGATTGTGGTGATAACCATTAATAGCTTCTGAGTTTTGGGTGCTTTTAAAAGTTGTCCTATTGATATAGTTTGCTTTAACCCCATATTAAGAGAGGAAACATCCATACTTGTGTCACATATCAGAACATACTTAGAAAATACTAGCACCCCTGATGGAGTGCCCTACTCTCTGCATAATTGTGTGCTAGATTGATCATTTGTATAAAAAATAATAATTGTATATATATATACACGTGTATATATATATATATATATATATATATATATATATAGTATACATATATATATATAAATATTTAAATGGTATACATATAGAGCATATTGTAGAAACACAAACTAACCTGAGTACAATGTGCTATGCTTAAAAGCAGAGATCTCATTATCATGTTCAGTGCACATACTGTCAGGGCTTAGTTAAAAAGACAGGCTTGCCGAGGGGGCATCATAAAATCCTATCCGCCTGAAGGCAACATGGACCAACGGGCAAACAACACCAGAAGCAGAAGGAAGGGGAGGAAAACACAACAGGCGGTACTGCCGCTCCTTGACATTTCACAACCGACTGTGTCTCTGAACAACGGCTTCAGAGCCCAGGGTGGAAGCAGACGAATGCTAAGTGTTGCAGTGGTCCATAGGGTGTGGAGAACGCTAGCCTCCCCCCTATGACTGGAGAGGTGAGCTGAGGCGAGGCCTCTGACAGGCTGGCTGTTGGGTGGACATCTGGTTTGAACAGGGCCCTGAGTCGATTCAAGCAGAGCACTCAGGGTCCTCTCCACAGCACACCTCCTGCTGTTGTTCAACTCCTCCGGCCCCCTCTCTCTCTCTCCCTGACTGTCTCCCTGCCTGGCCTGTCTTTCTTTCTTTCTTTTTTTACTCTCTCTCTCTCTCTCTCTCTCTCTCTCTCTCTCTCTCTCTCACACGCACACACACGTACACACACACTCTCTCTCTCTCTCTCTCTCTCTCTCTCTCTCTCTCAGATATTGCCTCTGAGGGTTTTCTGGCTTCACTTGGCTTACTTGTACAGTGCACACAGCCTTTAAATAGATAGTTTAAACAAACACTCAGAGACAGGTGTTTGGTCCAGTAGAAGGATTATATTCCAACTGCTAATTTACAGTCACAGGCATTTTAGACCAGAACGGTTTACTCTCTTTTAGATAGTACACCAGTCAGAGATGAGCTCTGTGTGAACGTGAAGGGTGCTGAGGCCTCCCCAGTTGAGTTGTGCTGTTCGCCGTTGGGTAGGTGGACGTGTTGGCATGGTGCAAAAGTGTGGATGGGCAATTGTATTGCCCTATCGGACATATTTTCAGACTGTTCTTGGATGGCCCCCCCCTAAGAAGGTAGTGTTGGAGCAGAGGCCTCCGTTGGATGTGTTAAAAATCAGTTATTCTTTGAGCATTTTGTTATCAATCATGATACCTGTTAGTCCCAGAGGACAGACACAAGAAAATAGAGTGTTTTAAAACTGTTTCTGTGAACGTGTGAACTCTCTCACAATTTACACGTGTGTGTGTGTGTGTGTGTGTGTGTGTGTGTGTGTGTGTGTGCATCGCGGTGGAGTACTGTAAGTACACAAGAAATCCAGAGTTTGCCGTCGTCTCTGTAGCCAACATGCATTAGACGTGTGAAGGGTAGCGAGGTGGGAAACAGTCTCTGTAAATTATGTTAATTTCCCTCAATTCCTCCTTTCCAATCAGAGCCGCAAAGCGCCCAAAGGCGGATCATGGAAATCTGCACACCTTACTCTCAGAGGTAGAGAGTAGAGAGGGGTACAAGGGGGGGGGGGGGGGGGGGGCAAGGAGGTACATGGATGACGCCCTCACATTATATATGCATACCCAGAGCACTAGCTTCCAACAAGAGGGGCGTATACACTGGATTAGTGAGCCCACACGCACTATAAAAGTGGTCGAGATGATCAAGTGGACGAATTACCAGAGACCCGTAATGTTCAACTCAGGGCACTGGCAGCATCAGCAATGTCGCCCCCCTCCCCACTAAATCAGAGATCCCACACACCCGCCCGCCGCTTGTAAAGCAGGCCGCGTTCGAGAGCCGACAGCTTTACAGGGGCCCTCTAAACTCTACCTGCTCCTCCTCCGACGTTTTCTCTCTCTCTCCCTCGTCCGCTCGGTCTCAGGAGTGCCGAGAGGGTGAAACCCTAGCCCCGCATCCTCTCACAGCCCCCCGCACGTCTCCCCCCACCCCCCCCGCCCTGCGTCCCTCCCGTCCCTGCTGGCTCAGCTGCAGCGGAGGCTAAACCGAGACGCGGCGGGAGGCAGATAGGAGACTCTGTTTTCCCGCTCGCGCCACACGGAACTCCACGGCCCTCCCATTAGCGGGGGCCGATTAGAGCCAGCTCACGAGGGCCACCACAGAGGAGCACGGCCGTGTTAGAGGCTTTGTTAGAGCTCCCGTCGCACGCGGCTCTCGTCTCCAGTGGCAAGTGTGTTGGAATGGCCTTTGATGGGGGGGGGGGGGGGGGAGCGGAACGTGCAAACCTGAGGATACGGATGCAGGATCGCTATGAGATACCCAGCTAGGATACTCATGGCAAAACTCCACACTCGGCAGGGCACAGAGAGCAGGTTGTGACACCCCAGCGTCGGTCCTACTGTCCCAGCCCAACACAGGACACGCTGGATGGAAAGGGGGGGGGGGGGTGGACATGGGAGCTAGGAGTGAGCCTGGAGCTCCCCTCGATGAGCTTGATATTGGTAGGCAGTACCGTTACAAATGTTCTGAAACAGCAACAGACATGAAAGGTCCCAAAAGGTGCGTGCGGACAAGATTCAGGGCTCATCGTACAACAAATAAGGAAAGTCCTAGTCTTGTTTCTTCGTCCCGTTGTGCTCTGTAGCCGCCTGCCTCCTACTCCGGCGCCAAAACACAACCCAAACTGTGTGGACAGACAAAATAAGGTAATCCTTGGGTGGCCGGGTAAGGCCAGGAGCTGGTGGTGGCAGCGGGTGTGTTTAACATCTCGCCTCGTCTGAACGTGTGTGTGTGTGTGTGTGTGTGTGTGTGTGTGTGTGTGTGTGTGTGTGTGTGTGTGTGTGTGTGTGTGTGTGTGTGTGTGTGTGTGGGGGGGGGGGGGGGGGGGGGGGGGGGGGGGTAGCCTGGCACGGGCGCGCTCCAAGATCAACACGAGGTGACGGCCATCTGGTCGGCGGTGATGGAAATCGTCAAATGGCAAATACCACCCGCCGCCTGTGTTCTGTCTCCTGCACACTGAGCCGCGGGAGGCGGCGGGGCCCACCAAGCCAGGGAGTTTTAAATCAAATAAACGACTCGACGCACGGGAGGGTAGGGACTGGAGGACGGTTGCCTTTACACAGGAAGGCCATTGGCTTTGTCATCTCTCATTTATAGCAGTGTTTACACCTAATGCAAAGGCCACAGAACCTCTGTTATTCAAGCAGGGGGATGGAAATTGTGAGCCAGTCAAGGCCGTATTGTTTTTTTTAGCTTAGGTGGAGCCCTGGGCAAAACTGTCCGTCTCTAGTGAAGGCGTTAATGACTGTGAAAAGTCTGACATTAGTGTGAGTGGAAACGTTGGTTGTAATCGTATGCCTTATTGGTACAGTTCAACGTCAGTATCAGTTGTTTTAGTAAATATTTTTCCGTCAGTTGGGTAGTATTGAAAAGGATGACTTTGAAAATGTGACCATACTCATGGCTCCACTCCAGTGACACGATCTGAAGATTCTTTCATCGTATCTCCATACGTCATTGATCTCATACGGTGACCTTACTCCATCCACACACCAAGCACCACCTCCACCAGCTCAATGTGTCAATAAGGAAGATTTATATTTGAAACCAGGCACAGGCTATTTAAACACCAGGATGCAGTGTAAACAAGATCTGTGCGGCAAGGAACACTATTGTTTATATTCTGGGATGTGTCATGTTTTGAGGTTATGGCAGCCGCCTTCCTGTCCCGGCCCCCCCCCCCCCCCCCGCTCCCCCCATCTTATTTCCATTTCAGCTCTTTGTCTGCCAGAGCTCCCTCACTTTCCGTCCTCGGGTCTTTGTCGCCATCTCTTTCTCCATTTACCTCTTTTCATGTCTGTCTAGCCACCAACGGCCTTTCCTCGACGTGTCTCTCCAGTTAATGATTTGAAAGGTGCTCGTCATAGATCAATCGCCTGCCTGTTTAGCTAATTGGCCGTAATTGGGAGCTGTGTGTAATTTGCTCCCTGATCCATCAGCCAATCGATTCCATTGACGTCTGAAAGCGTCTGCCTCCCCACACGTGTTTGTCCTGGCACCGAAAAGAGAGCCAGTGCACATCGGAGAGACACGCTTTCAGGAGTGGGCTACACTCTTGCCAAAGTATTGCACGTGCGCACATTCGCGTGGGCCCCTGACTGTTATCAACGGACTCACCTAAACTTTCCACGGCCCTGCTCGTCTAGGATGTTAGTTGATACCACCTGAACACACTTGGTGAGTTCACGGATGTCCATTATAAACGGGTATGTGTCATAGTTTAGGTCAGAGAGCATGGGGCGGGGCGGGGGGGCGGGGGGTGTTCCGTAACGAAAGGCCCCTGATCCGCTGACATCCCCCGACTCACCCGTCAGCCGCCTCGGTCCAAGTGGCATGACAACCGAGAGGCCAGCGGTTGCCCAGGGCGACGGCCGGTCCATTTGGCACCGGCGAGGACGCAAACAAAAGCTGTCTTGAGGTAGTAAGGTAGGCTTCAATCAGCTAAAAGGTGATAAAAACTTTAATGTATTCCATCCCGCTTAGCCTTTTTCTCCATCCGCACTCCCTTGGGTGGGCGAGCCGACAGGGCTCATGCATCCGTGAAGCTAGGGAACCAAACGTGTTACTATGGAAGTCAAATGTGCGTGGTATTCAAGCGTGTGTGTGTGTGTGTGTGTGTGTGTGTGTGTGTGTGTGTGTGTGTGTGTGTGTGTGTGTGTGTGTGTGTGTGTGTGTGTGTGTGTGTGTGTGTGATGTGTGTGTGCGTGCGTCTCGGTTGGTGCCATATGTTGAGAGGCTGTGAGTGGGTTTGTTTTATTTTGAGGCATTGATTTAAAGCAACTGTAGATCGTTTCTTATAAGAGGTGGTTTTGGCTGCCTCTACAGTTTGCTTGCTGTAATTATTTTCCCTAACTGTCGCAAAGAAGACATGCAGAATGCTTGTGGTCACTGCATGTCGCTAGCATGATCAACGACTATACTCCAAGTATAGCGGTGCACTTTCTTGTGCTGTAAAGCAAATCTTCACAGTTTTGCGGGAGATCACGCCCGGCGGCAGACATCTTTTATATTGAATATTGAGACTTCAAGAGGACTGATCTGAACGGCAATTGTTTCATTCTCCCATAGACATTATAATGTGCAAACTGCAGAAAGCTATTGATACGTTAATACAAGAAAGTTGCCTATAGTGGCTTTAACATTGAGTAAATTATAGTTTGATAAAGTATGTGCGTGTGTGTGTACATGTGTTTATGAGTGTGTGCCTGTTACAGAGAAGCAGTTTGTCTGTCCATCTTAACAGGGTCAACACATATGCAGTGTTACCCTGACAAAGTATTGTTAGTGACAAAACGCATAACCTCAGGGTGTGTGCGTTTATGCATGTTTTCGAATGCATGTACTACAATGGCACACCTGAACCACCTCAAATTCGGCCCAAGACCAAGCCAAGGGTCATACAGCCTTTCCTCTTTGAGGGCCAGGCAACTTGGAAAGTGAGACCATACATACATAGATGGTGACAGCGAGTTCCACCAAATTACATATTAATGCGAGCTGCTTGTAAGTGAGGAGGTCAAAAGGGCTACAGAATTGACTGGTGGGGGAGTAGAGATAAGAAGATGAGTATGTGCGTGTGAGCGTGTGTGTGTGTGTGTGTGTGTGTGTGTGTGTGTGTGTGTGTGTGTGTGTGTGTGTGTGTGTGTGTGTGTGTGTGTGTGTGTGTGTGTGTGTGTGTGTGTGTGTGTGTGTGTGTGTGTGTGTGTGTGTGTGTGTGTGTTTGTAAGTGTGTGAGCGGGCGCATGTGTTGGTCAGTGTGTCTACATGTTCATGGCCAAGTGTACAATTAGTAGAGAGGCAGTCCGCCTGTGAAACGGGATCCGGGTTCCATCGACCTTGACTCTCCCAGATGGGGAAGGTGTTGGAAGAGAGAACAATGGCTGTGACACAAAGCGTCATGTCCCAGGGGAAACTCCCGTTCCCTACAATGCATGGCGGTCGGGTCTTGTGCTCCCATGACAATCAGCCCCTGGAGACTACATTTTCCCTCTGTAATTCCACTCCCCCTAGTCCTGTGTAACCTGCACACACTGGATAGCCCTCGGCACAGGGCACAGTGGCGCTGCAGGTTTCATCCGTGATATTATTTCTGGCATCTCATAGATTATGTTTCTTAGCAAAAGAAAAGAGAAATTGCACTCTCAAATATGCCCCCCGAACCATACAAATCTAAAAGCATGTTCATGTCCTCTCTCTCTCTCTCTCGCTCTCTCTCTCTCTCTATTTCTCTCTCTCTCTCTCTCTCTCTCTCTCTCTCTCTCTCTCTCTCTCTCTCTCTCAGATAGCAGTCTCTTGATATCTACTTTTTCCTTTATGATTATTAAATCATGGTTTGTGACATACCCTAATGTTTATTTACCACCCCCCCCCCCCCCACACACACACACACACACACACACTCAAACACGTTAGCAGAACTCATGAACCTGAGGAATAGCCACACATGAAGTAAACAAAACAACATATTTTGAATGAGGGTAACAAACAGAGGTGTCTGCCACAATGTGCATAATTACATTTCCAACTTTCATATGCAGCCCCCGTAGCTTTAATGCTCTTAATTAATTTCATGATGTTTGGGCCAGGCTGTTCAAGGCAGATTAGTTCTTTCTGAGTTGTGGGGATACACACATACAATTGCTTATTACTCTGACTGCATGCATTAGATTATAGTAAACCAAATGAATTAGAAAATTACAAATCACCTGGAAGTGAAATAAAAGTAACTGGATTTCATTTTCTGCGTGTTGTATTTTCATCTGTTTGTGTGACCATGGTTGCTATGGTTGTCCAAGTAAGCCTCTTTGCAGGGCCACTCACCATTGTTAAGGTTTGAATAGCCAATGGCGTGTTATTGAATTGTTGCCTGTGGACTTTAAAATTTACTTTTTGCATATAATTCATATGGTACTTACTCAACCAGTGGTCAATTAGATGCAGCTAATCCAAGTACATTTTTGCTGTGAGTGACAGGTTTCAATGTAAAGTTTCCCCCATGCACAGCCAATATGTACCATATGTACCTCGCAAATATTGTGCCTGTGTGTGGGCACCGCGTTGTATTAAACTGAACAACCAGTTACTATATTTTGCTTCTTACACGTTAAGTTCCATTGAAGGGAGAAAGAGGTGTACAGGGACCCATGCTAAGGCTCATCACAATGGCTCTTAGTGTCCACTCGTTTTCTTTTTCAATAATGCTCAATGAAAGGACACAGAAACACAATCCACAGCTTTAGAAACGGAGGCACACACAACGCTGACCCGAGGTGCAAGACTGAGAATGACCAAATCTGAGAGAACAAACAGTCCGTGGATGTGTGGGTGCACCATGAAGGGGGGTTTAGAGAGAAGGGGATGCACCGATGAATTCTATCTACACTGCAGTTTTTTTTCCCCCTACCTCCAACCTCGAAATTCACGTGGACATTTTGTTTTAATTACAAGTGAGAGAGGATGTCTCTTTTGCAGGAGTAACAAGTGAGGTAAGCTGCGTCTTCAAAGGCCATGAAAGGCTTGTCTTCTTATGGAAGTCGACAGGCTCAGAGGGGCACAGTGTGCACGTACACCTCCACAAAAATGCACGCACCTATCCATGTTAACGTTATTCGAATGCAACAATTCACACACCAACACAATTTCACAGGCACATCTACGCAGACACTATCTTCCGTTCACAGACACCCTCCACACACACACACACACACACACGCACACGCACAAACCCGAGCAGTGGTCCGCCTGGTCCTTACAAGCATTGTTGCAACCTGCCTAATATGTTGTGAAGGACTCTCGCTGCTCCACTGGGACACAGCAGCCTGACCCTGTCACTGAGGGTAACCGGGCTGGACAGCTGCACGTTTGCTGTGGATCATCTCATACGACACAGCTGCTCATCTGACTGGAGGTACCGCAGACACTGTACCTGTACCTGCCAGCTACGTCTGCACTTGACACAGAAAGAGAGTGAGAGAGAGAGAGAGCAAGGGGAGGTGATGGGGTAGGGGAAGTGGGGGGGGCAAATGGGGGATAGAACATCATATCACACTTGGCCTCATGCATCATGGGCCTCCTCACAAATGCACATGCTTGTTGCGCACACATACACACATACACAATAACGATGTGCACATGCACTCATTCTATTAAACTTTACACTCACATAACTCACGTAATCTTTTTACATCTCCTTCCATCTCCTAGAGTGGGGGGATGAGGCCCAGTGAAATGGGGGTCAGGAAACTCATTTCAAAGAAACAAGGAAAACAGATCAGAGAAAGAGCTGTCGCTCCCAGGAGGCTTTAATTTGGAGACTAACGCAGGACTCTTAATTAAAGATGCTACTACGAGAGTTTTGTCAATTGTTGCTTCTCTCATTTCTGCCTACGCTTTGCCTCGGATTTTGACACAAAGCAGACTTGCATATTAAGTACAAAAGGCCCTCACTATTCTCATTCCACACATTTTTTACTCATTCGCCAACATTTAGACATAGTGCTAGTTTGGCTTTGCCTTTTACCAAGAATTTTGTGTTATCACTTGCCCAGTACTGACCATATGACCAATATTTGTCAATAGTATTTGTCGAATGTCTATATGTATAGTTTTAGACTTTTGGAATAGCTGGTTAATTATTTTTGGTGCAGTTGGGATTAAATTTTTTTTTTTTTATAATTCTAGAGCATCTTCAAATTAACACATAGTAGAACATATTGTCATTTGCATCGGTAATCAACATGTTAATACTAAATAAACATAACATTAAAATGCAGGGAAAGCCTCGGAGGAGCAAGTAAGCAATCTTGTTTGTGTTTTTTTAATTTCTTTTTTAGTTTCACCAACGTCTCGTTTTGTTGAATTGTTTCCACCTTAGTGCTCCATGTGCAGTGGTTAATTTGTCTGTCTAAGGCTGTGTTTACGTTCCCTGTTTTGTACCCTCTAGTGTTGCTTTTATTGTGTTTGTTTGTGCCTGTGGTGTCTCTAGTTCTTCCTGTTTTCGAGTTGTGTTGAGAAATAAAATGGATTCATCTCAATTGGCCCCTCCATGGCTCCTGTGACAAGTAGACACTTTGACAGATCAGTCTCAGCAGGGAGGGAATAAAAGGGTCACAAGACATGATATATTTGCCATACAGTGTATGAGCAGAATTATGCATGCGGACCATAATCAGGAAGATGATCCATTCCTATAAACAATCCTGAGTGGAATTTGAAAAACAAACGGCCACACTTATCCACACTTGGTCTCTGTTCTCACATGAGTTAGCCCAGGTAACTGTTCTGTGGCAGCCTGAATCACTAACAAGCTGGTTGTACGTTTTGTTGGCAAAGTATGTTTGACAAAAATGTATAAATTTATTTCATGTTAGATAAGTTATTTATTGTGTAACTATATACCATATATGCTGTGAAGATTTGCAATGTAACCAAGTGAAGTGTAGTGATGGTGGGGACAAAATGAAGTTGCTAAGAGCTCCAGTTTACATTTTTATGATAGATTTGAGCTCATAGGTCTTCTGTGACTTGAGCTGTTGAATGTTGGCATGGCCTAGGTATGAATAAGGTAATGAACGTGGCTCTGCCCAATAGTTTCATTTTTCTGTGTCGTGCATTTTCTAGGCCTGCTTATGGTTACACGTCCATCAAAAATTGCATCCATTAAACTATGAAAAAAACCTAGAAGCAGCAACGCCTGTTTCATTCAGTTCTTAGAGAGTTTTCAAAAACGGCTGCTGTTGCTAGATAGTTTTCAGCATTTCCTTTTGAGTAGATATCATATCTAGTGTATCTGGCACCAACACGTTGCATCATGGGATGAAAGACATACTGTATGAGCGAGCTATCTGTTGGTTGGCATAGTGAACAAGTTTAGTCTGGAACAATCTATGAGGAACAGCAAATATTGACGCTACAGTTGCACATATTTATCACCACATGGGTAATTTTGGCCTCAAATAAAACAAAATTTTTGCAGCCCTGATTGCATTACTAGTGCTACTGAATTGCTTCTGAATTTGATAAGGGAACATATAAAGGGCAGTCACAACCAAAGGGCAGGTATGTTAAAAATATTATACCAAGATGTTTATTTTAGCGGACATAACTGGGTTTGTGATCACCAAAACAAAATAGCTGTCTGAATATCATATTGATAAATCACATGAGAAGGATTTGTGAAATATGTTTACATTTACATTACATATTGTGCAGTTGTAATTGTAATTTGGATCCAGCTAAACAGAGCAATTGCATTGTTTCAATTAGATGGTAAAATCTTTTCTGAGGCACTCCATGAAAAAGAGTGCTGTAATTTGAAGTTCTTTCAGGGAATTGTATTACATCCTGCACAAAATTGCTGTGCTCTATATTTTTCAAATTGTTTCTGTGCTCAGATTTTAAGGCCCTTCTGTTTTCTTTTGGTACAGTATGGTCATCAAACCAAGCCTTTTTAGGCCTTGAAACATACAATGTTCCCAAGCACCTTATAAAGTAAACCACAGAGGTAAGGATAGATACTGGTTCAGAACGTTTTGTGCTAGCTACATACAGTATATATATATATATATATATATATATATATATATATATATATATATATATATATATATATATATATATATATATATATATATATATATATATATATATATATATATATATATATATATATATATATATATATATATATATATATATATATATATATATATATATATATATATATATATATATATATATATATATATATATATATATATATATATATATATATATATATATATATATATATATATATATATATATATATATATATATATATATATATATATATATATATATATATATATATATATATATATATATATATATATATATATATATATATATATATATATATATATATATATATATATATATATATATATATATATATATATATATATATATATATATATATATATATATATATATATATATATATATATATATATATATATATATATATATATATATATATATATATATATATATATATATATATATATATATATATATATATATATATATATATATATATATATATATATATACATATATACAGAGGGCTTATGCTGAAATAATTTCATCAATCAATGCTTTTAGTTGCCTGAGGACCAAGTGAAAAGCGAACCCTTCACAATATGAGCCTAGTTTTTATTTACACTTGAGAAACTCTGAAACCCTGACCTTGGTGTAAATGCAATCACTTACCTGTCCTGAGATCCATAGAGTCCCTGTTATACAAGAAGGAATAAAGTCCTCCTGCACTCAGTCTCCCTAAAAAAAGAGCATCCAGCTTGTCTGCTTACCTTTTATCATGTTTGTCTAACTGGAAAGAGAAATGGAAACTTTTTATGACATGCCTTTGAAAAGAAACACCAGTCTTTCCATAGAGAAGGTTTTTTTTTTCTCTTTCTTGGCACAGGGGTGGGTTGTGTAAACCTCTCCTGAGGTGGTTCTTTATCTGATCGTCAAATCTGACACAGTTCAGAAGCACAAACACAAAGTGAACAAGGGAGACATTTATCCGGTGTGTTTGTTGCCAGTTCAACATGGCCGCCGGTGCATGCTCCTCACATACCACAGGTGTAATGGAGCGCACTCATTCTGCCTAATTGTTATTCTATTGACTACAGAGTCAGGGCAAGGACTTGGCCTCAGCCAGACCTGCTGATACCAGCTGCGCGCTTTGCCTTTTGGGAACATAAGCCTTGTGTTCTGAGCCCTGAAAAAGAAGTTCAACAACAAACAAACAAAAAAAAACGTTGTTCACATAGGGTAGTTGTAAATAAAAAGCGACCGAGGGCGAGGCTGGATCTCTGATTGGATGCTATTTAACTTTTAAAATATTGTTGTTATAACCAACATGCATGAATTATTAAGCCGGCGCAACATCGCTGACTGCACACATCCTTTATTCAGTGCGACTCCATGTTTTGCGAGCGTTAGCTACTTCATGATTCACAGCAAATGCATCTTCCTTCGTTATTTTCACATGGATTTTAATGTTCTGTGTACCTTGTGATCCCCCTCACCCCCGCCCCTCCCTCGTCCTCTGGGATTCTGCAGCACAGAGAGGCACATAAAAGCATCAGGGTCACACAGATAGCAGAAGGGAGGTTATGGGGAGTGACAGGGGAGGGAGGGGTAAATACATACCAATGCCGGGGCATGCTTTTCCCGAGGTGCCGCGGCCCCGTTGCTCAGAGCCCCTTGTCTCCTCAGCTCCTGTCAGCTCGGCGGGGCCAAGTCTCAGCCCCTGTCCCCACTAGAGCCCTGCATCAAACGGCCGAGGGAGCCTTTTATCCCAAACGGAATGCAGCTCCGTGTCACAGTGGAGCCTCCGCAAATGAAGCCCCCCCCCCCCCCCTCCGCAGAAGGGGGAAGTTTAACACGGCAGGCTGTAAGTCAACATCCCGTCGTTGTTAAGGGACAGGGACGGGAATATGGAAAGGGCACAGGGATAATGTGAAATCTGTGATCTCCAAGGATGAAGCCTTGACTGAGACAAGAGCAAATTGAGCAGCACACAAGAAGGTACCGACCCCTTAATTCATTTTACATCATCCCCGTTCTGCATTTCACCCAACATCTCTAGCTTTCCACTTACTTTAAATGCTACTACCGTAATAAATTCTATTCTATTCTATTCTATTCCGTTATATATTTATTTCTGTACAAACATTCAGCCTCAAGAGGATCTACCTCATCTTCCAAAGGCAAGCAACAACAAAATGCCATTTCCTTTTGTTTTCACCTTCAACTCCAAACCAACATGAGAAAAGCTTGGTGTGCGCAGCCCAGAGACACACAGGTTCTCTTTGTTCTGGGGGTTGTGCTGCTCCACGCCACTTTTAATCTTTGGCAAAAGAGAGAAGACAGCCTCGCTTGTTCTAGATGACATGAAGGGTTCTCTTTCTCCCTTTTTTCGCTCGTTTGCTTCTCGTGAACTCTTTCATGCGAGTCCCAGTGGTGGCTGTGGCGTTTGCGCGATTCAGAACCTAATTCAACTTTTTTACATGCATGCTTTTAGAAATGAAGCAGAGGTCAGAGGTCACCGAATCTATCGCCTGCGCTACCTTTATCTGAGTCCCTAGAAAAGTGAATAGGGACGTTCCAATATGTGATGCAACGAAACAACCACTGTGCAACCCTTTATAGGACTTGGAGTTGACAGAGAGCCACGGCCTTCCCAGCCTACATGCTCAAGCCTTTGAAGTGGACGTAGTGGAGCACAGGCGTGAAAGCACCATGTCTCTATCAATTTCTCCATGATTCCCCTCAACTCATGTCTTAAAACACGCGGAACACAACTGTAGCCAATCTATTCCTACGCCGATTCTAAACCATTGTGAGGGGACCCCAAAGGGAGTTGTTTGCGGGACGTCCACCATACAGACAGAGTGTAGACAGGGTCCCTTCGATAAGCCCCATACGTTCAATTTGTTCTGCCAATTATTCTCCCTGGCCTGCCACAGTGATGGAGGCCACTGCTCAATGAGCTGGAATGCCACCCTACTGCAGCCTGCCCCAACAAAGAGGAGTCCAATGCCTTTTCTGAGGGTCCAGTCAACCATTCTCTGACAGATTGGCTGGGGCACTAACCAGTCAGGTCATCAAAGAGACAAAGAGGTTTGAGGGTGTGGGGACTTGTGAAGAAGAATGGCCTGCCAAATGAGAAAGAAGCCATATTGAAAGGGATGGAGAGGGAGGCAAAAAAAGAAAAAGAAAACATTGAACTGAGCGACAGAACAACCTTTTGGCCATCTGGTTCCAGCAACATCAACAGGCTCCGTCTGTATTTTTACTGCCACACAACAAACAAAATGACTATGTCAGGAAATGCAGAAAAAATACGAGACAAAAAAAAAAACAACCATCTCTCTTCACAAAAGAACACGTAAAGAGAATGACTGAACAGGTTCTCGTTGTAGGGAAGGAATGCATTTGCAGCTCTCCAAGTACCATCAATTTATTCGCGTAATGTATGTAATGAAACAAAACCGTGACCAGCAGTCCATAACAACCATAACGTCTTGTAATGTATTATGATTTATATCGTTGGACGGTTGAATACATTTTTAATGTGATCCCAGTTTGCTTCCGAGGGAAAGGCATGCCCAGATGACTCGACACTTCACTTTCATGATTACCTAAATAAAGCAGTGTTATTTCCTTTGATATGTCTGCCCTATTCCAAGCAAGGGGTAGATATCCGTGACTATGACTAATTTCTGTGTGTGCTTTGTGTGTATTGGCATGCACCTAATTTCCAGAATCTTTACACCTATTTGGGAAACTAATTGCTTTGTCTCTGACTGGGTATAGGAAGTGAAAAATAATGTAGTTTTAAGCTTAGTCCTTTAGACTCATAAATCCCTCCACAGATCCAGTCATGTACGGCACCGCCTCATTACAATGCAACAGAGCAGATTCGCCAGCACGGAGTAGATGATTCTGACTTGGTCTTTCCCCTCCCCCTTTCTCTGTTTTCTACTTTACTTTCTAAGTCACACTGCATGCTGGGCACTTTATTCACTTGCAAATACCAAAAGGATGAAACGAGTGGCTTTTGTGGTTTGTGCAGTCCAACCTCGTAAAGTCTCCTTCTTTCACTGCCTACTTTGACCCTTTCCCTGCCCACAAACCCCAACTGTTTTCCATTCTCTAGCATCCTGATCAGTGCTCCCTCCATGCCTCCGGTTGTAGATTGCTAGATCCCCCCAAAAAAACCTGGAAAGGGGGAGAGGAGGGGGCGTTGGCAGACGGGCGCTGCACTTTGATTGTACCGCGAGGGACGAACGGTCCTTTAGTGTGATTGGCTCCCCGACCATATGACACAGGGATGAAGATGAGAGTTTGGAGACACGGCAAGGAAGAGAGTAATAAACCACACGTAAGAGGCGGTGCCAGGAGAGCAGAGAAAGACAGGAGGGAAAACTTTTCAAAAGAGGACATAGTAGTTAAGAGCCTGGACTCAAGGTGACTTTAGCTGAGCTGACAGACTACAGGCAGTAACTCCCTCAACTTTTACAAGGGGAATTCTGGGAGCGTGGAGGGAAGAGACGGAGAAAAGAAAAACCGGCACATTGTTGTTGTTGTTTAAAAGGCAGAGACGGAAAAAAGAAGCAAAGGGAACGGTAAGGTCTAGAATTGTTCAATATTTAACTTTTATGCAAGTTGTGTTACACATTGTCAATAAGTGCATGGATTTGCTTGTGTGTGTTCTGAATATAAGTGGATGCCTGAACAGGAACCGCGTGTCGCTGCCTTTCATTTGACTAAACTGAAAAATGAACAGCGTAAGTGAAATGACATACAAACATTTCAATGGAATATAAATTAAGTTACAAAATTGATTCTGTCTATCATCAGTGATTACAAATTATGACAAAGAGAAAGTGGCCTGTTGAGGGCACGACACAAACTTTGGAGGCTGAATTTAGAACTCATTGCTTCAATTCTCTGCACGTCTGACTGTCGCCAGTTCAAATAATCTAATTGAAAAGGCATGTCTGCTTTTTAAGGACTCCTGTTTGCCATTCCAACCTCATGCTTCAGTCAAAGTGAAGGAGCACATTTTTCAAAAGACACTTCTTCTTTTTTTTTTCTAACCACCAAACCATTAGGCTGTCTCCTGCTTTATAAAGTTAGTGCAAATAAGACAGTGATAGAGTGACAGGTGTGCTTACACAAGGGCACATTGACTGCTCCTTACACTGTCAGTGTCAAGAAGTGTTGAAGGATCATAGGAATAAGCAGCATTATTCACACTATTGCCTTAAATGATTACTTTAGACCCTAGCCCTTAAACGCTGATACGAAGCATTCGTCCTAGTCCAGACAAGGAAAAATAATGATAAATAATAATGATAAAAAAAGCACTCTCCGCGTCTCTGTCTGTGTCCTTGTATGATTGTGTATCCTAAGCAGTAGCAAGGAGGGTAAACAAATCCAGTTGTGCCTTCTCAACCACTGGCTGTGCTCCTTAAATAGGATATGGTTTGAGCGATCATGGGAAGATATTATGGTGGAGGGCCTTGCTGCCCCCCAGCACTCTGCTGTTTAATTTGCGGCAGAGCGACACTGATTGCAAACTTTTCCAGATGACGCTTATTCATGGTGACATCATATCCATGCACCAGTGCCTGGGATGAATGCCAGTTTGTGTGATTTAATTTCTCCATAAATGACAAGCCTCCTTTTATGGCCTCCACCAAGCAATGAATGAATGGGGGGGGGGGGGGAGAGAGACGAACGAGAGCTGGAAAGAGACTGGGAAAATAATTGAAATTAATAGAGAATGAGTTCTAAAGAGCCCGCATAAGACAATGACTGACGTATGGAGTGTGGAAGCAGAAAAGAAAAACTGAACGGAAGAAAGAATGACATTGTCCCAGAAAAGGACAAGATGTAAAAGAGGGAATGGAAAGGGATTATCAGTTCTGATTACATTTGTGGGCAGATTAGGCTGGTGGCCTACGAAGCGTCCCTCTGACCCCCTGAAGGTATGGCGGTGCCGAGGCGAGACGGGACGCAGAGGCACGCGGAGAGATAATCAACAACACCTCTCGGTGAGCGACCCGTTGGGAGAAACGTGAGTTGCACGCCAGGAGCAACCCACATGGCCCAGCACAGAGGCTGAGGGAGCACGATACAATTAGAGAGCGTGGCGGAGAGAGGTTCAAAGGCTGCCCCATGCCTGCGTCTTAGTCCTTGGGGTTTTGAAGGGGGGGGACAAGGCATCAACTTGCACGGGGAACTGTGCGCTAACACACACACACACACACACACAAACAGACACACACACGTACACTAACACACACACACACATGTTCAAAAGAAAGTGCCCCACCGCTTCATTCCAATTGCATGCACATACCAAAATACAAACAACTGATTGATCTGAGAAAGTTTGGCCGTATAATACACCTCTGCTGAGCCAAGACAACTTTCGAAGACTGCCTTCTCTTTCTGTTAACTCTTTTCTGGAGGCTATAAGTCTACACCCTTGACAGTAAAAAATCTTAAGACCTGGCAACTTTATTTAATCTTTAAGAAAATACACAGGGCATGAATGTATTTTGACTAGACACTTCTTCTACTTACCTGAAAGTACTGGAAGGACAGTTCAACAGAGAAACTATTGTTGCTGTAAGGGCTATACGTAAAAGGGAAGATGATATGAGACCACAATTTTCAAACCTACACCCGCCTTGTCATTAATACACATTCTGTAGAATGTATCTAGTAGCAGTCAAGGGTCAAAAGAGAATGTTCATGGTGGCCATATATGCCGCCATGGAAAATCAATTGTGGTTAACAAATTAGTCATGCCGTTTCAATCTGTCAGGGAGGTCGATCAACGTGAGAGCCCAAAGTCAGGGTCTTTTTCACGGGTCCTCCCATTTTAAAAGTCCCATTTGGGTCTCCTTTAGAGCTGAGTCAAAGAAGGCTATGGGCATTACCACTGTGAAATCAAGCCTTCCTAATGCCCCTTAAAAGCACTAAACCACACTAGAAAAGGTTCTGTCCACTGGCTTTTCTTACACACCACCCATGAAGATGCCATTAACAAAACGTTTTTGTTTCAGAAAAGTCGTTTACCCATTTCTGGGGTTATCTCGGTATAGCAGGCGAAACGCTGTCCTGACCAGTTGCGCTGCTTGTTATTTCTTCTTCCAGGGAGAGTAAGTGGAGACTGTTTTGATAAATCATGGTTCTGCTACCCCTCTGTTGCCAGATAATAGGTGATGCAGGTGGACTAAAAATAAGATGATACAACAATACTGCCTATTATTTCTGAATGCCAGCTGTTTTTTCGGCTGTTCAAACGCATCCTTCTAGAACAGAATCGCAAAAACAAATTGGTGTTAGGCTACTTCATTCTATTTTACTAATTTCACATACATACTATGATTCCCAGTTTGCTTTTTTCTCTTGTGTACCTTTTACACACAACATTGCTGCATTTCCCAGGAAGCAATAATTCACTTATTTTGAACCTAATTGTATCTTGTGAAATGTATCTGGACGGAAAGTCAGCTTAGTGGGAAAATATCTTTCTTCTTAACTCGGGCAAAGCTTTCTCCTATGATGGCCCCACCTCCCTTCACCCCCTCTACATCCCTCCATTCATCCTCCCTCCAATTCTCCGTTCAGAGGGCAGCTTGTGAGGCCAATGCCAGCTGCTATTTCTTGCACAATCGAAAAGCCATAAGATTAGCTGCAGAGAGATGTGTGGAATGTTTTGCCAGCACAATTATTTTACATGTCACCTCATTAGGTACGACAAAATGGAGCAAAATGCACGGGTGCAAGATCTGACCTTTGAGGGGAGGGGAGGGGAGGGACGGAGGCGAGTGAGAGGGGGGTGGTGGGGAACAGAGAGCTAATTTGACTTCATAATGACAACGGCACCACTTGAATGGACAGAATGGAGGGGACCAAGAGGGTCAGCGCTCCCCCAGACTGCCAAAGGGGCCCCTAGCAGGATCCGTCTCCTACGTCTAAGGCCAGACACCCCCGTCAGGCCCCCCTCCACCTCCAGGGCCCGGGCTCCCACTGACAATGGAGCCACGCCCAACACCCTGCTCTCTCTTTTGTAACCCTTCAATAATGATGGACTGACTTAGTCAATTCAGAGTGTGTCCACGGCAGCACAATGCACTCTCTCTCTCACTCTCTCACAAAACATAATGGAGTCAAACAGTCTCTTTTTCCCTCGTGCTTTTTTGTCCTCCTGACTTTCCATATTCCCTTCGCCAACCACCCCCTTTCTGTCCTTCCTTTTCCTTTGAGTTCTACCATCAATCTGTCAATGTTGTTCTTTGGCCTGTTAATGTGAGGGAAGCAAGCAGATGTGCTTCCCTCGCAGGTTACATAAAACAAAAGAGGAGATTATGAACCGCATGTAGGACATATTGATGACATGGGATCAATAAAGGGCGTAGGAGGACGTAGGGAAAGGAAGAATAAAGGCAATTTGCTTTAACAATACAAAAATGGATGGTATTAATAATGTTAATATTATAACATTCCAACGCAGGAATGAAATTGCGTCGACAGACACAACTTTAAAACAAAAACTCAATACAAGTAGCTGAAAAGTTGTCCTGCCTTTTATCCTCTCTGCATCTCCGTGTCCTCACTGGGCATTTGCTGGGAGCGGTTATGGAGAGCAGGAGGCAGCATGTACAACGCGGCGTGGACTCCATAGAGAGAGGATGTAGTGCGGAATCACTACAATCACACAACATCGTACCCTCAGGCCATTTGCGAGGGGACAGAAGGAGCTCAGCGCTCCCCTCGGCCCTTTTTTCCACGGTAGCGCAAAGAGAAAGAGGGAGAGAGAAAGGAGCATGGGCCATGACGCTGTTCCACCACGTAGTATGAAGTATCCAACTCTCTGATCTATCTCAATAGTAGTAGTGGTAGTGCGGGAAAACTGAAGGCTGCAGTATCAGGCTGCGTGTCCCTTCTAGAGCAGGCACTGAATTCACAAACGTGCACGCACGCACGCACTCACGCACACGCACACGCAAAGCTCATTATCCCTCTGAGAAAAGCCCCAAAAAGAAAAAAAGGGTCCTAATCTGCTGCAGATAAAGGCAGAGGATTGGTGTCGATCTCTGAATCCACATGGTCTCATACTGTGGAGCGCAATGAGAGGCCCCGGGTTGAAGGGCTTGCTGTCCAGGCAGCGACAGATGAATTTGTGGGTGTCAAAAAAAGTCATCTTCCTTTTTGCAACGTCTCTCTTGTCTCTCTCCAGGATCATCCTTCTCGTGGCCGGAAATCTAGCTCCACTTCCAGTCCCGAGGCTCGGACACACGCCCACTGTTTGGTTGCCGCTCCTGGAGGATCGCCATGGAAGACCGTTGGCGTGCACGCGGCAGCGGACTTAGCACCCTGCTCGCGGTCGCCCTCGCCCACCTAGCCTTACTGCCCCACTGCCTGCTAGGCATGGCCACGCTAGTCGAGGACAGCGGCGAGGTGCCGCACCAGAGGGCGAAGAGAGGCTGGGTGTGGAACCAGTTCTTTGTCCTGGAGGAGTACACTGGCCTGGAGCCCCTCTACATCGGCAAGGTGGGTAGAGGCCGAGACTGGACAAACACACACACGCACACACACACGCACACACACACGCACACACACACACACACACACAATCTAAAAGCTTTCCCTCATCACTCAATCGAATCCCTCGTACTGTTGGCAATGTGAACGGCACGGACGGAAGATGTTAGTGTTGCTGGGACATTAACTGTAACTTTCAACAAATAATGGACACTGCCACTGTACTGTTGCCATCCCTATCCATAGATCTATAGGTTCCTGGAAAGGGGCTCATCGCCTAGCGCGTGAAAATGCCATGGTTTGCGTGGCAAATGTTTCTTCCATTTAACTACAAATAATGTGCCATGGAACCTGCTATTCACTGGGCCGTGCTAGTGAGCCAGACCGGGATAGGGAAGGAGTTAATTGAGTCCGACCACAGCTTCCCTCTCATCCCGCTCCGTACAATCTTGGCACATCAGCATGCGACTGAAGTGTTCCATCAGAAGAGAGAAGAGGCCCACAAGAACACTCAGCCATTAAAGTGAATGGAACATTTGATCAATGGTTGTAAAAACCAGGCAACAGTCGTAACATATCCCGCGCACAGCAACACTATCGACTGCGGAGTCGAGAGCTGCCCATAAAAAAAAAAGTGAAATAATAAAGTTTATTGGTAATTTTAGCAGAAGCTTTTAACAGAAGTGACATGCAGTTTAATTTTTCATATCTTCCCTCTGTTGTTTGTGCCAATTTAATGTGCTCAAAGTGACTACGGTACACCAGTCTGTAAGATATTTTTAGAGACTTGAGCGTAGCAGAAGCAAACTAAACCCTTAACCCCGAGAGCCACTGTATGGGGGGAAATTTTCTTTAAAACTGTCTGATTCTACAGCCTCCATTAGATCAGAGCTGTCCCCATTGGCTTCCAAAGGACAAAGCCATAATCACTTTCTCATCTGTGGCTTCCCGTAGGGGACGATGAACGCAGATCATACTTTATTTCAAATCCCCCCCGATTAGGCAATGACCCAGTCGAGGTACAAAATAGCGTAGTAACAAATCACATTTCCGCAAAACCACAACATACTTGTACTTTGCGTTTACCTAAGCTAACCCCCCCCCACCACCCACCCCTCCCCTCTCGTCCTTCTCCCCTCCTGTCGTTACCCATCTAGCCAGGAATCCTCCCATAGGGACCTTCTTTTCAGGCCAGACCCTCACCCCCTTCTATGGCAGAATGAAATGAGCGACTCTGACAGCCTGGGTTATTACCCAGAGAGCCACTCAGGACAGAAGGGACTGTGGGATATGACAAGGCCTATGGAAAGATGGAGACGCCGGTCGCCATGTCACCTCTATTCAGACCACCTCGCCTTACCGCTGCAAAGGCAGGAGCCAACCTATAGTATTCTCAGCCACAGGCTCCTTTGTGTCCGACGCTGAACCCGCTGGGTAATTGATAACCTGACTGTCCAACTCTCTCTTTTCATAGCCGAGGGGAGGGGGGGGAGGGGGGGGGGGGGGGGGGGGAGGGAGGGGTTGAAGGGACAGGAGCCGTGTTGGAGAGAGGAGGAGCGGGAGGAGGTGGATTTACGGGGAGGATGTTGCGCTACATCCCAACAAGAGAAGACATGGGGGGGGGGGGGGGGTGAGATTCACAACGGGGGAGTTTTTATTATAGATTCGTGACTGAGCGGGAGAGTGGAGTGGACTGGTGCTCCCTATGCCCAAACCATTGTTCAGCGCGTTGAGCAGACCAACAATTTGTTCTACAGAGTGGTGGAGATTGTGAAATCCTTGAAGCTATAAAACTTTGTTATATCATTTCACTTTCAGCCTCCGTCTGGGAAAGTATCAATCTGGAGCATCGGGAGAGAAAGAGAGTGTTGTGACCGTGGAGGTTGTTGTGGCGGCTGTGAGCTGGCTACGTCGTGTCGAAGACAGGGTATTTTTTTTCATCTCTCCACTGTGCGCTGCTGTTGATTATATATGAGGCAGACCGTGATGGGAGGATTTAATTTGCTCGGGTCTAAGATGACAGAGTGTGTTCATCATCTGCCGACCCTCTCAGGACAAGATGAGCAGTGATTGCACATCAACAGGCTGCCATTTGGGCTAAACGGGCCCACAAAACCCTCTGATTGCACTGCAGCCCATGGCAACAGCCTGGCCCGTCGGGGGAGTTAGGTGAGAGGATGTCTCTTCTAACAGCTATCAAGTTACACTTAGCGCCACCATACCGGGTTCACAGTCGCTTGGCCCACTCACGCTACTGCTGGCTTGTGAGGGCCTCTTGTTTTTTTTCAAGTCCACGGGGGAAGGATTTCTTTAATGGGTACCAAAAGCATCGTCCCCAACTGCTAAACTAAATGTTTTGTGGGCTGCTGGGTTTATGGTATCGAAAACTCACAAACTCCGGTCATTGAAGAAGAGTTGGGGTTACTTTATGGTATTACTTTATTACTTTATGGTATCGAAAACTCACTAACTCCGGTCATTGAAGAAGAGTTGGGGGTTTACCATGTGACGGATGACGAAGGTATCTCTGGCTCATCTCCCCCACAGCTCCACTCTGACATGGACAGTGGCGACGGCTCCATCAAGTACATCCTGTCCGGCGAGGGTGCCGGCACCACGTTCACCATCGACGACGGCACGGGGGACATCCACGCCATCCAGCGGCTGGACCGGGAGGTCCGAGCCCAGTACGCCCTCCGTGCCCAGGCGCTGAACCGCCTCACCAACATGCCCCTGGAGCCTGAGTCGGAGTTCATAGTGAAGATCCAGGACATCAACGACAACGAACCGAAGTTCCTGGACGGCCCTACCACGCCTCTGTGCCAGAGATGTCCAGGATTGGTGAGTAGAGGAGGGACAAACAGGAATGGGGGTGGGTGGGGGGGGGATATAACTTTAAAATAATATTCACAAAATGTATTGAATTGTTTTAAAATGGCAGCTCCATTCGACCATTCAATATTTATGAACCTTCTTTAGAAGATACTTTGAAAGAAAAAAAAACACCGATAGTGAAACATAACTGTGACGACTCTCTCATTCCCCTGCTCGTCTCTCTCTTTTTCTCCCTTTTCCTCGACTCTGGCCAATGCTCTCCAGGCACCTCCGTGATCCAGTTGACAGCCAGTGATGCTGATGACCCTACGTATGGGAACAGTGCCAGGGTGGTCTACAGCATCCTGGAGGGCCAGCCGTACTTCTCTGTGGATGCCAAGACAGGTAGGTCGTACACCGAGACGGACAAATCTACCACACAAACAGAAAACCCACAAACACACAC
Source organism: Galaxias olidus (assembly GCA_026901105.3). Classification (NCBI taxonomy): domain Eukaryota; kingdom Metazoa; phylum Chordata; class Actinopteri; order Galaxiiformes; family Galaxiidae; genus Galaxias; species Galaxias olidus. The sequence continues at coordinate 381,897 of JAPMUY010006019.1, read as the reverse complement.
ACGAAGACCATCCTCATGGCTTGAGATTTATCTCCGCCTCTGTCTCAGCATGAGAGAATGCCCTCTTCTGGTTTTCTGTGGAAACAAATTACAGTAATAGATATTGTGGGAAAACGTTATTTATTATTACATATCAAGTTAACAATTTTACTAATATTTATACTCAACCACATCTGAGGCCAGGGCTAAACTTAAGTTCATTAACTCACTCGTGATTCAATTTCTGAATTTTTCTTTTTCTTTTTGCTTCACTGCTTCTGTTAAGTTCTTGACGAATCATCACCCCTGACACATGACCCTAATATGTGTCACCAGTTGTGGGTGGCTGACCCTCCAGTCGCCCTCCGGTCTCACTCCTGTCTCTGTCCATGCCCCCCTCAGGCCTGGTCCGCGTGTCTCTGGCCGACATGGACCGCGAGACCAAGGAGAACTACACCATCATCATCCAGGCCAAGGACATGGGAGGCCAGCTCGGGGGCTTGGCTGGGACCACCACCGTCAACATCACTCTCGGCGACGTCAATGACAACCCGCCGATGTTTGATCAAAGTAAGAACTCCTCCTGCCTGTTCCCCTTGATCTTAACTCCTCCCCCTGCCTGTTCGCCCCTCATCTTAACTCCTCCCCCTGCCTGTTCGCCCCTCATCTTAACTCCTCCTCCTGCCTGTTCCCCCTCATCGTAACTCCTCCTCCTGCCTGTTCCCCGTCATCTTAACTCCTCCTGCTTGTCCCTCCTCAATAAACCCATTTTATTTAAAATGCATTTAAAAGACATGGTGTGGTCACATCTTTCTCTCCGTCTCCCTCTGCCTGGTTTGGTCGCCAGGCACCAGCCATTTACCCCCCACACGCCCCCATCACCCCCCGTCTGCTCCCCTCAGCCACCAGTGGCCCCATGCTGTCTCTTTGATTGGCCCCATTTCGGCTCCTCTCATTATGGTGTTTCTAGGGGTCAAGGGGCCGTCTACTTCTCCTGTGGGCATTCACTATTTGTCTGTCCGCCCGGTGGTTCGGTCACCGCAACGCCCCAACCCCTTCCCCATCTCATCTCCCAATTAGTGACATCACTTACCAGTGATTCCAATGGCTTGGGAGGGCTTCAGGGGTTCCTGTCAGACAACCACAGTGTGGGACCTGTTTGCTCAGGACAGTTGGAGTGCAGCAAATTGGGCACCTGTCATCCCCGCTTTGAGGTCGAGGTTAAATCACAAATGGAATTCCAGTTGACCCAGAATTCCATATAACCCAATTTTGCAGGGCTCTCGGGAGGCGTTTTTCTAGGACTGTATGCAAAGTGGGGATGAAAAGAGGGAGGTATTGCGAAAAGAAATGGTTTGGCTCCCTCTGCTGGACAAAGGGGTTAAACGACTTCCTTTCCCCGCTCCTTCACAGGGCTGTATCAGATGAGCGTGCCAGAGTCAGCGCAGGTGGGCTCAATAGTGGGCCGTATCTGGGCCAAGGACCGGGACATAGGGCCCAATGCTGAGATGAGGTACAGCATCATTGACGGAGATGGGAGAGACACTTTTGAGATCAGCACGGATCCCACCAACCTGTTTGGCATTATAACCATCAAAAAGGTGAACTGTTGTTCCTTAAGATTTTATCTACTCGGAGGGAAAACAGAAACAGTTACGTCTTCCATGCGGTTATACAATGAAATTACTATATAAGAGGCATAAGCATAGACCTTTTCAGCTTTTAAAAAATTTGATATCCTTAAATTCTTCACATCACAGGTTTCAGTAAAACTAAGAGGCATAACCATTGAACTTTTTTGCTTTTTTATATCCTCAAATTTCACAGGTTTCAGAAATACTACAATAAATGTTCATTAAGCATGGATCTTTGTTTATCTCAACAGCCTTTGGACTTTGAAAAAAAGCCTAGTTACACTCTCAAGGTGGAAGGGGCCAACAAAAACCTGGACCCTACGTTTGCCCACCGCGGGCCCTTCAAAGACGTCACCATTGTGCACGTGAGCGTTGAAGACGTGGACGAGCCCCCTGCGTTCGACTCGCCCGTCTACTACGTTGAGCTGCCAGAGGACGCCGAGATCGGGACGGTGCTCAAAACCGTCTCCGCCAGGGACCCCGATTCGGCCAACGACACCGTGAGGTGAGCCCAAAACAAGTCCAAACCAGCCAAACCAGGAAACCTGGGCTTCCATCGCGAGCTCCTTGTCCTCTCTCGCGTGCAAGTCACTGTTAAATAGATGGAAAAATTATCTTTGTGGTGGGTTGTTTTTGTTTCATAATTTCACACCTGATTTAAAGGACATACCCATATCACATGTAGTGATGTCTTGTGTCCTGTTGAGGGCAGTGTAAGTGTGTAGGCGGAAGAGAACAGAGATAATTCCATCAAAGAAAATAGAGCCACCACTCTAATCGCTGTCTTCAAAACATCTTTAATTGTGGAATCGATCAGCAGAGAAATCAAGACGGGAGTTTTGAAAAGTATCATGCTGATGATAATGTGGGGTTTTAAACAACTTAATTGCTTAATGTGCTTAAACAAAACTGTCACTGTTTTCAAATAATAGACTGAGAGAGAGAGCGAGAGAGAGAGAGAGAGAGAGAGAAAGAGAGAGAGAGAGGCACATTAACATTATACAATCAAGCCCAAGGCTGGAAAGGCTTAATATAGACTTGACATCTGAGGACTTTTAGAGTTCACAAACATTACTCTGTTTTTTATCAACAACAACAGAATTTTGCATATATACGTAACCCAGCCACATGATTCACTACACAGTACGCGTCCCAGTTGTACACAGGTACCAGATGGTAGCGTGTTGCTAGCGTACAGCGGTGCTAAGTGGAGCAAAGACGCCCCGTCATAACCGTCGTACCACGTCAGCTATCGTGGAACGAACCCCAGGCTGTTTGAGGGAGGCGGCAAACAATGGCACGCCAGCGTGTCGTCGGATGAGGTTAGAGGGACAGCAGTATGCCAGGGTCAGCTGCGATCACACCACCAGCTAATGGCGCAGCTCACGTTACGCGACAGGAAAGGACAACGAGGGCCGGGTGACCTTTAGGAAAAGGAGAAGAATACAAAGAGACAAGAGACTGCTCTTAGTTCGTCTTTCCTGCTCTTTCTGTTCAATATCTTGCTCTCTCTCTCTTTCTATAATTTCCCCAGATTCGAATTATATTTCCCTTCTACACGAACAGTAGGGCCGGTAGAAACAGCCACGTGCGCACACACACGCACCCACACCCACACACACACACGCACACAAACACACAAACACATAGACACACACGCTGCTCTGTAGAGACGTTCCAAGCCCTTGTCTTCTCTGTGGAGGAGAGACCATAATAGAGCATCTCGGGGAGATCCTCCCAGCCATCCCAGTGCCAATCATGGCTGCACTCCACGCACTGGGCACGCTGCCAAATCACACAAGCCCACACACATATGCTTACACAGAAATACACATACAGAGAAGATTGGAAACATCCAGGGTGCACGTCAATATAAAGCAGCTGAATTGGAGGAAACAGGTTTGGGGAAACACCATGGAATGTGAAGAAAAGCAGCCTCAGTGAGTAACTGTGAAACAGTTAGGCGGCGCCTTCTGAAAATGGGTCCTTTCGCATTAGCATAGTAAGCATAAACAATCAACCCAGCAGTGGAGCCTCCATTGCTACTACCTTCCTGGCTGTTTGTCTGTTTATCCGCGTGTCTGTATGTCTGCCTTTGTGAAAGGCATGATGGCTGGCTGGCTAGCTGCAGGGTTGGATGGATGGTTGGCTGGCAGCCTGGGAGGCTGAATATGTAGCGCCTGATGAGTGCCGACAGGCAGTTCTTTTACACTTGGGTCCTTTTCCCAGCTCTGGGAGAGAAAATGAAGTCTGCTTGTTATGTGTGAGTTCAGTTTAAGATCAAGTGAGAGAAGTGACAGTACTTATTTAAGAAAACAGTGGGTGCATTATGTACTGAACACTAGCAGGGGAAAAGCTGTATGCCCATTTTTGGGATTCAGTGTTTCATGGAGATGTGAAAGAACACTTTCAAACTTCTCAGTGTTTTGAACGCAGCAGGTGTTGCATTTCTTGCTTCATTTTTGATAGAGTGAAAAGGTGGCTTTAAAACTATTCAAGAAAATTCACCTTTTGCACCAACTATTGTGTGATGGACTGTTTTTCTCTTTTGTCGATCAAGGGGGCATTCCAAGAACATCTTCCCAGCTTACCTATTCCTTAGTCTCTGTATTTCAATTCTCTGGTTTGTCCATTTTTCGTTATTCTTTCTGACCATGCACAGTTTAGTCTCACCTAAAAGCTCACATTGTTATTTTTTTAAGCAAACTCTCTTGTTGTGATAATTCTAGTTAAAAGGACTTACGTGGTTGATTTTGCACTTTGAAATTGAGTTCTTCTCATGCATAGAACTGTAATACTACTACTACTAATGATGCATTTAATCTATATGGCACTTTTCTAAAGCCCGAAGACGCTTCACATTGTAAACAAACAGCAAACAGGGCAACCAGTTATGACCCACAGACAGCGAGGACAAAAAACAGAATGTCAGATGAGGGATTGAACAGGATATTAAACACAAAGTTATGAAGGGTAGACTAGGGTGAAAAGAGAGATTCTGAGGCGGGATTGAAAGATTGACAGCGAATTAGAATGACAAAGTAGCGGGGGAGGGAGTTCCATCATTTGGGTGCTGCCCTAGAGAATGCTTGATCACAAAAGTTCTGGAATTTGGATTTGGGGAATGTGGCTGATGTGCTGAGTGACAGGAAGCCAGTGAAGGTCATGGAGGACAGGAGTTATGTTCTCAGGTGATTTGGTTGAAGTGAGGAGAAGAGCAGCAGTGTTTGACGCCGTTTGAAGTTTACGGAGTGATGTGGCACTGTTGCCCGAAGAGAAGGGAATTTGCAGTAATCAAGACGAGAGAACATGACGGAGTGGATGAGCATTGCAGCTGCACTGTAGGAGAGGAATGATCTGATTTTGGCTTTGATGTTCCCAAGATGGAAGAAAGGCATTCTGATCATGTTGTTTGTGTGAAAGTTAAAAAAGAGGGTTGAGTCATTAGGATGCCAATATAGGGGGGCGGGAAGTCAGCCGCACCAGGGGAGACTGTAGCGTGGCCTGAGGGCGGTTTGGAAGCCAGGGAAGTGCAGAGTGTACGTTAGTTCTTTTATCGCTAAATAAATTGAGGGAATAATTGGCAAGCTGAGTGGTGCAGGTAGACATAGTGTCCTCGCAGGGTTGAATAAGTTTGCTCACAGTGGAGAAGCGATTTAGAGTTAGGAGCATTTATGATGGCCGGGGGAGTAGGATGAGCGTGCAGCGGTGAGAGCATCTCTGTAAGAGCATGAGTGCTAGTGGAGGAGAGACTGAACATGGGCTGTGAGTCCGGTCCTCGAACGCAGTCGTTCAAGGCAAAGCCAGCCTGTTTCATGGTTTGAAGTTCTGAAGTGAACCAGGGGGAAGAGGAAGTAAAAGAGACGTCTTTTGTTCTGAAGGGGGCCGATGTGTTGAGTGAGGCAGAACGAGTGGTGGTGAGACGGGCAGCCAACTGATCTAGGGAGACGGAGGTGGGTTCAGGGCATGGGCAGCACCAATTACATCGGACAGAATAAGAGGGTTAACAGCTTTGATATTACGGAAGTAGACTTACCTTGTGCACAGAGTTTGGGTTGACTAAAGTGAAGGGATCAAGTGGATAATATAACTCAAAATAACCTAGAAGGTCAAATATCAATTGACATTTTTGCTGATTAATTATGAATCAATAACGTAAATATGTCTATATACACATGGTATATCAGATGTATTCAGATCTTAAATACAGTACTGTGCAAAGGTTTTAGGCAGGCGTGAAGTCTTTAAAGTTAGGAATATATATATATATATACTGTATGTATACTCTATATATAAATATATATATATACTCTATATATATATATATATATATATATAAATATACTCTATATATAAATATATATATATATATTTATATATATATACTCTATATATATAAATTAAAATGTTGATTGTTTATTTTTTATCAATTCAGAAAATAAAAAGTGAGGGCAAAGCAAATCTTTATCAAATCAATTTGGTGTGACCACCCTTCGCCTTCAAAACAGCATCCCGTGCCTAAAACGTATGCACAGTACTGTGGATTTTTTAATTACATTAAAGAAATTAAGCTTTGAGACTTCATGGGTAGCTTTACAAGCTTTGGGCTATTTTATTTTGCCGGTGTCTGACATTTGTCCTGGCAGATCCTCTTCAGCGCTGTCAAATTGGATATAGAGTGGCTGCATCTGCAGTCTTCCGGTCTGTCCACAAACGCTTTATTGGGTTTAAGTCTGGGCTGTGGCTGGGTCACTCAAGGGCGTACTGTGTCGCACGGTCACTCCAGTGTGTTCTGGATGTTGGCTTCAGGTTGTTGTGGACCTGAGAGGTGTACCTTACGTCTGAGGTGAAGAGCACTCTGGAGAAACGTTTTCTTTAAGGACCTCACTTTTGGCAGCGTTTATCGTTGCCTGACTTCTTCCTAGTCTTCAATGTTTCCGCCGTGTAGAAGCACCACCCAAGCATGATTCTGTCGACACTGTTTTCCGACAAAAGGTTGTGTAAGCTAGACGATGAGCAGTTGGAGTCCGGCCAAATAATAATAGCAATTCAACTTTTGTCTCATCAGACTGGAGACTATTTATCCTCATGCTCCTCCATGCTCTGAAAATTCCTTTGAGTGCCATTTGGCAACAGCTGGGCTTTCATATGCGTTTTACTCTGAAATGCCTGTCCACGGTTGCCACGGTTGCCACTTCACCACTCCTCCCAGGCCTGATAGATGGATTACTTTTGAGATGGCTGTTCTTCCCAGAGGTTTTTTCTTCTCTGCAAAGTACTTCTGAAGACGTGTTAGAGTGGCCACTGGGTTCTTGGTCACCTCCCAGAACAAGGCCCCTCTTGCCAACAGCAACACTGTGTTGTTTAGTGTGTGTGTGTGTGTGTGTGTGTGCGTGCGTGCGTGTGTGCGTGTGTGCGTGCGTGCGTGCGTGTGTGCGTGCGTGTGTGTGTGTGTGTGTGCGTGCGTGTGTTTAGTCTGCGTGTGTGTGTGTCAGTGTGTTTGACGCAGCTCCAGGAAATATGTTGCACACAATTGTCACATATATTCATTATGATTCCATCTGTCCCCAGGTATTCCATAGAGAGGTCGACGGACCCTGGGAAATACTTCTACATTGACATCACTTCCGGGTCATTAATGACTGTACTGCCACTGGACAGAGAGGAGATTTCATGGCACAACATCACCGTCCTGGCCATGGAGATGAGTAAGTCACAGATAAACAAACAAACTAACTGACTAACTAACTAACAAAGTCACACATCAGCCCTTCCTTCCCCTGTTCAAGTATTTACATGGGTCTGTTTAATTGTTTGTGAGTTGGGCACACACGCCAAGGAGAGCAGCATAATTGAATCAATGACTAATTGAGTAATTTCCCGCAGCAGAATGGAACATAAACAAGAGTGAGACAAAATGGCCTGTCACAGGCAGAATCAGGCTCAGAGATAGGAATACAATATGAATTACAAGCTTTGCTAGTCAATGACCGCGTAAGACAACACGTCACTCCAGCCATACCGCAGGAGGGTGCGTGAGCTCTGTGAAGGTGTTTTGGAGAACAGCTGTACACAGAGCCGTGTGTTCTCAGCCACTCACCCTTGCACCCAGAAAGCCAAAGTCAAGCTATTGATTGAACGATCGTTTGATGGAACCTTAGAGTGCAGTTACTGCCCACTAATTGCATTTCCATTGCCAATTACACAGCTGATTAGGGTATGCAAATTGACAATTGGTAATGGAGAATAATAGAACTGTAATCTTACTGGGAGCAACTCAAACGCGCTTCGGGCTCACTGTAGAGGGGGTGATGGGGAAAAAAGGCTTAGATCTAGCTCAGCAGGACCCTGAAAGAATCGTTTATCTTAGACTTTCTGAATACCATGGTTGCTGATCAGTCTGTTTGTGTGTGTGCGTGTGTGCATGCGTGTGTGTGTGTGTGTGTGTGTGTGTGTGTGTGTGTGTGTGTGTGTGTGTGTGTGTGTGTGTGTGTGTGTGTGTGTCCTAACAGATAATCCCGCACAGACAGGAAGTGTGTCAGTGGCAGTGAAGATCCTGGACGTCAATGATAACCCCCCATCGCTCACACAGTTCTTTGAGGCTTATGTCTGCGAGAATGCCAAGGCTGGACAGGTAAAAAAACCAAAAGTATCCACATTTTCTTCATGTGAGACTATGACCACCCCTAGAGACCTGGAGATGCATATCTGCACTTCCACCATCTGTACACATCCACGTGTGATGTTCCTCTGCTACACTGTGGCCTGACTGTCTCTTTATTCCTCTGTGTGTCCTCTGCCCGTGTGTGTGTGTGTGTGTGTGTGTGTGTGTGTGTGTGTGTGTGTGTGTGACCCTACCAGCTGATCCAGACCGTGACAGCCACAGACCCAGATGAACCACTCGGGGGCCAGAGGTTCTACTACAGCTTGGCTCCGCAGGCCGCCAACAACCCCAACTTCACCCTCCGGGACAACCAAGGTAGCGGTCAGGCGTACTCCCGCACACATACTGCTAGCACACGCCCATGGCAACCGCTCTTGAACTCACGGCGACTCTCCTCTAATTCAAAGTGGCTGTCCGTTTGTTCGTCCTTGTGGTATGTTGATAGACACTGCGGATTATCATTTGTAAGTGGGTTTTTATTTAGCCAGCTCCGCTCTCCAGCCGGTTTCATGTACAATGTATGGTACACGTGGTACAGAATTTATGTTATGGCAATAAAAGCTATTCTGTTCTGTTCTGTTCTGTTCTGTTCTGTTCTGTTCTGTTATATTATATTATATTATATTATATTATATTCACTGGGTCACTGTTATAACCTCCCTGAAGCTGAGGGATGGACAAATGGAAATTCAGAGGTGGTTCCCTCATCGCGCCCTGTGATAGACTGGCGACCTGTCCAGGGTGTACCCCGCCTCTCGCCCTGTGTCCGCTGGGATAGGCTCCAGGTAAAATTAATGGATGGATGGATGGATGGTTCCCTCATCGCTCTCTCGTTTTCCTCTGTCCCTCTCAAGATAACTCGGCGTGGATTCTCGCGCGGCGTGGCGGCTGGTCCCAGGGGGAGCAGAGTGTCTTCTACCTCCCCGTGGTCATCTCCGACGGAGAGCCGCCTGTGCAGACCAGCACCAGCACCCTGACCATCCGCGTGTGCAGCTGCGACCAGGAGGGCCAGATGCTCTCCTGCAACGCCGAGGCCTACAGCCTCCCGGCCAGCCTCGGCCGCGGGGCTCTCATCGCCATCCTGGCCTGCATCTTCGTTCTGCTGGGTGAGTCCGTGGTCCGCCGCCTGCTTGACTCTCTCACCTCAGATGCAGAGACCACACGCTGTAGAAATAGAGTCAAGTTGTCCTGGGGGATCGATCACGAGTGTGCACACTGCACGCCGCACGCCTATCGGTTTTGTCTCATCTTTCCATGTGTGTTCCCTGTCCCCCCCCCTGGCAGTGATGATCTTGTGTGTTCCCTGTCCCCCCCCCCCCCCCTGGCAGTGATGATCTTGTGTGTTCCCTGTCCCCCCCCTGGCAGTGATGATCTTGTGTGTTCCCTGTCCCCCCCTGGCAGTAATGATCTTGTGTGTTCCCTGCCCCCCCCCCTGGCAGTGATGATCTTGTGTGTTCCCTGCCCCCCCCCCCTGGCAGTGATGATCTTGTGTGTTCCCTGCCCCCCCCTGGCAGTGATGATCTTGTGTGTTCCCTGCCCCCCCCCCTGGCAGTAATGATCTTGTGTGTTCCCTGTCCCCCCCCTGGCAGTGATGATCCTGCTCATGCTGTCCCTCCGGAGCCACCGTAAGAAGCCCTACCTGTGCGACGAGGAGGACAACGTGCACGAGAACATCGTGCGCTACGACGACGAGGGCGGCGGCGAGGAGGACACGGAGGCCTTCGACATCGCCGCCATGTGGAACCCCCGCGAGGCCCACCACCACCAGCAGCAGCAGCAGCAGCAGTGCACCATCAGGCAGGACATGATGCCCGAGATCGAGAGCCTGTCCCGCTACCTGCCCCACCTGTGCGTGAGCGGCGGCGGCGACAGCAACGTGCACGGCTATGTCCTGGCCAAGCTGCTGGAGGCCGACGTGGACGCGTGCGCGCCCCCCTACGACTCGCTGCAGACCTACGCCTACGAGGGCGAGGGCTCCGTGGCCGAGTCGCTCAGCTCCCTCCAGTCGGAGGCGTCCAACAGCGACCACGAGTACGACTACCTCAGCGACTGGGGGCCACGCTTCAAGAAGCTGGCGGAGATGTACGGCGTGCTGGATACGGGCAACACGCCGCTGTGGTAGAGAGGCCCGTTACCGTGGTCACACGCCAACTTAAAACACCACTTAATATATCGAAGAGGGTAAAAAAAAACATCTAAACAAGTGAGGACACAACCGAAACAAAACAGAGACTTATTAACAGTGTGAGTGATTATTGTGTAATTGGGAATGAGATGGGGTTGGTATGAGAGTGAGGTGTCTTGCCTTCACACCTCTGACTGTAGCACTTGCAATCCAGCCTGGGTATTGCCTGATTCTCCCCCAGCCTTGAAGGGGTTTGAGAGGCGCCGAGAGGTGCGATTTGCCATGGAGCCCTCTGAAGAGGGCTTCATAGGAGACTGGGTAGGCAGGCTCATAGGGACCCTCAAAAGAAGGGCTTCAAAGCACACGTTCCCCCTGACACTGACCCTGCCACAGGCAAAGTGCTTTGCTTCAAAGGGGTTCGAGATTATGCCCCAGATGAAAACGAGGCTGAGAGAGAGAGACTCGGTTAAGCCTTACCTGCCGACGTGAAGGAGACACATTCTAAAATGCTGAGGACTTCTATTGATTTGTTTGGGCTAAGCTTTGCTTTTCTTTGGTGTTTGTGCCAGAGTACGATAGATCAAAAATAATACTGATTACTTATTTTGTTTCTTTTTAAAGCTATTTCCCGTTTCTGTGGGGCCGTCTTTATTTATTTCATTTTATTTTTCTTGTGCTGTATTTATATTATTTGTAACTTATTTGGGGATCAAAACCAAATTCCCAATTTGTGGAGCAGCGAAAAATAAATTAACTTTTTTTTATGTTTTAAATTAAACATGGGACACCACCTAAAACCTTTGGTTTCTGACTTGCAGTGGAATTGGAAACATTGTAATTCTTTGTGGATTTTGCAGTTGATATGTTCAATGTATTGCTCTTTTTTATAATTTGAACTGTTAATACTGTGGCTCTAGTTATTTCCTGAGTGCATTAAGCAATTTCATTAGAGTAACTTACAAAGGCACAGAAGAGAGGACATTTTGAAAGTTGTTTTTCAAAATTATATGCTGGAGGCCACATCAGGAAAACACTTATCTGGGGCTCACAGCATAGAGGGGAAAGATAACATCAGCGTTTCATTCAACATTATAAGCAAACTGGTCCTGGAGGAGTACAACCAGCCAACTGCATTACAGGCCTCTTGTGAGGTAGACACCATCGTGCCATAGAAAGGCAGGGACCCTGTCCTTTCAGAGATAGTAAACTTCATACAACTTTCCCTATTCCCCTCGACCACCACATACACGTAGCTTAAATCCTCCAATACAATGGCCTGTGGAATCATATTTTGAAGTGCCAAATGTACAAAGGAAAAAAGATAACTTAAAAGAATGCCAAAAAAACAAAGGACTTCGTAACGTAAATGACAAATTGTAAATAATGTAAATAGCTTTGATTGGTTGGAACCTACTTGAGATGTATGTTGTTAGTGACACTACCACACGTGGTATTTTGATGTAGATAATTTTTTTGTATTCTTCATAATAAAAAAAATTTAAATAATAAAAAAGAATTTGCTGTCTATGCTTTGTATTTTGGGTTTGCAAATACCAAGTATAAGCTGTATGTGTTTTGGCAAGAACACTTCCGTTGGTTTGATAGCAATATTTTCAGAGCCTGCTTTGTAATAATAAAGTGCCTCAGCTATCAGTAAGTAACATTATGCATTCCCCTGAAGCATGAAGGAAATGCAAGCCTTTCAAAAGATAAAGTAGCTATTTAAATTTGCAATCATATGCTAAATTGTCCTCCAAAGTGTTATTGCGGATGACTCTGTTTCCATTACAGTTTCCTTAAAGTACTTACGTAATTAGTTTGACTTATTTGTTTAGAGACAAATGGTTTTTGCATTACCTAATTATAAAAGCTCCTGCTCCACATTGTCTAGCAAATCTGCCACCTGTGTCTAAAGCCAAAGAAGAGAAAGAACATTTTATATCATTGTTTAAAAATTGCTAAAATTGCCATGTTGGAGTTGGTTTACAGTATGTGCAAATATGCAGTTACATCGCTTAGCCTAGCCTGTTAGCCTACCAATTTTTTTCAACGCAGAATACAGCTTAGGGGCTGTATCCATTGAACAATTTTCTTTTTACTTCCAGCGCCTCTAGTCTTCACCATTCTGTAAAGACGAGACTGGCTTGTGCTCCTTTATCAAAGTGTCGAGCCTCATGTCTTTTTGAAGATAATTGAACTTCTGCCAAAGCGCAGCGCTCGTCAATGTCACTTTATGTCAGCTGGCCAATCAAAATCAATTAACGACAGGACTAAAAATCGAAATACACAAACATCTCTATATAGTAAATGGATTTGATAAACTGTGCCACCTCAATAAAAGTGGGTGCATACCGCTTCTGGTTAGACTTGTTTACGTTTTTGAAGTGATTCTAATGAGGATAAATACTAATTATTTAATTTGATCTTACTTAGATATTGGGGTCCCAAAGAGGAGAGGAGAGGAGAGGAGAGGAGGGGAGGGGAGAGGAGGGGAGGGGAGAGGAGGGGAGAGGAGAGGAAACAAAGGAGAGAAGTTGTGGGAAAATAACAATTTAGCCTGATTTACCACCATGTTGGCGCCCCAGTCAAAAAAGTTAAAACAAATAGAAATGCAATAACAGCGCAATCAGTGCCAGAGCCTGTGGCTCTGGTTTACCTGCTGTGTGGCAATCAAGAGTGAAATTACAGGGAAAATGGGCATTACAATCCCAGGATTTCAGACACATTCGAATCATATTCATATTGAGTGGGAGAAGTCCAATTACACGCCAGTGCTTTTGCTTTATGTTGTATAGCTTTGTCTTAACTTTTAGGGTTCTTTAATGACTGTACACGTGCATGTACTCAAATGTGTTCAAAGTTGCCAACACAATATCTGTAAACTAACGTCTGTGTTCTTTTGAAACAGCGCACAAGGATAGACAATCCAACAAACTAAACTGAAACACCTCCTAGGTTTTGAGTTGTTTTGTGATTTTAGCAATTTTGTTCTGAGGGGCTTTCATCTATAAGTTACACAACTTTAAAAACTCTTGAATTCACATTTCCTGTGAGATTTGCACACAGAGCGTTATGCTTTCAGTGTGACAGTATTTCCATTTTAATTCCTAAATCCCTGCTCAAGAGCATTTGTCTTTGTATAAGCTCCGCTCCCCAGGTCTGTGGCTTTCCCGGAGACCTTCCCTGTTCCGCTGCACCACTCCTCAAGGAAAAGCTCTGCCGTGCAGACATCAATGCACACGCCCACCTGCTCCTTTACCAAAACCCCTTCCCTTGACCCCCCACCCCCAGTCCCATGGCCAGAGTTCCAGGGGGGGTGTTATTCACATGTGTCCGCAGGTCATTTGTCTGAACGCTGCGCTGCTCCCTCTAACATCGGAGCAGCTCAAACTATAGAAGCTAATAAGACGCCTCCTGGCTCTAATCCTACCGAGGGGTAAAGTCTGGCAGAGCCAGTGAATCATCCCTTAATGCAACTTGGAAAAGCACACTTACGCTCGGCTGGATCGAGTAAAGGGAGGCCAGCTCGGAGCGCCCTGGAGGCAGCAGCAGGTCCAACCCATTTGACACGCGGCGTTGGGGGAGAGGAGTCGACCGACTCACATCACCGCCGCAATCTTTCTCTCTCTCTCATCCTCCCTAAATCTGTCGTTGTCATTCTCCGCCTCTTTCTCTCTCCTGTCGTTTTTTTTTTTTTTTTTTGCCCCTTTCGTTTCTTGCTCTTGTTTTTTTTTTGGCCTGCTCATTGGTGCAGAGTGACAGGTTATTTCTACCTTATCTGTGTGAGTCTCATCATCAGGACACAGGCGTTCTGCCGTCAGGGCGTTGGCTTTGTGAACTGAGTATCCAGAAGGAACCTCGATGTGTCATAGGGGACAGCACTGCATATTGATCCTGGATGTCTGCCACCTGGCTGGCTGACAGCATTATGTTTGTTTCTCAATCGCTTCGGCTCAGTTCTTTTTAGAACAGTGAGTTCAAATCTCTGACCAATTATTTTCTTGTTCACACCAGATTTGAATTTCTTATTTAATTTAGGCAAAGGCACGTGTTTTGGCACATGTACAAAGATCATTGACATGCTAAATTGGGCAATTTTCTGTTCACTATATATGACTTTACATGAAGAAGAAATGTAAAAAAAAAAAGTACATATAAATGTGCATTTTATGTTTACATGTAAAACATTGCCACACAATTAAATTGTATTAACTGAATAAATACAAATGTGCATATCCTTTTACTGTGTTCTGTGTACTGTATTGACTTTCTCAACCTTACACAAATATATACTGTCATAATATCTGTGATTCACAATAGCATACAGCTATACAAAACTGACATCCTTGTATAGTTTAGTAAGCACTCAATGTCAACAAAAAACTTACATTTGTATATTTCCAGGTTCGACTGCCATGGTGAAAAAACATTTAAATATTTTTGACCAGTACGACTCAGACGATGATAAAAACACTTTTCATGTTGGTGGCATTGGCCAACTTATTCACACAATAACTAGGTTCTGAAGAATGAATTAAATGATTTGGATGAGTTACTACATTTTGCAATAGATATGCAATAGAGTCGTGATGTCCCATACAACAGTTGTGACAATTCCACTTACAGTTCGGGGAATCTTAAGACTGCTTGAAAGAATGAGCCAAATGTGATTTGGGAAAAGCTGTGGCACAAGAGAAACTCAATGGGATGAAAATGACCCTCTTAAAAAGAAATTAGCTCTTTGTATATGACATCCAACCGGAATGTGTCATTGGAAATGGAGAGAACAGAAAATTATTTGTTTGCTTAAAATAAATAAAATAAATTGTGACAGTACATCCAACTCTTTAATCCAATAAACCGGTCTCCACGCATTCAGATAAATGACTGCGCCAAAAATCCAGTAGTCCCAGCAGCTTTGAACTTGTATTATTAATGTTGACGACAGACACCTTCATCTCTGTGCCACATACTGCAGGGGAAGAGAGCAGGAGCAGGGTGAGGAGGAAGAGAAGCAATCCGTGTGGCTCTAACTAGTTGTCAGAGGCAATAGTTTTGTCACAGGCAAAGTGAAAAAATATCTAACTGACCACTTTAACCCCCCCCCCCCTTCCAATTTTGTCTTATCCCAACATCCCACCAATGGACACAGTCCTGCTCTTGCCTTTTTTTCAAAAACTGTCCGGCATGATGGTGGAGACCGGATCTGACTAATTGGCCTTGGCATTGAGTGTATTAAAGTGTATTTGCTGTATTACCACTGAAAAGGACCAAATAGAATAAAAGGCCACACAAAACAGCAAAGACAAACATTGGAGCTGGTGTGAGGGAAATGCATATGTAGCTGTATCATTGCTGATGATGCACTAAGGAAATAAATCTTAAGTATATTATATATATATATATATATATATATATATTTACATATATACATATATATATATATATATATATAATAGTGGGATAGGATAGTTGTTTCTTGTACAATATACTATATATACTGTATATATAGCATATATAAATATATATATGTATACATATATACATGTGCTATATATACAGTATATATAGCATATTGTACAAGAAACAACTATCCTATCCCACTATTCTATATATAGAATAGTGGGATAGGATAGTTGTTTCTTTCACTGCTCTATCTTGTCAGAACATCAGAGGAGGCTGTTCCTATAATTACTCCTGTAAACTATCTGGAGGTGTTAAGCCACTGCCTGTGAGACTGTATGGTAAGCCACGGCTTTCAGCAAGGCTGCATGTTTTACAGAGAGCTGGATTGCTCCCCCTCAGGCAATTTTCCCATACTAACTTAAAGTTATAGAAACGACTTTTAGTTTCTGGAATGTAGACCCAATTAAGTGCGTGTGTGTGTGTGTGTGTGTGTGTGTGTGTGTCTGTGTGTGTGTGTGTGTGTTTTACCACTTTCTTTTCATGTTTTTCAACAGTCCAAAGTGGGAGGTGAAGACTCCAAGGCATGAAAATTTACACATATTTAGTGACTTCACAAGTGTTCAGTCTAGAAAGGAACCACAAACAGAGGCAAGCATCTATTGTACAGAGGTAGGGATTTGATCTTTTATCAAATACAGTGAAAGATTTGCAAATACATAAACGTATGGCATTTTATGCAATTACACTTTAAGGACTTTATACAACAGGTTGACACTAGACACATTTCTCTCCATAGATTCCTTTCTTTTTTGCATCTCTAAAGACAGTATCTTATCTGTCTGACAAACACACCAATCACACACTCGGTATCTTAGAGACTTTGGGAAGAGGTAAGGTAAGATACTCCATTCCTCCTTTGAGCGGCGGATGACGATTTGTGTCAAGCACTACTGTCGTGGGGGCGCTGTGGTCTGCTGGGGGTAAAGGATAATCATCCAGGCGCTTACCTCAGGCTTCAAAGGCATCAAGGCGACACAGACTGGCAACAAAACACTTGGACTATATCCGAGAGCACGTGGCCTGGCACTCAACACTTTGGAAGAGCTGCCAGCTATTTGTGCATTAACGCAGCCCTTACCTGTCTGTTGGAAATGTGTTTTTTCTTTACCGTTCTCAGTGTTAGCCGTTATCTGTGTACGTTGTATCTCCTCTTAACCTGACTCCTCCTCATCTCCGACAGGACTTTCCTGTTCCTTGTCTTCCCCCAGATTTGTATTATTTCGAGATTAGTAGTTCATCCATCCATCCATCCATCCATGAACGTTACCGCTTATCCTGTACAGGGTCACGGGGGGGGGGGGGGGGGGGGGGCTGGAGCCTATCCCAGCGGACACAGGGCGAGAGGCGGGGCACACCCTGGACAGGTCGCCAGTCTATCACAGGGCCGACATATAGGGACAGACAACAACTCACACTCACATTCACACCTACGGGCAATTTAGAGTCACCAATTAACCTGCATGTTTTTGGACTGTGGGAGGAAACCGGAGTACCCGGAGGAAACCCACGCGAACACGGGGAGAACATGCAAACTCCACACAGAAACGCCCTTGGGTCAGGTGGGGATTGAACCCAGGACCTCCTTGCTGTGAGGCAACAGTGCTGACCACCGAGCCACCGTGCCGCCCCTGATCAGTAGTTCAACAACTACCAAAAAGTAAAACTAGTATCTTGTACTCATCTATCTGGTGCGGTCCCGAAAGTAAGAAGGTCTCACTTGAGTCTTCTCCGGTGTCTTCTCCAGCCGGGAAAAGTGAAGTGAAGCAAAGGGCACCTCCTCACCTGTGCGTCACCATGGCCGAGCACCCAGAAGGGGCGATGCAGCGGGGTGTCACACCTTCTCTGTGACCTCTCGGTGACCAGGTTTCAGTGACAAATGTGCTGTGGATGAACCATGACCCACTTCCCAAACACAATCAGAATGTATTGCCAAGTAGGTTAACACAACGCCTGCCTCTTAGTGTTCTGGAACACAATTAAAACACGAGATAAATAGAAAGATGTGTGATATCAAATATAATTATTTATTTCAAAAAGAGATGTACAGTGTATTATTCCAACTCAGTCATTTTCTAAGAAAAGAAACCATTGATTGTGGTGATAATAATTGCCGGTAAACGCTCTAACCACTCTCGATCAGTATTTATTAACTAAACTAAAGTGGATGAAAGGGCTGGAGACCTTATGGTGGTAGAGTATCCTTTTCAAGCCTTTCTGTAGTTTCCCATCCAGTTAGAGGAGTCAAACAAGGTCATGGTGTACCCTTTGTTTGTTTACACACAGTGTCAATAACTATATCTGAACTCTAACAGGGGAAATGATTGTGCGATGCTTCTTAAACGCACGCCTCTGACCCGCTGAAGAGCTGAGGCTCGGCTCCAGGTGGAAGGGCTTATTGATCGGACCGCGTCGCGATAAAGCACCTTTTCAGGCCAGAGTACACACAGAGCGGCGCGCCGTTGTATGCCCAGGACCAGATGCATTCGTTATGAGTGTGACCTCCTTTTTTAATCCGACGCGGCGCCTCGCCAGCCTCCCCTGTGCATTTATTAAGGCTCCGATCGATGGCTCCAGCCCGGCAAGGTGGAATATGTGAAAGGGGGGGTCAGGTGCGTGGCAGTCACGTGTAGACAAAAAAGCCGACGCGCGAGCCGCGAGCAAAAAGACAGGAGGACGGCAGCCTTTGTAGGCGGTGCGCGCACGCGCGGTCTTTTTTTTTCCTGCTCCCACGGGCCAAAGAGCCTCCCGTGCGTCAGCCGTCTGGAGACCTGGTGTGGGGTCAAGCACGCGGTATAGGGCGTCGGACATGCTGTGGCCCTGCCTGCTCACACCAGTGGTTACCCACTCACCACAAGGCAGGCACCGCTCAGGACGCACCGCTTCTAAAGACCCATCCAAGTGGACACCACACAATTGAATGTCGTTTACAAAACATGCAACGTTGTTACCCAGGGGGAATAACATTAGCCTCCCTTTGCACATGGAGACCTACAGTCCACAGGCAGCACGTAGACATAGAATACCCATTGAAAGCGTACATTCCCACATCATCTTATGTGCAGGGGGTCTATTGCTGTGTCTATTGTCTGTGCCTGCGTTCATTACAAGTTGTCAGATCACAGTATAATTACATGTGCAGGCTTGTTTATTAGCCAAGAAGTAGAGGGCACCATCCCCTGTGTTTTGTAAACAATGAGAGCGAAAGGAAACAGGTGAATGCACCCTTCCCGCATTCCAGAGGATTACATTTTCCTGTGTGTGTGGATTTTGGGAGGACAGGCCGAGACAGGCAGGAACATGGTCTCTGCCTTCTGCGGTCCATCCTCTCCTACTGTTCCGTTAACCCATGGTGGGCCTTCAGACCAGAACTGATAATGAGCAGCATGAAGAAAGTGTACACAGGTCAGTCATCATCCATCAACATGACTCTTGCGATGGATCACTACCAATCGTTCAACTGACAATCTTACACACACAGGCAAACACGCATAGAAACAGATGCTCCAAAAAATACAGGCTTATATCCCTCCAGGTCACGCAACAGCAGACAGGTTGTGTGGTGTTGCTGTTGTCTTTGATAGAGTAGGCCATCTTCAGCCTGGCAGACTGGACTAAATGAGAGATGGCTGTGTGTGTGTGTGTGTGTGTGTGTGTGTGAGTGTGTGTGTGCGTGCGTGCGTGCGTGCGTGCGTGCGTGCGTGCGTGTGTGTGTGTATTTGTGTGTTTGTGTATGTGTGTGTTAGCGCGCGAGAGAGAGAAACGGGAACGTTAAACCTGTGCTGAGCTGAGGCTTGAAGGAGGCAGGCAGGCAGGCAGGCAGGCAGGCAGGCAGGCAGGCAGGCAGACAGACAGACGTGCTGATGACTTTGACAGTACGGGATTTAGTGAAAACGCCTGGCCTAGCGCTTTCTCCACGGCTGATGGATTAGACAAGCCAGAGCAGGGCTCAGACAAAAAAAAGGGCCTCTTCTTCACTGGCTCTGTGTCCATGGTTCATTTCTAGCAGCAATGACAGAAATTACTGAAAGGGTATGCGTTTGTGTGTCACAGAGTGAGTGTGTGTGTTTGATTGCAAACATGCAGGCGTGTTTGTACATGTACAGATGTATGGCAATGACTGTAAAAAGTGCACCACTTGCAGAAAACGTCCCAATGCCTTACGTGATAAATGTACAACAAAGGTTTATACAGTCAATACTCCAGTACATTCCAATCATTACCACAGGGGATGCAATCCAAGATCAATTTATGAATCAATAAGAAGATAAATGTTCAAACTGTTTGATTAGACAGTGTGTAATTGAGGAAATGCATCTCCATAATTCCATGGTTGCTGTTGTGCCATAACAGTCAGATATATGCAGCATTCATGTGGTGTCGAAATAATAGGAAAAATGTGTTCCCGACTGGGAAAGTTCTTGTGAACACCCCCTCAAGTCAGAAGTAGAAGTAGAAGAACTTGCTGACTTGTGACGTCATGTACGCAGAAAAATGGCAGATGAAACTGTTATTCCAGTTTGTTCCACGCAGAGACTATTATTATTTTTATTAGTATTTATTTTTTTATACAGGGTTGGCTTACACAAAACTGCACCGTTGGTCTTCCAGATGGTCCCATTTCCCGAGTTGAGAAGTCGTTTTTCCAACCTCAGTGTGTTCATTAGTATATATATATATATATATATATATATATATATATATATATATAAATATATATATATATATATATATATATATATATATATATATACTGTATAAGCAAAATGCAATACATGAATTGATAAAACATTTCTTGCCGTCAACCAAAAATGTATTTATTGTTATTTTTTTATTTATTGTTATTGTAAGTTGTTTTGCCATTTTAATTCTTAGGACGAATTACAGCCTATAAATGCATATCACCTAGGAGTGGGTGTCATGAATTACAGTATAACAGCATAAGGTTTCTTTCAAAACGTATTTTATCGTATAGAGGTTGATTTCTAAAGCATGCACTAACATTTCACACACATTAGCATTCTCAATACCACTCACATAAAGGGTTCTTTACAGCTTGGCAAATTGCCTTTAAAGACTAGATAGAATTTATGCCAGAAGATGCTTAATCAAAATAAATCAGTCAGTTCACTTGAAAGTTTGCAAAGATTTACCCTCCGAAAACCGAACTACCTGGCTACTTACCTGGATAAATTATGGACTCGCGTGAACTTTCCTCTGACCTGCTTTTTGAAAATGAGAAGAGAATATAGAGCAGTAAGTCAGTGGAGGAGTAATGGACCCAACAGGGGTTTTTGAGATGCCAACCATGTCCTCATTTAGTGGCAATTATTCTTTTGCCTCTGAACTGCTTACTGTTCACTATCGGGTATGATAATTTCCCTTTGCCTGGCTGCAGCGATCCACTATTGACCAAATGAAACATGACGACCAAGTCAGGAGGAGAGCAACTAACAACTGTCTGTTTTCTGTATCACAAAGAGCTTTTCTGTGACATTCACTTCATAGGACATTATTTCATGTGTGCGCGTGTGCGTTTGTGATTGCGTAACCACACTTATTGTAAGTCAGGCCCCTGTTGCTATTTTTGATTCGGTAAAGAGACTGTATGCCGTGGTAGAAAGGGGATGTTACATAAAATGGTCCCAGTGGAGAGACTGGCAGGACGGATTGGTGCCTGGAGAGAAGATATTATTACACGCATATGTGCATCCTCCTTGCCCCCCCCCCCCCCCCCTCCCCACTCCCCCACTCACACACACACCAAATCGCAGACATACCCTGGCGGCAAACATCCTCCCCAACCTAATCCACATCACATTAGCAATCCCTGCTGAGATTGAGAGCAAACTCTACAACACAACCAGAGCTCTTGGCCATCTACATCCCTAATTAAGCCTTCTTCTCTTAACGGCATTTTGCCAGTCTTCGACACCCCTCCTCAAAGATTAGAATACACCGCGGGGGTACCAGGAGAAAGTGTGAAGGAAGAGGCAAAGCAACTCTGTTTAATCAGTAATTAACAGAAAGCGAGTGACTACTTTGGAGATGTAGAAAGGAAAATAATTTAGGGTGGAAATGAGTCCAGTGTCAACCGGTATGATTAAGTCCTTAAAGTGTAATTGCCTGGTCGTTGAGGGATTTCCAGGAAAGCAACATAGGGGAGGCAACGGGAAAGGCTGCAGAAACCGGTAGTACACTAGGGGATGAGGGAGGAAGGAAGCTAGAATGGGATCGTTTTTTAAAACAAACAAGACCAAATGGGATGGGGAAATCAGTGGAATAGAATTCGTTTAAAAATACACAATCTGGCGTTAATAGCACTCTTCCCACCTCCTTATAAAAGTAAATATGCGATATAGGCAAGGTATGAGTCAATATCCACAACTAGATGAATAAGATGAAAAAACGTTTTAACTTCACTTGATCATCACTAAGGAATAAAGGGATCCACATTTACAGTGGTTTTAATCGAATTACTTGGCATTTTTGATTTCTCATTTGTGCTGTTTTTCAACAAGTTTTTCAATATAAATACATTCTAACAGTTAATTGAAACCTATGTATGTTGCCTTGACCTGAATCAAAAACCGACCAAAATAGCTACCAAACCTTTTTATAACGATGTGATAAGTTATGCTGTCTTTAGAACTTTCACATGTGCAGTTAGCATGGGGTCAAAGGAAAAAACCTAATTTCTCTGAAGCAGCCCTAATAGATGTAAAACTTAAAGACATCTAAACAAATCGGAAGACTAAATGTTAAATAATCATAAAAACTGAATTATTCGCTAATAACATTGCGGTGGCAGAAACTGCATCCCAATATTTTATGCATTGATGGAAGGAGAGGTTGAGTGGGTGTCACAGCAAGGAACATTTCTCGCACAAAAAGAAAGTGGTCAGGAATCCATTTCCCCTTCTGCCTTCCATATGACAAAGGTCACATAGAGAATATGTCTCTGGGGTTGAGGGGCTGGCATTGCGCACGACGTGCCGTGCCTGAAATCAGACTGTGTTTGTGTGCCTCACAGACAGTCGATAAGTCGGGAGAGGACAGGGGGATGACGCCGACATCAAAATCAATGCCAGCCAGTGCTTGTAGGAGTCAAAGATGCCGCATGATCCCATCAGGTTGTTATCACTGGCTACTGGCCTTTTCCTAATTGCTCTGGGAACATGCTGAAACAGGCTGTTGACGCATGGATGGTCAAATTGCAGACAGGCCTGATGTTGGCGGTCCCTCCTATTTCAACTTTTGTGGATTTTATGATGCTTGTGTCAGGGTAGTGTTTTGACAGTAGTTTACCTTTCCACTTCCCCACACATAAAGAGAGACTTAAACACACACACAGACACACGCACACGCACGCACGCACGCACGCACGCACACACACACACACACACACACACACACAATGTATCCCTGTTAACATGGTCTTGTTGAACTATTTTACTTTGCTTTATGATTACCTTGATCTGTGTGAGGTGGTGAAATATCAACTTGCTATTGGGAAGATGCCACTGTTAAAACAGCAGAGGTGTCTTTTGAGGTGGAGGCTGCATATTCACAGAACAAAACCCAATTAATTTAGTTCCTCGTTTGGAGACAAATTTAGTCTATTTAAACACCTCTACGACCAGGATCACTCAAAGCAAAATTATTCAAGACCACAATAACAGCCTGTTCTTATATAACATGTGTGCATTTAGATATAAAAAGTGCCAACATACACTTCGCAAAAGTAACTCCTTCATTTTAGTAGTATATGAACAAATACCTAATGAAAACATGTTGCTATGTTACCTGCCCTCCAAAGTGATCAAATTTGCTACATTTCATTCTGCTAATAATCCTAATCTAGACATTTAGATTCAATCAACTGGAATGAGCTTTGTATGGGTTCATATTTTTTATTATTATCTGCTTGCTGAATTTGTCAGCATAAAAAAATAGCCTGTCTTAAAACTAGTCAGATAATTTAGTTTATTGTTTAAGTTAATTCACAAAAGGACTATTAAACAAGTGCACATCTTAGTCTTTCAAAGAGAAAGACAGAGACACTTAGACATCAGAAATATGTTGCTGGACTAGCATGTCTGTTCGGATTCCACGCTTCACTACTGATGTTCAGTGGTATTCTGGGGTTGCAAAGTAACTTAAATGATCTAAAATGATCTAAAATCTAAAGGTATTTCATCAGCAGTGCTTAAAAAAGTACTTCCTGTTGTATTTTCCCTTGCATGTTAGAAAAATAAATCACCACATCTTTAATTTAGCGCATAACATGTATTTAAGTGTTTATTGAGCAATCTTCTAGACCTCTGGGCCTTTTGAATCTACCACAATGTTTCCCTGTAACGACTTCAGCAAAAGGGTGTGGTGCTACACCTCTGTTCTGCTGGAGCAAGACACTACATCCTGTTCTTAACTGACACAATGGAATCTTTCCAAGTTATGTCTGCACACCTCTTTGTTTTGAATAGTCCTGTATGTGTGGCAAGTTCCTTCTGACATGAGTACCTCTCTCTCTCTGCCTCTCTCTCACCCCTCTCTCTCTCTCTCGTCCCAAGCCGAGTTATAAAACACTACACTGAGACAAAGACATAGATGACTTCCTTGTACCTCTTTGTTGTGAGGGCTTTACGTCTGCTTCATCAGTGGGGTGAGCTGCAGACACTGTGTGTACAGGGCTTCCCCCAGCTCCCACTTAAACTTGACGAGTCCTGGCACTACATATCACCACAGCCCCCCTCACATCCCTCACACCCATGTAGTCATTTATCTCCCCGAAGACACACAAGGACCCCCTTGGCTCCGTCCAAAATGGAGTATTCCCAACCCAACCTTTCTTACTTTGCTCCTCGCCGTTCATTCTTTTTCTATCCCTTTCTTGGCTTTGTAATCTTACGTTGTCTCCTTGGTTGAACACCCGTCTCCTTGGTTGAACTCTGCCAATATTAGATCCTTGGATCCCTGACTTTCTGTATCTAGTATTTCTAACTGCTGTCCTATGCTTACAGCGGCTGACTGATTATTATTGACAGCTACTCAATAGAAGGGTATCAGCAGTGTACACTAAGCAAACAAGTTTGAGGCTAGACGAATGCATGCTTAGTCGCATTTTTTAAATTCGAAACGAAACTACCAAGCCAGGAAAATTCCTAATTCCAACCTTTGATACACTCTCAAATCAAGGTGCAGGGTTGGTTATGTTTGCTTTCAAATATACCAATATTCAAAATGTACTGTTAAATCTATAGCAATGCCCATTGAAGTACTGAAGTTTGACACTTGTTTTTTGTTGGCAGAAAAGGTACAGATCCATTATTGCTTGGAAACACAAGGTGATACATATGGTTCCCACTTTCCTAATTGGTACCTGTTCTCCTTAGTGTATAATGTTATGCAAATACGTCCACGATGAGGAGGGTTACAACCTTTTCCTTCCCTTCTTCTCCCTTGCCGCGTGTGGGGTGAAGTAAACCAAGTTGGCCCAATGTTCCTGGTTCATGGGTTTCAAATTGAAAAGGTGCTCTGAGAGAGCCATGCTGTGGGCACCATTAGAGTCTGACACAGTGGCAGGCTGCCTGGGAGGAGAGGTGTTTTGTTGGAACAAGGGTGCTTGGAATTGGTCCCTAGAGAGTGTTAATTACCCACTTGACAGAATATCAATAAATATTTGATGAGAAAAGAACAAAAGGTACTCAGGGGATCAAAGCTAACTGCCAGCTCTGAGCACATTTGAGGCCAACAGCGAGTTGGGTGCCCACTTTTCTCTCGGTGTGGCGGCGTCGTGAGGCTATTGTGAATGCACCAAGACTCATTACTTCAGCCTACGATGTAGCTCTCTCTGACACTGCATTAGCAATACAACCACATACATCGTTAGAGAAGAAATTATGCACCTGTCTTTTGGTTCACGAAACGTTTAGCAAATAATAAAATTTTTCATCATGAAATAAAGACCATAGCTGGGTTTGGAGTGAAACTGAATGTTTATTTAATGTTTCATCATAACAGCTGCTTCAGCTGACTATTTTCACAAACAGTAACGACTACAGGGACTTTACGGCATTGACAAACATACAGGCTCGGAAAACAGGAGTCTTACTCTCTTTCTCTCACTAACACTCAGACATTTGTGTAAAATGGACTATGGTTTTATATAAAAGCCGTTTACGGTATAACTGATATGCAACATTGTTATGGGGACTCACGTTTTACTAATCCCACATCTGGGCATGGTCTAATCATAGACACACTATGTGTCTGGAGGAACGGATGGTGTTGCAAACAGGTTATACGCTACAGCAGAAACCAAATGATCATGAAAAAAAGGGTTTTCTAGGAGATGCAATAGGTCTACTCTCCGTGCCTATTCGTTCTATAAAAATAATACATAACGTAGTAACAATAAGAACTATGTTCTCTTAGGCATTGTTTAATATCATGTGTTGGGCTTTGTACAGTACATGCAACATCATAAACATCGTAAAAGAAACATTGCTTTTTTTTTTAAGAATCAGATCAAAACATTGACCAAATGGCAGGAAACCTCACCTCATATCATTATTGATTTAAGGATGTCATCTTTCCACTGTTAAAACTGTATCATCTTTTTCATGAATCTACCAGACTAATATTGTCACCTCTAAATGTCCTAGTTTCACATGCATACTTTGACTATTATTGGCCGTCTATCATGGAAAGCCCACCAAGTTACTTTTGCCCCTCTAATCCACTCTCTATGCCAACTAAAAGGCGTTGCTGTTATAAATGCCTGGGAGAGGTTTGGGGCCCTAAGGTTTCTGACGGACTTGTGGGGTTTGCACAGCAATTATGTCATGTGTGCATAATAGTCCCAAGGTTAAGCAGTCTCGGTAAGTCTCACGCAACATCTACAAAACAACTAGCCCGCAGCGCTCGTGTATGATGGGACCACAGTTAGCTATGCTCAACTCTCTGAGTGAACTCGAACTTCAAAGAGAACAGAAAAAGAGGAGGAGGAGGGGCGGAGGGATGTAAGAATGTTTTGGAGCGTGCTCGTTCCTATTTAGGAGCAGCCTAACGTGTTGGTGGTCGAGAATATTCAATCAGGGTCGGCAAACAAACTCGGAAACAGTGTCGCGCGCTTGCCAGTTGTCTTTGGCTGTGGGCTTGGTTTACAGTGCCTTGAACAGAGCTAGGTGAGCTGTAATATTACCTTACAACCAATCACACTGTGACCCCTGATCAACGATCTGCCTCCTATTATTAACAGAGTAAAACATGTAAACAAAGGTATCAGAAAGAACAAGGAAATACAATCAATCTGTACATGGCTATATAAAATAGGTTACCCTGTTTTATGTGTACTGTACACTCCATTGCTTTAAGAATACATGATACAGAAGAGTACACAACATACAAAAAAAAGACTATTGCTGTAGGTGCAGAAAAAAATTTTCAAAAGTAAAAAAACAAAACAATTAAAGAATAGAATTAGACCCTATGGAAACCCTATGGCACCCACCCACTCCTGGCCGTTTACTGCTTTCCCACCATCCTACACCCCACCTCAACCCCAACCCCGACCCACACACACATACACAACGTGAATACACCTCACAGTTGATCCAGCGTCTATCCACCAGATCTAGATGAAAGGCTGTATCAAGCTGAAAATAATCCATAGTGTGTGGGCGATGGGGAGGACCGGGGCAAAGTTAAAAAGTCATGAAGACCAGACACCTTCACTAAGCTGGATAGCTTCGACGAACCCTCTGCAAATAATGTAAAGACTCTACACATCAAATCATGAATTATTACTTTTGTGTGTCCATTCAAGTACTGTGCTGTCTGTCATACGCTGGTATGTGTGGTGCAAACAATGCACTTGATATTTTGTTTAGGAGCAAATATCAACAGAAACTGCATGATATATAGAAAAACTTGTATTTAGGATACATCTTATTTTTTATTGTACAGTAAAAGAAAATGTGATATTCCAGGGCCCCTAAACAACAACACCAGGCTAGAAATGTAATCTACACAGTTATGCATTGCAGCACTGAGATTAGGTCTTAACACTTCCATGTCATGTCTCCAGGTGAAGATACCAAAGTCAGAACAAACAATTAGCTAAACAACATAATTACTTACTGAGTCAATTCTACCAAAGACAGACAACAAACCAATATTGGTGTGTGTGTGTGTGTGTGTGTGTGTGTGTGTGTGTGTGTGTGTGTGTGTGTGTGTGTGTGTGTGTGTGTGTGTACAGATGCGCATGTCTGTCTGTGAGGAATCCCTGAGGTCCTCTTTTTAAAAGCATTGGAGACTCTAGTCCAGTGATGGTTTAGTGGGCCGACGCAGGCAGAAAGGGCAGAACGTCCCAGAGGCAGAAGAGAACAGCTGTGTATTATACAGAATGGCGTTTGGGTGGGTTTGTTTGTGTCAAGCAAACTCCAAAATAAAAAATTAAAGGCAATGCAAAGCTGCATGTGTTTGTCCTTTGTGCCTTTTTTAAATTCTTTCTCTCTCTCTCTCTCTCTCTCTCTCTCTCTCTCGTCATGTCTCTCTGTTGTCTCTCTTTGGGTGCCCCATGATACGCGCCTGTTTCCCTTCCTCAGAATAGTCCTGTCAAAAGGAGGGGCAGGGCTGCAAGGGTCAGGAGAGATGTGCAGTGGGGTCCAGCCAGTTCGAAAGCCCCCTCGCCCTCACCCTCAGCCACAGGAGATGACGGTGAAGCGTTTGGAAATGCAGGACATGTTGTGCAGCACGATGCCCAGCAGAAAGAGCAACACGCAGGCTACCAGGATCACAGTGCACACCCCGGACCATGTGGAGCCCTTTCCTCCTGCTCCACCTCCTCCTCCTCCTGCTCCCCTCCTCTCTACCTCACCACTCTCAAGACCCACCCCAACACCGTCCAGGCCCAAGCCCAGCCCCAGAGGCTGCTGCTCGGGCATGGTCACCACGGCCACCCCCTTCTGGTGCCCGGCTCCGGGGAGGAACCTGCAGCCCAGGTCCCCCGACAGGGCCAGCGCCCGCTCCTTGGCCAGGGGGAGGGGCAGCATGTAGCAGCCGTTGCTGGGCAGCCGGATGAAGACGGGCGTGTGCTCCGAGGCGTGGGGGATGGCGATGACGGTGACGATGTCGGGGTCGTCGGGGAGCTGGGACACGGAGAGGCCGGCGGGCAGCTTGGTGACCCCGCGGCACCAGGGGCAGCGGATCTCCTTGTGGCTGCTCCGCATCTGGGTCAGGCACACAGAGCAGCACGTGTGCCGGCAGTCCAGCAGCTTGGGCCGCCGCCGCGGGCTGTAGTAGTTAAAGCAGATCTGGCACTCCAGGATGGAGTCGTGGGACAGGGTCTCCATTTTGGATCGGGGGCTCCGTTGACCGTTTGGTATTTCGTTGTATACGCCGAGTTTGACGAAACGACGCACACCAGGGTGATACAAATATGCCGTTGTTGTTTTTTTTCACTCAAAGGGGCAACTCATTTAATGTGAACGGCTGGTATCTGGTTAGCAGGGCTGCCATCCATTCTCATCCATAGCACACCGAAACCTCACAGCCAGGCCTTGATCACAGGGTAGTTCATCTGGGAAAAGAGAAAAAGAGAGGCAGGTGTTATTAGGACGGATGACAGGGCTCGGGCGCCAAAGTGGGCAGAGACACAGGCACAGAGACAGGCAGGCGGCGGTGGGGAACGCCTCGGCATGGTGTCGCTGGCCACCTTCCCTGGGGGGTCTCTCTCCTTGTCATCATCACACAGATTAGCCAAAGCTGGCCTTGCCCTATCAATGCTCGGCCCCATCAATGCTCAGCCACGTCAGCAGAAATCTCCAGTCCAACACTTTTGTTTCATTTAAAAGGCACACACGCACACTTGTAAAGCGCACTCCCAATGAGAGAGCGCAACCCCACCAGATGTAACCGCCTGGCCAGACGCACTCGCACAACTTACATTGTGGGTTTATTGTGCATTCGCGCATGCACACAAACGTCATAGAGGGAGAGAGTTGAGGGCTGACCATGCTAAACCCTCAGCTCTCAACTGAACTCACTTGACACAAGCCATCTGACTCACAACAGGGGCATCCCACTACCAATAGCACATTTTGGACCTGAGATACTAGAACCACCTACATGATATATAAGGACGTCGAGTAAAAATGTATGACACATGGCATGTCTGAACGGGGTCATTGGAGGTCACTCACCAGATGATGCTCTCTGCAGTGCCATCGTTCGCCGACTGAGCATCCCACAAAACGGTTCGTTCTATTACTATTATTTTGTATATTTTTTGTATATACACTTGTATACATTGTTTAATTTTCTATATCATGTACGGTGACCTTGGGTGTCTAGAAAGGCGCCTATAAATTAAATGTATTATTATTATTATTATTATAACGCACAGCCCCTCTCCTCCTCTTGCGTAACCCCCCTCCCCAATGTGAATCCATGCAGAAGCTTGTTTGATACTTTGCGTTTGCAGATGATTACACCCTTTCAAATGGTTGCCGTGGAAGTGTTGAACACCAAGGGAAATCATCTCTCACGTTATTTTTAGGGAAAACTGAAGTGTGTGAAAAGATGGAGGGGGTGTGGGGGTTTGATGAGTCGGGAGAAGTTTCAAACCAGGGCGACGTTTTTCTCTCCTCTCACATCTTTGCTCACTCATGACACTGAGAGGGTGTGGGTACATTAGGCAGGCAAGCATAATGCAACAGAAGCATCGAGGTGGAGCTAGGGGGAGGAATCGTGAGAAGTGGGTAGGGGGATAGAAACGGTTTCGCGCTTACATCGTAAGAGGAGGGATACATGATTGCAAATAGCTTTAGTTTGTTATCAAAGTTGTCCTTTCGCAAATGACCTGTAGTTGCGAGGTGCTTGCAAACACACTCAGGAAACAAGTGGGCGAGTTAATAATACGTGCAACGGTGTACTGCAGGTCGCGGTTTGCGCTCGTCTTCTGAGTCTACGGTAAAGCCAGTGTCGCGGTAGTTAACAAAGGCCTCGTTAGGCTCCCTCTACATGCCCTCACAGCCCCCGGGCCAGACACATCCTCACCCGCCACAGCCTGAGGCTACACCTCTATCACTCCCCCGCCCCCCGCCCCCCGAAATCTCCACGCGTCCCAGTTTCTCCATGCCGCTACCGTTTCAAAGTCAAGCAAAGTGCAGAAAACATCCCCGTGATTTCACAGAGGGGAGAGCGAGAGAGACAGGGAGAACTGCCCTTGAGGGGGTAAGACAACTGAGGGTAATGCCGAATCCTTTTCCCAAAGATAAGGATTAGCTTTGATCTGACATAAATGCTTTGTGGCTCAATATTCTCATACTCACCACCCCTCCGTCTCTCCCCCTTCCCTCCCTCCCTCCCCCTTCATCCTTGACTCGCTGACTCTTCCTCTGTCTCCCTCACTCTCGCTCTCTCTCTCTCTCTCTCTCTTCAGCCGGGCGTTCCCTAGACGTTCTATCGTTCCTGCTTTGTATTCTCCTCGCTCCCTCTTGCCCTCCTCTCGCCGTGTTTCAAGCGTGGACCCGGGACTGCCCCGTGGACTTTGGGTGGTCCTTGCACACACTGAACTATCTGAGACCCGGGTAATATGTTCATCAACTAAATCTACATTCAAGTCAGTCGGTAGCTGAAACCTGCACCCCCTTCTCGCTACCCACGAGTGGGAATAAAGTAAGAACACTTCTCTGGCTGTTCAAACGGGCTGGAACAGAAACCAGGGACGCACCTAGACAAAATGATTGATCAGCTTAGCAGAGATGTAACCAGGGCAACCTCGCACACTCGCCACCTCTAAGTGTTGATGCTTGGCCTATTTTGTTACCATGCCTACACTGAAGAACATACACACTTTTGTGGATGTGGGCCATCCATTCATCGACCTCATGTTTATCATCGTAACATCCGTGCCAAGAAATTGCGTATCACTTTAGGGTAGTAAATAAATGTAATGCTACGTGTAAACCTACAGTGTGTGTCACAGTTCAATTAGAATACATTATCAGATATCCAGGTGAGAAACGGTGAATGGCTCAGGCAGCGCTTTGGCCGCGTGCAGCCACAACGTCGTGTGTCTGTGTGAAGGACTATGATCTAGCGATGATGTCGAGGATGACCTACGCGTGGCCCCTACTACGCCCGCACGGCACGGCCGCTGCTCTGCTGGGACTGCCCTGAAAGGACACACGGAGCCGTGCGGGGGGGAGGGGGGGGGGCACACGCGCACACACACGCGCACACAACAGCGATCGCCCTCGTTCACACACAAGCAGCCAGGAAGGAAGAGCGCTCGCCTTAACAGACAAGCGCTAAAAATAACCAGCAGAGCACAAAACATACCTACAGTGTAACTCCCTCAAACGTACCCTCAAATGTTCTAAACTGGTTGGAACAGGTCTAGCTATAGACGGTTGGGCATACCCACACAGGCCTGGAGGCAGCAGGGAGACAAAGACAAATGTAGCTTCCATTTCCATCAACCACCGTGCAAAGTGACACACAGCTATAATCTAACCGGTTAAGCAAGCCCATGGAGAATAAGGCCCGTAGGTGCAACCTTGGACTATCAATATCTGTGGGAAACCGTGAGGAACGGTCCACAGCGATACACCTGCCGAGACGCCCAACTGCGGAGCAGTCGACATCTTTTACTAAGTACATTTATTATACAGCTAAGGTGAAGTGAGCTAGGACAAACCCTTGATTGAGTGGCCAATTGGTTTCACGCTCGGTAGTCGACATTTATGTAAATCCTCCGCTCATCAGTTAATCTGAATTACTCACCCTTTTTCATATACATTGTAAGTGAACTGCACAGGCGAACACTTGCCCTTGAGAAAAAGTGAGTGTTACTCATATAGGGAGAGAGAATGTGTGCGTGTGTGTGTGTGTGTGTGTGTGTGTGTGTGTGTGTGTGTCTGCAGGCATGTGCATGTCTAAGTGTTCATCCCAGTGTATGCGTGGTCTTGCTAACCTGACTGTGGGTGTGTGTCCGTGTGAATGGGTGAGTGGGTTTAAATGTGTGTCTGTGTGTGTGTGTGTGTGTTTGTGCAAGAGAGAGCGAGTGAGAGAGTTTGGCCTAGGACAGATGGAATCCCTGATAGAGGCTTGTGCAGCAGACCGCTGCAGGACACATTATGGCAATTTCCAGCTTGAGGAGCCAGTCCCCATCAGCAGCAGTGCGAGTAGCTGCCAGCGTTACTATATTGGCTCGGCCTCATGGGCCATGACCAGCCACCACGCAAACCACCATCTACCACACTGGACCTTAGCGAAGCCCAAGGAGAGGAGGGAGGCAGGGGATTGGAAAAGTATTGTTCGTACAATACATGTCAGGTTGGTCATGTGTCACTACCCAAAGCCAATGGCTACATTCAGTTTGTTCTTAACACGGCCATGTGTAGAGACATGGAGGTAAGCTGACATACAGTGGACCACATTGCTGACTGTCCTCTCCTGTTTCCAATGCTTCTCGCTCTCTCCCCATTCTTGTCCTGATCCCAGATCAGTCAGAAGAAATATCATGTTCTTTTTTTGTTCCAGTCTACTCCTTCTTTTGGAAAAAAACGTGTAACGCCTGCTTGGCGCTGATATCAAGGTGCTGGGGTATTGGGTTTCAGAACAGATAAAGCCCATAGGGCTTTCCTATAGGAAAGAGTCTCCTGGTTATATCCATAACCTTTGCGTTTCCTTTACATGCAGAGCTGGGGAAGATCTATCAGATCAAGTAAGGATGTTAACTACCACAAACAGATGAGCCAGCTTTGAAGACACTGAACTTTGCTGTGTTAGAGAGAGAGTGAGTGAGTGAGTGAGTGAGTGAGTGTGTGTGTGTGTGTGTGTGTGTGTGTGTGTGTGTGTGTGTGTGTGTGTGTGTGTGTGTGTGTGTGTGTGTGTGTGTGTGTGTGTGTGTGTGTGTGTGTGTGCGTGTGCGTGTGTTCCTGTGTGATGAAATGTCACTGTGACATTCTCAATAATAGGCATGACTGTATGGACACGCAACATAAAACAAAGCGTCCACAGGGGCTGGCTTTGAGAGTCTTCACAGACCGTGACAGGACAACATGAGTCTAATCACATGGAGCCCACTTTCAGCCAAACTAATCAACATTGGCATGATGTTCGACTATGAAACATAACAAAGGGACAAAAGTAAAGTTTGTTCTTAAAAAATGGTAAATGTTTTTGGAGAATATAAAGGCTAAAACTTAGTAACTTAGAAACTAAGTATTAATTAATCAATCTTGCATTACCAGTTCAGGGATAAAAAACTCAAATCTAACTAAAAGATGCCATCTTACAACCATGGTACATATCCGTGCTCTGTAAACCAAAATAAGCCAAGTAAGTAATCTTTCCTGGACAGTTAAGTGGTCCAATCACAGCCGATCCAGTGCCCTGGGGTGAAGTCAACAAGCTGCCGTCATCATATCACGCTTGAAAGAAGGTTGACACCAAAATATGTGTTAACAACCTCAACGACAGGCTAGACAATGTGTCAAGTCATCATGGCTAAAGCAACCTCAGAGCAACCCAAAGTCTTGAAATTCCAAGTCAAGAATAATCTTTATGGGCCAAGTCGTAATTCAGCAAATTTGAAAGTGTAGTTAGGCTCGAGTCCAAGCCAGATGATTGAAGTTCAACTTCCCTTATCTGGCACTGCGGAAATTGTACTTAATCAAGGCACACTCACAAGAGCAAATTCTCTTACACAGTCTAAATGTTAAGGCTTAAAAACAGATGAATTGCGTTATGTAATCGAATAAAAATCTAGGTGATTAGAATCAGCATATGTAAAATTCAACAGTTCACTGCTTTATGCTTCAATCATTAGAACCAACTACCACAGGTTTAAAAAAAACAAAAGTAGGCTATAGTGTTTTGCATAAAAAGAAGCGGATATGACCTAGATGGCCCTGCAAATACAGAAAACACAACACATTACAGAAACGCGCTGCAAATATGGAAAACAACACATTACAGAAACGCGCTGTAAACACAGAAAACCCAACCCATTACAGAAACACGCAGTAAATACAGAAAACACAATACATTACAGAAACGCGCTGCAAATACAGACAACACAACGGAGGTCCTTTGTTCTTGTGTTATCCTTGTCACTTTTAGGTGTCCTCTGGAAACAGTTCCCTTGTGTTTTTGTATTTGCAGCACGTTTCTGTAATGTGTTGTGTTGTCTGAATTTGCAGCGCGTTTTCAAAATGCTGCGCATGTGTTGTTAAATTGATGTAGATGTTTTCTTAATTTGCTTGTGTTTTGTCTATTTGCATGTGTTTTCTGAAGTTGCAGTGCGTTGGCCTCTCAGGGCCAACGTACAGATGTACTTTGATAAGGGTCTAAACGGTCAGTAGGAATTTGCTGTTCTACCAGAGAGGATGGGTCCTGCTTTAAAACTGACCAACACAGAGCAACACAGCAGGTCCAGCACACATGCATGCCTCCTCTTCTAGGACTCAGAATGCGGTCATTCACACATTGGCATGCAGCACAGCAGGAGAGGACAAGCATTTCTTAGTGTGTGTGTGTGTGTGTGTGTGTGTGTGTGTGTGTGTGTGTGTGTGTGTGTGTGTGTGTGTGTGTGTGTGAAAAGAAAAAAAAAACAACTTCAGCTTACTTGAACCCCAGCACGGGAAAAAGAGAAAACGAACACTTGATGCTCTGTGCCAATCTTTCCACTCCTGATGGACGGCCATATTAGGCATTCGCCAAACACCCCTTTGAAAGTATAAACAGCATCTTGACAGTTGTTTACTTAGCATGTTATTGGCATCCGTTGCCACTGCTACAAGCAAATGCTTTCTTCAGTCAGACAAGATGATATCCCCAAACAGAAATGGGACACCCTAAGCACCGCTCGGAGACACAGGCTGTCACATTATTTGTAAGTGTTGTCACAACGTTGTTAGGATGTACTTCAAGTGACCAGGAATACAGTGGGTGGTGGTGGAGAAGGACGTTTTTAGAAATGCCCTTAAACGGTTTCTTGTCACCTTGTCACTTCCAACACCACGCAGCCTGTGTCTCTTTGGCATTGTAATTACAGGCCAGTTGAGCAAGTGTGACACGCTACATGATCTTTTCTTCAAATCACAAACACAAACACCTTAACAAGTATTAAATTTTTCCAAAGAATTCCCTCAAGGATACAATACGAATTATACCAGAAACATTTTAAAAAGTATTGTTAAACCCCTAAATAGAATTAAATCATACAGAAATCAGTAGGACAAAAAGACAGCAATACACACGGAGTAAAAATTAGGTTAACTTTGCCTGTCCTTTCTCCAAGTTACCACATTGTTTGCCTTTCAATCAATGAAGTACAAAGAGACTGCCCTATCAAGCAAATAAAAGGGTCTAGTTGCCTTTCAGTTCTTGGTTAATGGTTCAAAGACTGCCACCAATTGGAATTCATCAAAATGGCTTCATGGCTTGAAAAGTAATTATCAATCAATAGTGAGCTTGTTATTAGCAAAGAGTGGATTATGGCCAACCATTTAAAAAGTGAATCCTGGAGTGTCCGAAGTGAGCTGAAAGATAAATCCACTCTCTCAACGTTTTAGTGCCTATTTACTGTCCTTTTCTGTGCATTTTATAAATAGGCACAATGTCATTTATATTTTTTTTCTTATGAGGTTTAAATAGCCGTTAATCCTGTGAGGCCAAAACAATTAAGAATCCAAAATCCACTTCTTTAAACACACCCTCAAATCCAAAACAGTCACCTTTGAGGATGGATAAGCCAATCCTCAAACAGGAACCAAACATGTTAGTTTGGTAAAACACCATAAACATAATTATATACTTTTTAATTTGGTGAAAATATGGTTAAAACATCTTTATTATTAATTAATAGAATTTAAAACAATTGGTAACCCTTTATTGAGCACAGCCAAATGGCACGAGTATTATAAGCTCATTAAGCACTAATAATGTACAAGGACATGGACTAGTACCAATGATGGGTTTACTATCTGTGTAACATGTTAATTAAGAAGTCTGAGAGCTTATTTTACAGTGCAAAAATGTCACTGGAAATGTTTATTTAAATAAAATTATAAAAATAAAAAATAGTCATTACAGGATTTCGAAAAACACTATGTTTCATGAGATGTTTTGACACAACAATGCAACTACAAAGCATTATTTGGCTTGTTCAAATAAAGTCTCACCAAACATTCAAGGAGGCATTAAAGAAATGTATGAAAATAATTAGGAATGGAAAGATGAAGAAATACTAATTGGATTTAGCTTCATACTTCCAACCCGGCAGATAATGTTCTCCATGTTGCATCCTTAGTTTTTCATTTAGTTAACTGTAAAGCACTGATATACATTCATTAAGGTGTTCATTCAGGTCATCTTATGACATCCAGGGATCACACAATCAATTTGTTCAAAGAGAACGCGACTCTACGGACGCCTGGTAGAGCTAGTAGTCTTCCTTGACACCTGCCTCTGTGCTTGGAGTTTGACGGATTGCTGTGTTGTCGTCTGTCTGCTACTCTCACACCCCCTCTTTCAGCTTTGCTTTCCGAGCCAAGACGAAATAGTTTTGAGGTGAGAAAACAGGTTTTGTCGCACAGCCAAGTAGAGAAATAGTTTGCGGAGAGTGATATCGGCGTGGACATCTCTGGCTGGGGAAAGCACAACAGATCAATAGTCTGATTGGCGGAGCACCCATGTCAAGCCAGGTCCCTCTCACTGACAGTAACGGACGAGAGTCCATCAGGATGGGAAAAACTCGCCTGGCCTTCTGTATCCAGGTTATCACAATACTATCCAAAACACATCTTCAGTATAATCACACCTTCAAACGTTCTCATAAAGTCTTATAATGAAGTACTCTCGACAGTCTATGAACGGAAATACAGCCAGTGAAGCTACAGCACCTCATCATTTCTCTCAAAGGAAGTGGGAAAGTTTGGCTGAAATATTGAGGAGGCTTTGAAATAAAAATTCTGTGCGGAGATATATGGCAACAATAAATTAGTTCCGCTCATGCTTTTCAAAAGTCCTCTGCCTCAGAGGCCTTGAGCAATTAAATTCCCTTTTAAAGACATCCATCAACAGTTCTCCCCCCAATCTGCCTAAAAATGTCCCAAGATGTTGCCAAATCGTAATCCTTTGATATTCCTACATGCCTCCTCCTTGTCTGGCATGCTCTAAGCCGTTAGAAGGAACCCGGTATCCGTACTTCTGACAGACAAGAAGGTCCCTGTGATGTAAGTGAAGTCTCTAATTACAGCCAACGCACAACATCAAAGCCTGTCGCTTTGACAGACAGACAGGAACAATTTGGGAGAGATCACCAACCTATGTGTGAGCTATGTGTAAATGATTCCCCATTGTTGACAGAAATTACAATTACGAGACAACCTCTAAATAGCAGCTTCGTTCTACAGTGCCTGCGTCTCTCGTTTGAAAAAAAAAACTAAAAAATGGGGACACCTCATTGGCATTGCATCATACAGAACTTGAAATAACAGTAGACTTTGAGATTATTTAAAAAGTGAATATGGCTTTCAGTGAAAATGGTTGGGGTTACAATGAAGCAGGACATTTAGAAATAACAACAGCAGGTCTTTAGTAGCAAATAAATTATATTGAATTGTTATGGTTATTAGACGGTCTGGGTGCTTATGTGTGCGGTCTGCGGTCAGTGTGTGGTATTCATTGTCCAGCGGATATCAGGGCATCCTTCCATTGATTCAGGGGTCCAGAAGGCACGAGAGGCTGAGGCCCAGGCTTTTACCTCCCTCTCAACACCACAGGGGGATGTCTGTCAGCTACCTAAACCCACACCAACGTGCACACGCACACACACACAAAAACATACGTATAAATCCAGCGACAGCGAGGAGAAAGGCGCTTGATTTATTATTCTACTCGGGAGAAAAGGTTGAGGCAGGGAGTATCCGACGATTCCCTAGATTTAACATGAGTGAAATTAGAATGCAAAAGAAAGAGAGGACCAGCGTTTTTTTCTGTTTTTTTTTACAATAACTTGCATCAAGTTTGAGCTGAATGACCCATACAATGAATGCTGAGAAGGTCACACTGACATAATGACTATCTCTGTCTTTCCATATTTTCCCACATTCTTCCTTCCCTACAATACAATCTCTTGCTCTCTTTATGAGCCTCTCTTTCTCTTCATGTGGGTAGCGCCAGCGACTCTATGTTATAGAAGAGGCCGTAGGGACTTTAGAAAAAACAAATGCCAAGCACAAACCAAACAAACACACATTCATAGCACATACACCCACAGCTGACAAATCTGACCTTAACATAGATCCCCGTTGAGAGGTTCAACATGTGAATGGCTAACGAGGTTAGAAAAAAAAAAAAAAAGTCTTCCCCGCTCCTACACGCCACCCTTTTACAGAGTCAGTGTTCTGCAAATGTGTAAGCTAACTATTCTTTACATTTCCAAACAACTCTTGTTATTGTAGTGATAGTTTACACCACTCTTAATATAGAACATTACAATGGGTTATTGAGCGGAATAGGTCACTAGTTTCCAATTGCTTGAGTGTAGCAGGAAAAATGGATTGGGACACCATCATCATGCATCATGCCATCTTAATACATCAAAGGGCCTAGGGTCACTATTACATGTATTGACATTGTATTTAATCTTTGCATCTTTAATTGCAGCTCTGTCTTCCGCACAGTCAAGAAGTATTTTTGTTTGATACATTCCTTGCAATTTCTACCTGAATAGATACCTTAGAGTGGAAACCGTAGCGGAAACGTCTTAAACAAACATCCTAATCCTAGTCAGTGACTTCCAGCCCTGACATTTTGGAAGTTGGAGGTTCAATATTGAGATGTTTGATTAGAAATATGTGAAAATGACCGCATTTCTGCAAAGAAATAGAACGGACTGAATGTTTAAACGTTCTGTCAAACAGTGCATGGTTTTGTCTGCAAAATGCAGACATGTTTTTACTGAGGTAACTACAGAGTTAAGAATTTATTTTTGTCACTTATTCCAAACCCATAGCTATCCTTCATACCTGTAATGGTTCAAATTGGTTGAACAAAAGAGACAGGCACACTTTGGATTTAGAATATTAGAAACTGCCTCAGTTGCACAGATAAGCCTGTTCTGCAGCAATAAAAACACATGTACAGATAAGGTAGTGCACACAAACTATTATGTATATAACAATACAAGATTATATTAAGACTAAGACTAATACTACAATATCGTCAGTTGTCAAAAAAATCAACATGATACCTTGGACCAGTTAACTGTGTTAATCAATCAGAATGACATTGAATGAGCTAGTCGCTTAACCAAACAAACATACACTCGCGCGCACACAGTAAGGGTCGATATTAAGCACAAGTACTGGCACCCAGTAACATAGACATGGTATGTCCCGCAAGTGACATGTGCACCTGTAAACCTGCCATGCACACAGAAATATAACGAAAGTAAATCAAAAATGTCGACGTTGCCTTTGATCAATAGGAGGTGGAGCAATGACTCCTTACACAGAGATATATAGAGAGAGAGATATCTGTTGATCAGAGAGTGGAGGCAGGCGGAAGAGTGTTTCGCAGGCTAATATGATCCGTGTGAGGGATCCATGAATCCGTGACTGCGCTGTTGTTGTGCACGCCACACTGGGCCTTCCTTCTGGTAGCCAAGTCTGGCCTGGGGCAAGTTTCAATCACTGGCCTACAGGGCAGCTGACAGGCCTAAGACACAAGCAGCCCAAAAGCTCAAGGACTCACGCCTGCGCTGCTGAGATATTGCTACAGGGAGAGTGTCATAGATCAAGCTTTGTAGTAGCAGAGGAGACAGGTGGACAGAGAGACACAAAAACGGAGCAAAAGAGTGAGAAAATGTGCAACAGAACCTGTTCCCCCTCTTTAGGTGATGACCAATACCACCGCGCACATGAATATATATGTGTAAATAAATACACAAAGGTCCCCTCAACCCCCTTCATCATAGCCTTGTTTTATATTAAGCAAATGTTGATTGCTGGTTGGGGCTAAGGGTAGGTGTGTGCCAGTGAGTAATGCCAGGAATGTTGTTGGCTTCAAAGAGTAACGCACAGCTATTGAACGGATTAAAGCATAGTTGAATTTGAGGAACACAAGATGTCAAATCATCACTAAACTGAATAGCCACGGTTAAGAGAAAAAATAAACCCATCTTGAGCATATCTAAACTTACAGTACATCCGGTCAACCAACCGCAGCAACTTTTTTTAACTGAAGATGAAGATTTTCCCAAGGACACGTATTGACTTTTCGAATCACAGTTGAAACGCTGCATCTTAAGTTTTGTCCTAGATAGACTTCTTCACTGGGAGTCTCTCAGTCCGACTATACTTTTCCACAATTATATGTTTCTTGGCTTACATATCTGTATGTTATTAAACAGTATTTAAATATTTTTCTCTGTATTTTTGACATGTTTTCTGTCATTGCGGGGAGGGTCTCTTGTTAGCCACAACGATGCTTTTGCTGAGAAATTACCTGAAATTCTGTAACACCATTTTGTATCTCACATAACTGTCCTGTCACGCAGTACAGCCGCTTCTTGTCTCTTGCATCTACATTCTGCCCAGGTCCAATTTATTTCTCTCTCTCTACCTTAACAAAAGCCTGACCCTCACGTAGCCACAACTCCCTATGAAGCATGCGTCTCAAAGGGCACCTTATCTGAACGTGTCGTTCTCCATCTACATCTCGCCGACGGATTGATGTAAGAGACAGTTGACTGGGACGGTTTCTTCAATAAAAGGCAGGCGCGCCCGGCGATAGAGGCGGGAACAGTTTGTTTGAGCAGGCTGTCCGTTCCCTCACTGGCTTTGGCCGCCTGGTGTGTGTGGAGATTATCATCTGCTGTTTCCGCGGAAGCAGAGCTGCAGGATCAGTCCCTGGCCCACACAGGTTACAGCTCCAGTGCCAGATAAAGCTTTCCTCATCAAAGACCCGCTATAACTGGACTTTCTCTAGGAAAAGCGATCCAAAGGCCGCACAGCGACAATGCTGGCCTGTCAGACTGACAGACAGCGTTTGAATATGTGCACCTAGACTTGAACACTGGGATGTGGTAATAAACTTAGATTAACTAGGAAGCATTCAATTGTAAGGGTTTAATTTACTGTGGTGTACCGGCAATAGCTGTGTTACAGTAAAGGACCATGTTTCCTCACGAGACACCAACATGTGGTGGAGGTATCCGATTCATCCATCGATTTTAGAACTCGACTATGTAGGATGGAAAGCTGACATGGCTGAAACCATGCAGCTATTATGGCACTGTGGACAAACAGCACCTGGTGCTGAGAGCCTGAGGTGGAGACAGGGCCACATGGGGAGAGATGAACTACAAAAAGGCATCAATGTAGACACCTGTGTTGCCATGACCACCACCACCACCAGCACTGGAGTCAGTCGTTTTTTTTGGCTGTTGTCACGGACTAGCAAAGGGAATCCGATTTTCTTAAACAAATTAGCCAGGAGAAAAACTGCTGAGTCTGAGCCCTTAATTACATCAACTTAAAACAAAGTTATGGGCAAAATCTGCTGTGTGTTGAAACTAATGCGCATAAAATTGCCTGCCATCCTTTCTCTCTTTCCCTCCTCCTCTCTTGTCCTTGTCCGTCATCAGTTTGGTTTGTTTCAATTGGGTAGGCTATTTATTCCGCGGAGAAAGAGGGTAAAATGTCAACGCAAGACAGACGCGGCTTATCCTGCGTCACAGGCCTTTCCAATTCCTGTTCTCTACTATACCACCCTTTCTCTAGCATTATTCTCTCACTTCATTTATTTTTTTATCTTTTTATCCGGTCATAGGATTAGTCTGATGTATTCTTCTAGAGTTCTTCTACTAAATGATGAGCGGAGAGAGAATGAACAGAGGCAACACTGGAAGAAGTGAAGCTGAATAGTTACAAGGTTCTGGTTAGAAAATCTGAACTCTGTCAAAAACCTTCCCCTATCTTATTATTTTATCTATTTATTAATACAGGAGTAACCGGCTGAGACTAGGTCTCTTTTCCAGCAGTGTCCTGTTTAAGGCAGCATACAGTAAGACTATAGCTGTATGACAGCAACAAAACAAACATGAAGAAAGTAAAACATTTCAATAAGCAAATAATAAAAATTTGTTAAATATTGTACTGTATTGTAAGTATTGTAAGTTTGAACTAAAACGAGAACACACTTCAACTGCCATATTGAGGTTTTTCAAGTCCTGTTTTTACTTTTGGGTTAATCAAATGTTGCATAGTATGTGGTACAGTTATAAAAGGTACGCCTACCGTAACTTTTACGCAGCCTATTACAAGCTACACAGTTTTCTCGGGGTAGAGAAACACAGAAGGGTGTAAGAACACACATAGCACAGGCAAGTCTAATTATTAATCTCCAAACCATCACAGCGCTGTCCAGGCACTAAAGCAATTAATTACTGAATTATTCCATGCGGGTGCACAATGAATGCAATAGGCCCTGTGGGCCTTTTCTCATTACCAGGTACACATGGTTCTACACAAGGGAAGGAAGTGAGCCTTTTAATAACATTTAGCATTCCAATTAAACTGCTGGATGCCGGCAACGCCTATTTTTTCTTACTCTGGTAGGTATATATTTACAATGCAGTTAATTAAAATGACAAGCAAACGTGTTTCCGCAGAGAAATTACTGGCAATCTTGGTAAAGGTTAAGCATAGGTCTCAAAACAGCTTGGCATGGGGATCGAAATAAAGTTTTACAGCCCTTCCACCCAAATCTCATCGAGTACCACACAGACCCTTTAGAACCTAGCTCTAGACAAACCTACATTAATATTACCACAGCGTCCCAGTTACAGTGGGTGTGTGTATGTGCCAGAGATGTAAAGGTGGGGACAGGGCTGGGTCGTGTAGCTCAGACTACACCAGATGTGACTGTCCACCTCCCCTCTGGCAAGGTGCAGGGCACAACAATGTAGTCACAGAGGCGTGGACACCTAGTGTGCATGACTAGAAACTTGGGTAACCTGTTTTCCCATTCGGTGTGTGCCAACTGTCCATCATGTAGCATAAATAGAGGGAGGCAAAGTCAATAAAGGGTTTTTCAAGACCAGTAAAGACAGGCCTGCCTGTTTATTTGACAAATTTCAGCATAACTCAACTTGATGTTATTGCTGGATCTCTGGCTATCTAGATGACCTCAGTATAAATAACACTCTACATGACTCCAAGTTATGTGCTGCTATACAGTAGGGTAAAGCGCCAGTAGCACTTGAGATGTTCATTATATATTGTGTACGGTTTACATAAGAATATCGCTCTATAGCAAACGGCGTATTAAAGCGATGC
The DNA here is from genome assembly GCA_026901105.3 of Galaxias olidus. Lineage (NCBI taxonomy): Eukaryota > Metazoa > Chordata > Actinopteri > Galaxiiformes > Galaxiidae > Galaxias > Galaxias olidus. Next base: position 337,668 of record JAPMUY010006019.1, on the reverse strand, counting down.
AAAAAGTTGTTTCCGTGTCACTGTAAATTAGAAACACATTGTTGTTTGTCCCCTTAATAATTCGTATTTTCTATCCTTTTTCATATCCCTCTAATATCTGTGAATTAACTGACAAGCATATTAGGGTGGCATAATAAAATCCCTGCCTGGGGAAACTGCAATATCTAGATACACAACTGGGGTGAGAGAGAGAGAGAGAGAGAGAGAGAGAGAGAGAGAGAGAGAGAGAGAGAGAGAGAGAGAGAGAGAGAGAGAGAGAGAGAGAGAGAGAGAGAGAGAGAGAGAGAGAGAGAGAGAGAGAGAGAGAGAGAGAGAGAGAAGGAGAGAGAGAGAGAGAGAGAGAGAGAGAGAGAGAGAGAGAGAGAGAGAGAGAGAGAGAGAGAGAGAGAGAGAGAGAGAGAGAGAGAGAGAGAGAGAGAGAGAAATAGAAAGTGAGACTCATGTTGACTTTCAGATTGCCTACATACGTTCTTTTAAATAGAGTAATGATAACTGTACCGCCTCTGCAACAATGCTTCCCTAACCCTGGTAGCTTGTGTTTTTTCCCTTCCTTCTTCATCCCTCCCTCTCTTGTCATTGAGGCTCATTGCCAGGGCTCTACTTAGCCTACTCCCTATAGGAGCTGTAACCTTGTGTAACCGGGGGAGGAAACCAAAACAATCTCAATCACAACAGGCATGTGTTGAGATTCCTATACCCTACAAACACAACACAGCAGGCAGCCACTTCAACAAAATGTACCAAAACAAGCTGTACAGAGGTGAGAGGGGTAGACTGCCCTGGAAAAACTACTTCCCCTTGTAGGATGTCAAACACTCCCCTCACACCCACCAGTCTCTGTCCTACCCACAAGCAACAAATGAAACCTTGCTTGACTATTATTACAAGAGGAAAAAAATTTACTGGACGATTCAATCCCCGAAAGTGAAACTAGATGCCCATGGCCAGGCACGAATGAGAAATAAAATAAAAAAACAGAAATCTACTTACCTGGCCAGAAAACATAGTGCAAAAACAGAGCCATGACAAAATACACATTTTAAATATAGATGCATTCTGCAAGACCTAGAAAAAGCCATAATGTTATCCAACAATTACCCTGTTTGCGTTGAAACAAATACTTATCATGATGCTTTCATGAGGAGGCATTGTCCCCGCTTATGTCAATGTTCCCATTAGATATGAGGAGCATGTGAAAGCCAGCGAGGCAGACAGTCACAGATGTTGGACTCAAAGAAAGTGGGTCAGGTGTCTAGCTGAAGCTAACAACCAACCGCAAGCCGTGACATCACAGCAAGACACGCTGGGCAACCAGACTGTCACTCAGACTTATTACATAGAGCACAATACAAAGAGAAAAGTAAATAAAATAGTCCCAATTCCCTTTGGCTTATCAAATATGCAGAAAATACAAAACATATATTGAGATACTTCATCGGTTAAACCTACCCAAAACTCGAAGTAAGATCTTTTGAAGGCATCTTTGGTAGGTGAATACTGGTTATGCCTCATCATTTGGTCAAGGACAGTGCTGGCTTCAACTCGTTTCACCTACAGTGTGATATCAATGACACTTCCAAGGGTTTTTAAAGGGAACCACATCTCACGTGTTTCAACCGGTACGTTATTCACTGTGTACGCTATGTAGAACTTGACGTGCAAGATATACTGTGGTATCTATCTAAAATGGCAAACACTAAGCGCCCCACTCACTCGGCCTCATCTTCCAATCCCCCTCAGCTTTCCCGTAGGTATCCAGGCAAAACTGACATGTTAACCCTTTATAAATGTGCAAGTCCTTCCAGCTAATAGCAGTCCTTAGAACATAGTGTTATCACGCAAACTCCAAATCATCTGCTACTTAATGAGGTTGTCTCACCTGACCATCGGTAATAGTCCGTACATTAACATTTTCATCAATCATCTCTGGATCATTTGACAAAAATGCTCCCTATACACATGACAAATTAAAGCAGCAAATTCAGGGTGGAGATCACATGATTACCTCAATCAAATCACACGTCAGGTTCTGAAAAGGAGTCTCCACTAATGTTTTGCCAACACTATTAAAGCATATTTGACACATTGCATTTAACTTTTGGCGGATGGGGGTTAAATGCTTAAAATATTGAGTTATATAATTTATAGAATTTAGACAAACATGCTACCCACTGCTAATAAAAAGTGGGAATCCTAAGCTGGATCTCAAAATATCAAACTTGTTGTCCAGACAAACAGGATCACCCAGGATCAGGTTTCAGTTGTTAAGGCAAATATAATTGATATGCAACCACAACAAAACAAACTGCCAAAATGTAATGCAGTATGAGAGATGGTAAGCAAGTGTAGCCAGTGTGTTTGCATTGAAACGGCAAAACAAATTGTACGTTAGGTAAGATAAAAAAAACGAATAAAAGACAAAACCCACTAACAGATTGTAGGCATGCCATGGAAAGGAGTCCAAACTCAAAGACAACCCGAAATCATACCAAGTCATATGTAGGCAATTCCTTGACCATGTGTGTCATACTGGTTAGAGCAGAATAAGTCGTGTGCTCAAACATGGAAGGTCATTGCTTCATTTTGCAAAACAAATGATGCAAACAACAGATTCCTCACTATGTTTCTGTCTGCCCGTTCAACTTACTACTGCTAATAGGAAAACTCTCCTTACGGAAGGTCACAAGTGGCCTCCCATCAATTGTCAGATATACTCTTTAAAAGAGCTTGGAATTGATTTATTACCAACAGTTCCCTCAGAGGGGATCAAATGAGAAACATAATGAATCATAAATTAAAATGTACACAGGGTTGAAGGAAGGGAGGGTAAAATACAGCAAAGTCATCATGGTACTAAAGTTAAAAGGGCAGAGAGTATGTACTTCTAAAGTGTACACCAGTTCTTTGTTGTTTTGGAGTCAAGATACTTTGGGCCAGGCCAGACATAAATAAAACATACTGTATACCACCAAAACAGCAAATTAGAACATATAAACAGATTGATCCTTAGAGTTGCAGTAAATCCTGTCAACACAAGCTAATTATGCATAGAGACTAGGGAATCAAAGAGATGGCCTAGTCCATGTTATCTTTGTATCATTCTCTTTCGGAACAGGCACATTAAAGCTGTGTTACTTCCTGTTGCCATTTGCTCTCACAGCACTAGACATAACCACTTCCTTATAATGTGACTTGCACATTTCGCAGTTCCGTTACAGCAAGTAGTGGTTTCGGCAAAGTAATAAGCACTGATGATTACCAAATAAAATGTTTTAATATCTGTAATGTTTCTAATACAAAAACTAAATATTGTTCCTACCCTGGTTCAAAAACCGAAATCTTCATATTATTGCCGTCTCCACCACAAGGGGCCAAGACACGGAGGCAGCACTGTTATTGAACCTGTGTTTTTGTCAACAAGCCTGTGGTTAGCTCAGGTTGCTCGCCAAAACATAATTAGATATCTCAGAGAGCTCTGTGGTCAGCTGAAACTGCTCCAAAACAATGTCGAATACTTGTGTATGTTTTCACCAAAACATGTTCCAATAGGGAACTGGACCTAGCGCGCCCTACACCAAGGCCTATATTTAAGCCTGACAACACCATAGCCAAGCCCACATCATATAATTATGACAGGATGACAAAAGTAAAAGTAATCTTGAGCTTGTTTTGCAAAGGCATCTACAGAACAAAATAGTCCAACGGAGCTTGTTGGCCCAACAGAACTGAGTCAATATGGTGAAACTCCTGACACAAATTACCACAGATTCGGTACAGGCCTCTTTCTCCCAACAGATGGTAACCAATTAGCCACCTGACTCCAGGAAAACACTTGGGCAGCCGCATGGAGCCGAGATGCAAATGAAGCAAGGGAAGAGGAGAAAGTCGACCAGCCGCTGTCTCCGGAAAGGAGAAATTAATGAGGGAGACAGCAGCGAAGCAGTTCTGGAAATGAGAGAGAAGGGGAAAGGGGAAAGTACCATTGTGTAGGATAGCAGCAAGAAGAGGACTTCAGAGTGAGGTGGGAGATGTCAGAGGAGATTCCACAAACATCTAGTTGAGGCGTAAAAACGTGGCATGGTATAGAATACAGTCTGTAACACCCTGTAAACAAATATCTAGATATTTGTGAACACCTACTGTAAATCCACATGTCTTCCGCTGGTAGTTATACTAGCATTTTTAATGCCATTGCCAATCATAAAAGTGTACAGGTTGGAGAAGCACATTGTGACAATTGAAAGATCTTTTCACGTAGAATTTAAAGTCAGTAGAAACAATACTGCCATCCTTATGTTTTAGGTGTGCCATCCAAAAGAGGAACCAACAACATCTGTCTGAAATATGCTGATGCTGAAAATTCTGATCCTAAAAGATTTTATATCAACGTTTTCAAAAATGCATCCCGAATCTATTTAACTCCCAAACAAAAGCTCCGTGCAACAAACAGCTTCAAATATATTTTTACTTCTTTCTACTGCTTTGATAAATATTCAGAGAATTAAATGTAATTCCCTTGTCAACCAACTACAGAGTTGGTTATCTTTAGAGTGGTTGGAGGGCAACCACTTATGGATTAAGTTCCTTTCTCACGGATATGCTTGTCAACTTTGGGTTCTGTCTTTTAGGAGAATCAAACCAGCATTTGTCTAGTCATTCTCAACATAGCATTTCCAGGCTATATGCTGTAACGATGTATAAGCATCTCAAAAACACATCATCAGGTCATGGGATCAGTTAGGAAACGGTTGCAGATGCACAAGCTTATAAGTACCAGTTAAGCTGTATACACAGCTTCTAGTAATAATTTTTCACAACAGTTGTCTCCTAATCAATGAGGAGAGAGACATTTTACATGCATCAACATTACATTTCAAACTAAGAAAATTGTATTGATATGGAAGAACGCTTTTTGATTTTAGTGCCAGTGCTGTAGTAAACATTTCGATGAGCACATGTGTGTTCCAATTACTGTTCAATCATTATGATACATTTTTTGTCATTGTCCTCTGATGTCTTATCCTTAGTTAGACTTTAGTTATTTTATTAGATCTCATCTGGGAAATTCTAGATGCCAAAGTAAGGACCTCCTTCGGGAGGGATTATTACAATAATAGGACACGATGTGATCAGTCTTTCCTTTTCTCCAGAGTGCATATATAATGTCTTTAAGCTAAATGGTTTATCCGATCCTCTCTCCTCAAGTAACACCATCAAATAATGTTGGTCTAAGGCTGATAATACGGAGAGAGTGCATGACTAAAATGAACACATTCGTAAAAGCGTATGGAAATGCTTGCTGATGGTTGAGTGTTTAATCTAGTGAGCTGTCAAAATAAAAGTTTAATACAAAGTTGTAGAGTATGACGAAAATAAATAGATGTGCGTAAAGTCTCGGTATGATTTAATACCCTAACCTAACCTAACATATAACACGGGTTTTACAAAAGGAAATAATTGATCTTGTTAATTAGAATTAAAATGGGAGAATTTCCAAAAGCCTTCACTGGCAGTATAATATTAAATCACGCAGAGAGGAAGGGCAGCGCCATGATAAACCAACGAGTTACTCGTTTATCGATAGACAACAAAGATAATTCGTCCAGTCGACGTGCTAAAAGTATACAGTGTAATATACTTTTGTATTACGACCTATTGGTCTAATCACTGTAGTCGCCTATAATAATAAACCATTGATGAGTTAAATTGCCTAAAGTGTAAAAAGCCTGACATTTAAACTTTTTAAAAACAAATAATAGACCTAAAATACTTTACCATAAAAAGGTTCTGTTGATGTAATTGCCATGAGACATTTTTGGTGCCAAAAAGTTTCAGTGTCTCCACAAATAAAACGGACAATTGGTTAGGGATACACTTCGGGCAATTCACACATTGCTTAAACGCGTTAGTTATTGTATCCGAGGACAAAGCCCTGAGCCAGATACATTGGTTCGTCGTTTTCGTCGTTACACCTTTCGGACAAGAATCAAAATATAACGTATTTTAGTCGATCCGTTTAATAAAGCTCCCTGATTACATCCTGCATCAGTTTTAATGTAAGTGTCGTTATAAACCAGAGATTAGTACGAATGAATCATAGCAAACACTACCTCACCTTTCTCCCCATACGATAGATGCACGCAGAAATACCCATCCATCGACTTTCTGTTGTGTTATCGTCGGCACCTTGGTTCTCTGCTCTTATGAGCTGGGCATATGTCGCAAAAGTCTTGATCCATGCCTCGCCTTGTTTAACGGGTGGCACTGGGGAAGCGTGGGTATGCTATGTTTTCTGTTTATTTCAAAGCATTGAAACGAAGACACTCCCACTGCTGCACTTGAATCCACGCATCTTCAGCATCTCCACACTATCCTGCTTTAGATGAAAATGATAGATATCACTGTTAAGGTGTCATACTTGGTTCTTGAAAAGCATATACCATAAAAATAACGTCACATGCTTTAGAAAATCACATAGCCACAGTCTGCCTGAGTCCTGCTGTTTATTGGACGGAATTCAGGCTGTTGAAGTAGGTGGTGCACGGTTGTCTTATCTGGCAAGGCAAGTACGTTCAGATTCGGCTTGTTGGATTTGATTATGTCATTTGCGTTCGGGTCTGAAGTGAAAATTTTGTCACATTGCATGACTTTATCCACGCTAAAGCTACTAAGAATGCACTGTTGGTATCATTGCAGAAATAAGGTACAGCAGAAGATGTGCATGTGGGCGCCAGAAGCACCTGAGATATGAATCGGTCATTCAGGAGCTTGATCGTGCAATCTAAGCAATGTATTTGCTTTAATTATGGAAGACCGTTAATTATGGTTAATTAAAATGTGGGATGATAGTCCACATTTGAACCCAGAAAGCAGTAATACAGAAATAGTGCTCAGGGGATGTTGGGAAAATTTTATGGATGATTTGGGTTGACAATTGAAAGGCCTCTCTCATGGATGTGTGTGATGTGCAGCCAACTCTGCTTCCTCACTTGGTTAATGCCATGGTTCATTGGTGAGTGTGTGTTTCTTTATGTGTGTATGTGTGGGGGGTTGGTGGCATCATTTACATTATGTATCTTTAAGGGTGGGTATGGAAAACAAACAACACTCGGTAGTCTTTACGGGTAAATGCTAAACTAATAATGTTTACTTTAAGAAAACCAGGACATAGACACAATAATGGAACAAACACCACTGAGGGCAAGGCTTTAAAACACAAAACATAATGCACAGGTGAAAATAAACTCATTGATTAGGGCTGCTTGGGCTGCGTGCTCTGTTGCACCGGGTAGGTGTAGCAGGAGCACTAATGTGCCCATGACAGTACCCTCACATAAATGTTATACGTTGTTAATGTTTAAATGTTTTCATAAAGAAACAGCATTTATAGACCTACACCATGTGTAATAACAGTAATCATTTAAATAAAAAAATATTTTAATTCAAACCTGACATCCTTGGTTTCACACATTTATTTCATGAAAATACATTGTAAGTACTACTACTGTTCTGCTCTGATTGTCCATTTACACTCAATCCACCCACATGTAGCCATGCCGCTGGCAATTAATTAAAAGAACCACATGCGCTGTTCAGCCAGCTTGTCAGACATGCCAGTCATCAGTGCATCGGGACAATTATCTGGCCATCAGAGGCTTAATTGGTATTCGAAGGACATGCTACTTCAGTCACTGTAGGTTGAACAAACCAGCAGGCAGGATCTAATCTTAGTCATTTTGATTCTCCTAGATCGGAGAGCCATTGGCATGGCACTTACATTGAATCTTATTGTTGTGCCTAAAATGATTAGAATCATGTGCATGAACGTTGCAGCATATTATTAATCAAAATGAATAGACAAGGAGTTTGACACTTAGACATTTGATTCTCATTTAAAAAATTCTGAGTCGTCTTGATCAGGTTCTGAGATCATAGTCCGTTTTTGTAGCCATAGTTTCTGTGTTCCTTGTGTGTTAATGAACTGACAAAGATCACTGTGAAGACCTCCTATTCAATAAGAATCTCTGACTGGAGCAGACATATGTCAGAGTGCATTCTGTCACTCAAGAATGGCCAAAGGCTTTCTAAAGACAATACATTGAGGACATTAGAGTGAGTATTGGACATGACTAGTGTGGCTGGCTTTTTCTCTTAATTTCCCTCCCCTGGTGTATCAATAAGAATTATTCAACCTATTCTTTGAAATCCATAATATATATAGTATATAAATAAATGAATAAGAATGTTTGCGTAACCTTCTTTAAAGTACATGTCTGCCAGCACATGTCTTTGTTCCATTTTATTTGCATCACTAAGCACCACCCACCTTGCATCCACCGTTAGGCCTGGCTGGTTAAAAACAGCACGTTGATGCTTCCCCATCTGTCTCTACACTACACATCCCACTGTTTGTATTCCTAAACAAAAAGAATGTCCCGTATCCTACCCTCTCTTTTCAGCTCAGCGCAATCCTCTCATCGCAAATTGTGATCCTCCTGTGAGATCAGGATGATGCATGGTGACAATCTACATCATAACAGTTACGTTGGATTTTTTTTACATTTCCATCATTTAGCAGACGCTTTTATCTAAAGCAACTTACGATGAGATTACAGGGACAGTCCCCCTGGAGCAATCTCGAGTTAAATGCCTTGCTCAAGGGTACACAAGTGGTGGTGTTCCCCAGTGTGATTTGAACTCATAACCTTTTCGTCACCATGCAGGTAGCATTCCTACCCACCAGGCCACCACTATCCCTAGTATGTGTTGTTAAGGTTCTGCTCTGTGTGGCTGAGGTAATTTTCTGAAATGTCATTATTTCAATTGTTGATCTGCAACAGTCAATTTATACATTTATATAATCTAGATACAGGTCTTGGTAAGTAAACCCAATTATTTTTGCAGCTAGTGCAAAATGTAGAAGCAAGTACAAATTAGTGCATCCTTAGGTCCTGTAACAAAGCTCTACTTAATGTTTCAACATGCAGATTGACTGACCCAATTTCTTCTTTAGTTGAGTTTCATAATGACAGTGCTGAGTTTAAGTAAGGTATTGCTAAACTGATTTAGTTTCACGTCTTTCTGCTTTAAATTTGGAAATAATGTGTACAAAAAAGACTGTGAATAAACTGTTAATCATAATGACAAACAGGTGGTTTCCTCACAAAACATATTATTTATTATTAACTAGTATTACTACTATTATTAATAAATATGATCCTCACTTAGAATCTTTTAGGTGATAAAAATGCAATCTTAGCATGGACTACGCTGTATAACACCCACTATTTCCTACAATGTCTTGCAATACTGCATATCCAGCTGACCGAAATGAACAGAGCTTATTCCTTAGATTAGTTTAATCAGTGAACCTCACAGACATCTTCTTCTGAAAGATCTGGCAGGTCCCCTTCTGCTCCCTGTCAGTTTCCAATCACAGATTCAGCCTAGAGTTATATGGCCCATCATCAACACAATCAAGTACACAACTGTCGGTGTTGAAGATTTGATGTGACATGTTCAAATTCATTTCCCAATAGATGCGGGGTGAAGTTCTTTACTTATGTTTTGCTAGATGTTACATTTAGAAATATGATGTCATGTGCCGCTGTTATCATCCATACACTTACAACTTTTAACAGCTTAAAATTGTAAGGATTCTCCCTTCCGTTGACCATTTAACTATCATTTAAAATATCCGCAGCTTTTGACTCACTAGAAAACACCTGAACCTTTTTTTACAAAATACATCACCTCAACCCTCTTCTATAGCTCAATTTAATCCCACTTCAATCTCCCCTAGATGTGAAAGAGATAAGAGCTTAGATGACCCTGCCATGAAACAGCCCACTGAGGTTGTTTAATTGGATCCAGTCTGTCATGAGATTGGGTTTATCCCAGGTGAAAAGCTCTGGCTAGTCTGGTGTTTTTATAGCATCTGTTTAAATTGATGTTTGTAAATGAGTAATTTTGTTGTAAAGCAGTTTCTTCAAGTTGTAGAGAGTAAGTTCAACTGTAGTCTGTGCGGATATATTGGATACACATCAAGACTGGTTTTTCAGAGGTCAAGGTTCTTTATGAACTGAGGAGGATGTATAAAAGCTTTATACTGTGAGTATTGTCACAGCAAAATGGTTTTAAGGTCTGGTAACATAGAACAACTGTTTGAATTACTTTGCAATCCAACCAAACTAATTGAATAGTGTACCAGACAGAAGAAAGTATGATATCTAACCATACATGAAGTGTAGTAACTGAATATCACCTTATCGTTGATAGCCATACTCACCTAGCCCACTGAAATAATTCCATTAATTGTTTCTGGGCTTTCATCTGCTGCCCTACCTGTCTTGTTTTCTAATTAGAAAAAAAGTAATATCTTATCTTTCCCTCCCTTATAGTGTGGGGCCTCCAAAAAATGACCGGCAAGGTCAAAATACACATATATACTCTATCTATATATACTCATACTCAAGGTACCAATTTCAGCCTCAGTAATCTATCTATATATATGATATATATAGATATACATGATAGATTACTGAGTTATGTCAGAAGAGTAGAAAAATTCGATTTAAGAAGGCTGAAATTTGTACCTTCAAAACCTGTCTTGAAAAAGTTCCTGCCTTGTTTTGGAGCCTAAAACACATATCAGCAAGCCCAAGATGAATCAAAGGAGATGCATGGGTGCAATTAGATAGAATGACAGAAACGGGATGAAGGAGCACACCGACTGTGTAGCACTGGGGGAAAAAAAGTGTCAAGTAGCGCTGTCAATGTTGGCACCTAATGATGAACATGCTGGCTTCAATAGCTTGAAATTAAGTATTCTTGGCTCAATAGTGTAGTGTGGAAACCTGATAAATAACGGTATACTTGGCCTTCAAAAACTATTATTTTTTTAATCATAGCGCCATTCTTTTTTGTATAACCTCAATAGTATTTTTGGGTATATAATACTTGTGTATATAATTAGACAATGGTTGAAAATGGGGGATGAAAATTATTTGTTTTTACAATAGAGATCTAGTAAAGGATATGATAGGATATTTCAGTGACAAAGAACAATATCTAAAATAAAGTAAGGTGCAATCCATAGCTGGTTTGGGTATGTCTTTGCACAACCCCAGCAATTTTGAACAACATTATACTATAACATTAAGAAGTAATTAGCAGTTGCTTTACTATACTTACTTAAACATGTAAACAAGTTAGCTATTGTATGCTTCAAATTAAGGCACCTATTTGGTTTTTGTATCTACATCTGAATGGTGTGTCTGGCATTCAGTCGTGGGGAGGTACATGGCAATCTTTTGTACCTCCAGAATCCTACTTGCATGTGTTTGCAATTGGTCTCTTCCTGAATAAAGTCCTCATTGACATTCCTGCCGCTGTGTTTGTTTGGGTAGAAAGCTCTGTGTGCAGGCCCTAGGCTGTAGCTGAGCTTTAAAAAAACCCAATGCTGGACTGATTACCGTAGTGTTGGTTCAGCTAAAGCACAAACAGCTGGAAAAAAATAACTTCAGCGTGTATTTTATTTAATGTAAACGTACAACATTTCAACATGTGTACATTCTATTATTTTGCTGTTTACCAGCTGTTTAAGACGGATGATTCCGTACTCCATATTACATACTATATCTCTACAATCCACTTTAAAAACTCAAAACATCTCTACTCTGATCAATCTTGGTTATTCAATAAACTGCGTGTGTGTGGGAGGGTAGGAGGTGACATTTTAAACACACAGGTAATTAGCCAAGCCAAGTACATGGTCAAAACACAAGGTGCAGTGAAAAAACCCACGTGTCGAACCAAAGAGCATCAAGGACTTATCTATTGCTGATCATTTCAGCAATGGGGAAACGCTGAGCCTGCAGCTATGGAGGCTTTATCCCCACCCCTCTGTGATGGAGCATTTTACAACCTTGTTTGGCTCCCTACACAGGCTCCGTACATTACAAATGAGTTGACATGCAGAGCCTTATGTGGCCTGGTTCCCCTAGGAATCTGCCATCTTCACCATACACACACACCTTACATGCTATACTCTTTGTTCAACGTCTGGTCACTCAGTCTTACAGTTCCTCAGCCGAGAAATGTGTTGGTGCATTTCAGAGAATTACCCGGCGAAAACGTGGAGAGATGTTTCCTTGCACACAATTTTATTCATAGGAGCAATTTAACGTTTTTGTGCAACAATGGGTGAAGGCTCTGTAGTAAACGTGTCTGAGAGAGTGAATCGTTCTATTGAGTAAATATTTAGATGATTTACACTTCACAGAGAAACCTATAAGGTGGTGTCCATCAACGGCTTTTAAAGCAGACTTTCTAAAGATCTGCTTCCGCAAGTATATATTCTAAACGTGACTTTTTTCCTTTCACTCTGAGTCAGTGAGTTGGACAGGACTTTCTGTGGTCTGAACATTTGATGCTTGTCTTTAAATGCAAGAAATAAAAACTCAAACAAGATGGGGAGGAAAATCAGCTTAACTGAACACTATGAGATATATTTTGCATAGTATTGTTCAAAACGCTGTTGACTGGAATAAGCAAAATAACTGCGATTTAATGGCGAATGTTAAATGTTTGATTTTCTTTTTCACAGCAAAAAAAGAAAGAAAGTGGAAAGGTAATTAAGAATGATGACAAATGACTTTTGTTTGCATCAACCCTGTCTTTTCAGCCAGTCTAATACATACAATCAACCTAATTTATGCATTCCCTACATCACTTTTTGAAGCACTGTGAATGGGGCAAAGAAACACTTGAGGAAGCAATACTTTTCGCAGTCTTCTTTTCTGATAACACTTCGTCATCCCCAAGAAGCAAGTTGATGATGAGTGTCTCAAAACACTTGAACCGTGTGACAAACGCTCCGCAGCTCTCCAGGGAAACCGCTTCCACATCTAGACAGAATCACTCTAAATATTTAAGGAGCTGGAGACGCTGCTCTTAACCTCCCGTGGCTTTACACGCACCGCCGCCCACCACATGCTGCAACACATACAGCTCTTCTACACACAACACTGACACACATCGCTACAGTGAAAACTTATTCAAGATGACCGCAATCAAGTTAGCATGCTCTCTTTGGTGCTCTGTGATCTTGGCCGAAGTGGCAACATAGGGGACACGATTGAACCTCCCACCCATCTAATGACGGATATCAGTAAATAAAAAAAAAACTGCTGAATTCACGTCATTGAAGTGCCATAAAGAACGATTGATAGTTGGAGAAATGAGTAAGATATGACCTCTGAAACCATTGGGGCAGGCAGTTGTTCTCTGCAGGAAACAGCAGAATCTAAAGGGAAATCATGTTTCAGTGAAGCTGTGAAACTTTGAACAGCTGCTCATCCTCTGATGTTTTTCAGATATTGTGAGAGATTCAACGAGCCTTCAATCCCCATTACACAGGTGTCTTCAAAGGGTTGTCAAAAGAAAACGTTTTTTTTTTTTTTCACCTGCTCTGTTTCAAACAATGAACCGAGGATTGCACAGTGTGGGGGTCCTCACATTCGCCTTTGTCAGATAGTACTGGTCACTTAACCTCAAAAATAATAACAGACCGCAAGGTATACTCAAAGTGTGCAGAAAAATTGCTGGCACTACCTTGAACGACCTCCCACATTTACTCAAGGTCAGGATTTTGAAGAAGGCTCATTCAATTCTGGCTGATTCTAGCCACCCTCTGTCCAAGGAGTTTTTGTTGCTTCCGTCAAGCTGCAGATATAATCTGCCTAGATGTAGGCCCAATAGACTTAAAAACTAAATTGCCCTGCTGTCACTGGCTTTTAAAAATTTCAATGTGAGATTTTTCTCTGTACATGTCTATTTATTGTTGTCTGTTTTATGTGGTTACTGCTAGCTGTAAATACAATTGCCCCTCAGGGATAATAAAGATTACTTGAACTTTTTGAACTCATGTCACCATGGGTCCATGTCAGAAGTAGAAAAATGCAAGGCTTCCAAGGCAAAAGGAGCAGTTGTAATGTCCTAACACACACACACAAAACATAAAAGCAAACCCTCCTAGATCCATTAGTTTTACATGCCATCAATTCCTATTTCCTTAAATAGTAACTGAAATTGGTTTAATTTGCCTAATGCTTGCAGAACATAAACCCTGACTGACAACTCCCTTTTTCAAACCACCTATAGCATCCTAAAAGAAAGCATCGGATATGAGAAATGGTCAATAGCCTCATAATACTGTTCACTGTTTGCTACATTACTCCATGGCATGAAATTGTAATAATAATAATAATAATAATAAACAGGAAAGATGTCGTGCACTGAAATATATGATTCTATGTATGAGACCTAAAATCGAACAAAACTACGCTGCAATTCTGGTCCACAGTAGCAACAGAAGTCATCCTAATATCAAAAATGTTCCAGATAACAAATAATGCAGCCAGCTGGCACGCCATGTGTAATTCAACCTTCCACGTAGAAATAGTTCCACCTACTGGACAGTACCTTTGTCAGAACTCTTAATACTTTAGTCTCTACCAAGTTCCGATTTCAAATTTGCTGATCTTAATAAATTTACCACAGTCATCATTCCCTAAGAGTTTAGAGCCTAGACTATAAATCAGTATGTATGTGCAATTTACATATTCCCCCCCCCCCCCACAAAAAAACTATGTTCAAATCAAGTGCTTTATTAAGATTAATTGTATTTCATAAATAGTGAGTATAGTGAGCTTTAATAATTAAGTGAAAATACTAAAACGTGAATTCAATGTGGTGAACGTGCTCTTGTGGATATTAGCATCGTGCATCTTTCCTGTGAATTTCTGTGGGGTTAAACAAGATAGAAAACATCAAATTACTTTAACAAACCTCGCTCAATGAAAGTTTGACAGTTAAATCAACTGTAACCACAACTTGGGGGAAAAAGGTTTTAAATAATGTAAACATTTGCCTTGTGATTGTGTCTTCTCTGTGCTCAAGTGTCGTGCTATTGCTCCTTTTGTGCTTCTTTCTGCGTTGGAGTTGGGCATGGCAACTTTCCATGACTTTTCTTTATAGGAAAAGAAAAGTAGAATTCTAATTTAATTGAGGACATCTACAAGGCATTACAATTAAATCCATTTCATAACAAAAGCCTTAAAAATAGATTGGTTTTACCAGCTTGCCACATTTGTGAATGGTAGTGGTCATCGATGTTATTCCATTTTTCACCAAGTGACCCGGCTATGGTGAGGTTTTTCTCGTTCCGTCCTCTGATTGTGTTGCCATGGTGCTTGGTCCGCAGGGGGGCCTGCCATGCAGTGGGCATGTGCCGGTGCTCAGCACAGCCACAGTTGTCCTCTCGGAGCTTTGTGTATGATAGAACCTGACATTTTTCTGAGGGTTGCTTAGAGGACAGTGGCCTCCTGGAGTGTAAGGCCTTCTGTGTGTCCATAGGGCTCCTCACATTTTTTCCTGACTTACAGGAGCCGTTCTCTGAGGTCTCTCCCTCAGTCTCATCTATGTACATGCCGTGAACGTCAGAATTGCAACCTCTCGTAATTTTCACCCGCGTCCTTCGGCGGCATTTGCAAGCCGCACTGGTCTGTACTGGTCTCTCATTCCATGGTTGGAGAGGGACCCCTTGCCTTGTCTTGAATTTAGCCTCCATTTCCTTAATAGAGGATATATGGATTCTGCATTTCATCCGACATTTGGCACAGATTCTTTCTCCTTCAGAGCTGCAGGGGACAGACATAGTCTTCTTGTGATTTTCATTGGTGAAACACTCTTGATCAGAGAGGCATCTTCTGCTCCCCTTTCCTCTAAGTTCACCACTCCCTTCTCCCTTTAGTTTGAGTATAACACGACTGTCTTTGGCTTCTGGTTTGAATTTCCCCCTGCCACTTGATGTTTCAGAAGAACGCCGGCCGAGCAATCTTTGTTGATCTTCAAAAGGAGGCAGCTTGTTGCAATACCGCATGTGGCTTACGTCAGCTAGCCAGCTGGTTGAAGGAAGGTATGCAGGCAGGGACTCAAACGAGGTGTCCTGATCATGTACATCCACCATTCTCTCTCCATCAGCCTCTCCAGAAGTCTGCCAAATGTCAACCAAAGGTGGGCTGAACATTTCACCCACTTCTGCCGTAAGGACCATATCGTCAGCAGGGACCTCTGCTATAGGGAACACTTCCGTGGGGCTTTCCCCCACTGGGCTGAGTGTATCTCTGTTGGACATCTTGAGGTCATTCTGGGTCTGCCATTCAGTGGTGGTCAAAGCCTCTTCCACAGGCCACAGAGAGGCATCCATCTTCTTCATGTTTTCCAGGTTATGCTTGTCGAAGGGCAGGTGGAGGGCTTTATAGCTGTTCACACTCAGCTCGTCGTTTCGCTTCATCGCCGGGCAGATTGTACTGGCCTTCATTCCATTGACATCTAATGCCACTGCCAGGTGCTCCACCTGTGCTTCAGGTAGAGAACGGCCACCCTTCAGTACCGGGGTCTTTTCAGGGCTGCTGCTAGAGGGTGTAGAGCCCATCAGCAGAATGTCAGGGCAGGATTGGCGGCACTGTTCAGCCTGCTCGCCAGCCACACCCAGTAGCACATGACCCTCACAGATGGAGGAAGTGGACTTGATCCCGTCTTGGAGGACACAATGTGCCTGCTCTGTTGTCTCGTGACAACGCAGGATCTTGAGTCCACCGTGGGTGTTGCGGCACTCTATACTCACCTCGTCGGTCTGAAACACAAAGCTGCTTTTGGCAGCTACTATGGTTGTAGCAGAGGGTGCTACTTCCTGGCAGGCAGGTGACTGGTCAGCCTTCTTCAAAGCCAATCCAGGAGAGATTATGGGCAAAGCACCAGGGTCTCTAGTAGCTTTGACAGGGTCAGAGTGGTTACAGGCAGGGCCCATAGAAGGCCCAGTACTACATGAGAGTGGAGCAGCAGCCCGCCGACTCACCGACAAAGGTTCGGTCTGCACCTCTGAGCTAGTCATCTCTTTGGATGGGGAGTTTTGCTGGTGACAAAAACTGCGACTTTGGTAAGCCATGTTCTGTTGCTGGTAATAGGGGTGGAGCACGCGTCTGTAGTCTGTCAAATGGAGCTGGGAGTGGGGTAGAATGTACCTTGGTGGATCCAGATATGGATTTGGCTGATAGGGTGGCATAACCGGCACACTGTAACCTACAAAAGCATTGAGGACAGGATATAAAGTTTAAAAACAAAAAAAAAAAGAGTGCTAGAGGAATATTCAAGGATAGTTGCGTAGCAAATAGACAATTTTACTATTGAAATTGATACAATTTATAATGCAATCTTACTTCAGGAGGAGAAAAACATCACGACTCAAAACATTTCAGGATGCTTTTCAATTTGAACACTTCGAAAGGAACATACAGACAAGTAACTTTTCAGCATGCAAAATAGGAATGCTAAATTGTTTTAAAGGAATATTAATATTTCGAGATTGTATTTTAATAGGTTGACTAATAAACACGCCAAAAGTCAGTTGCATTTCCATGGTGTGACAAACACAATGTGACTAATGTCAAATAATGTCAACATATCCTATTGAAGGTATAGCATGAATGAGCAAGTAGCCTGTGGAAATGTTGCATGATATTTTTGGCAAACTTAAATTATTCCCAAAGCAAGAGAATGTGCTTGACTATGATCAATGTTAAACACACGCAAGCACAATGCTAACAAAACCCCTTGAGTTCATAGCATGCCAGCACTTACCCATACCAGGGATTCCACAGAAGGGATTGTAGGTCATGCTCATCGGAATAGGCCACTGAACTGGATAGTAGGACTGGGAGGGCTGTACATAGAAAAAGGGTCGGCGGTGCTGGGGTTGGTGGTGGTTAGGCTGTGTTTTTTGCTCTCCAGAGCGTGGAACTCCATAAGGTCCTGGATTTGGCTGCTGGGTCTGTTGAGGTCCATGGGTTAGATTTAGACCTGGAGGGTCTGTACTAGCATGATGCTTTGTCGATTCAATAGATTCCATACCTGTAAATGTGGAATATTTTTTTCAAGTTCAAGTTGACACACAAGTTTCTATCACTTGGTAAATTCTTAACATCAGTCAGACAAGCTTACATTACAAAATGAAACATACTTTTTTGTTACATTTAGTCGTCTTCTTGTAAGTATTGTGCACACTATCAAACAACGGATCACTTCCAGCGTACCAATATGGCTATCAAAAGAACACGAAAACCCTAAGAAGCAGACTAATATTGACATGATTGTCTCAGGTGATGCCTAACCAATCATTACTTTGATTAAGGTCACATGGAAGATTTGGCTGTTTTCGCCCAATGACAAATCAGCCCAATGTGGCATACCAGGATTACCTCATTCACGATCTGGCTGCACATATTGAAATACCATAAACACATGTGGACAATATGAACGTTATATTGTATAAAAAATTGTTGAAGCCAGAACCTTGCCTTTATATTAATAGGCTTATCCCAGAGTAAAAAAAAACATGTTTTATCTTCTTCAAATTAGCCAAAATTAAAAACAAGTTATTGACTGATAATACAGGTTGATCAAGCGTGGATAATATTCATTACATTCTAGGAGTCAGATATCAGAATTTCAAAGCCCAAGAACTAATAAAATAGTGAACATAAATACTAGGGTTGGTTGTGATGAAAATCATTTTAATGCACAGGTCAAAAACATTGACACTCAAAAGAACCTGTGAAACGTGAGCCATCAACTCTCACTGTTGAATGTGCTATTTATCAAGAAATAGTGTATACCAACAAACAGGTGTGTCAATAAGCCATCTCCAGAAACCAAGTGTATTATATGGTGCAGTATATGGTGCATTTCACAAAGTGCTCTGAAATTATTGGGGGGGGGGGGGTTTCCTCATAAAAATCAACACCTTGGTCCTCCATTGTTAATGGGGCCAACAGAAAAAAAAAAGTTATAGGTATGAATCAACACCACACATCTAACTTTAAAGTAGATATAGGAATATTTTTTCACACTGGCATTGTGGTGGCTCCTCTTAATCATTTTTATCCCCTTGTGATCTGTGGTAGAGGGGTGGCTTACAGATCGCTTTCTTCTGGGTCAGTCTTTCTGTAAACAATCATGGGGGAAAACATCAGCCTTAGAATTATTCAGAGGGATTAGACTAGAATTATGAATAACATTTGTAATATATAACCTTGTGGATTTCCTTGTTTCCTTCTGGGCTTGGCATCACCGCCTTCCAATTTTCCCCGGTTTAACAGGTTAATGCAACGTCTGTCTATAATGGGAACATAGGATTTAGATAATTTTACAATTTACATAATGTAAATGATTTCTTATTTAAATAATGTACTTTGGAAAGCTGTCATTAAAGTTGGTTTGATGTGTCATAAAACTCCACTTAAAAATAATAGTAAACATGTCAGATGCTTGCTAGGACACAAATACATAGAACACTAACCCTGGCATTTTGTACACTGCAAATCACTCTGTCCCTCCGTGTGCTCCTCACAGATCTCCTGTTCCTCTTGCTGGTTCATTGTACCTGGGCACTCTTTGTAGTGGTCTCGCTTGCCGATTTGTTTGGAACTGTGTCGGAGATGGAGAGATTGGGCTTTTTTGTGCACCGAGTGCTTTTTCACAACTCTACAAGGGTGCTTGTAGATTCTTCGGTAAATGCATTCTTCATCAGAGTCCCCTGCCTCCTCATCATCATCATCATCACCACCACCACCACCACCACCACCACCTTCATTCCTTTGGTTGTGAAGAGTGCTTCTACTTACACCTTTTGACACATTTTTACCACAACAAGCACAAGCTAACTTTTTTGGCCACACTTTCTCTGGTGCAGATACAACATCTGCAAGTCTCCTGCCAGCATACACATGCTTTGGGAACAAATCCATATCCTCCAAGTCTGTGGAGAACATTTCGTCCCTAGACGAGAGCTCATCCAGAGAAGGGCTGAGGACACTCATCCGTTCATGAGCTGTGTGCGGGGGACAATAGCTGTAATAGTGCGCGGGAGCTCTGGAGAAGCATCCAGATCTAAGGGAGACTGGTGAGTCCCCACAAATCAAAGGACTGTCTTTCTGGAGAGCTTCCGTAGACTGAACGTTCTCAAAGGGCAATTTTAGGATTTTATAGTTTAAACCAACACCAACTTTACACAGAGATTCTGTTTGATTATCTGTCTTTGATACTTTGTTCCGACAGTTTGTAAGCTCTGGCATATGCCTGCATGAGGACAAGGGGGGTGAAAGTGACTGTGATGGTAGCAAAATGCCACCCTGCTTCAGACACTCCTTAAAGTAAAACGTAGCATCATTTTTATTGACCCCTTCATTATCAGACGGGATGCCTTTATCTTCAGGTCTGGGACTGCCTGGCTGCGCAGAACATGGGCCCAGCTTCTCAATGGGGCAGTGATGTACAAACTGGTCAGACTTAGCTCCTAGCTGCACTTCTCTGCACTCCTCATGAACAGATGAGCTGTCCAAAGGCAATTCTACATTTGAGCTTACAGTCCAGGTACCCTGATGACTTGGGTCATCCATTTGATGCCCACCTGAATGTCCGTCATATAAAGCTGTGGTGGAGTCAGTGAACATCATCGATGGAGACTGCATATTGCTCCTATCCAAGTTAATAAGTGAATGTGAGATTACAGCCGCTTCTTCGTTTGGTTTCCTCTGGTCTCCAGGTAAAAGGTTCACAGACGTTTGGGAAGCGACTCCAGAGTCAAGCTCTTTTTCAGATGCTGCATCATTAGTCCTTAATTTTTCCAGGCACTCAATAAGCTTGCTCAAGGCATCGCTGGTGTCAGTTTGGGCTTCTGAAGATGCCATCTCTCGATGCACGCGAGTCTGCTGATGGGGGTGGCGAAACATTACATCATGGCCAGAAGATGGGTGAAAACGGGGTTCATACATCCTTCTGTAATCGAATGGATGCATCGGGCCATGTGGAACAACATATCCAGGATATTGCATGTACGGGTACGGGGGCATATATGGACGGCCAAGGTGATAACCTTTAAGGAATTAAAAAAATGTTAGGCAAGATTTAGGGGCTCTGAAGGTTAACATTTGACAAACATGATTTCCAACTGGAGCTAGTAAGTCACATTTCGAATGAATAACAATATATTTTTACCTGTAGGCAAGCCATAGTTGCTGTAAGGATTGTTCAAATGCCACTGGTGATAAGTGTATGGAGACTGAGATGGTGGCTGAACATAGAAGAAGGGTCTGGGGTATTGAATACCACGCTGATATCCACTCCCCATTGAATGTGGTTGTCCGCTTCCATCTAGACACATAACAAGCAAATGTAGCCAAATGAGAATGTGCTTGAGTTGGTGTGGGTCTACCAGCCAACAATACTATTGTACTATGATTCAGAAAAACAAATAACAATCAGCGACAGTTTTGACAGAAATTTTTTTCCCCCATAGTATTACCGTCCATTTTCTTTATCTTGTCTACAGAAATTTGAGAAGGTCTAAATATATAATAGTAACGTACATAAACAATTAAACCCTCTCAAATAACCAAAGAAAACAGCATTTGATGTAGCCAAACTTTTCTCGGTGTACACAATCAAAAGTCTAAATCAACATCGCAGCGTAATACAAACAGGCAAGAACACCTGCAAATCAACCTAATTTTCAACAGCTGTGTACAACTACAAGAGGGCAGCAAAATATGGCAACGTGCCTTTGCTTGGATTACAGTGCATCTTTTCGTCCAGGAGAGGGCACCATAATACGCTGAAGCCATATTGCAATATTGAGCGCATGCCCAGTCTCCATATTTGGCCTCCCCCAGACGCTCGCCTTGAACGCGCTCTAGAAGCTAAGGTTCCTCGCTGTACATCTAACGTTAGCATGCAATCACGCAAGATAGCTAGCTAGCGTTAAGTATAAATTCGGATTTGTAAGTGCGTTGATATTTGCTAGCTATAGATGCCTAATAGAAATAAACTCTTAAAATTTGACTGGGATATATTCGAATGAGCGTATGGTAGCTATTTAGCTATTTAATTCAAAAGGGAATGGATTGGTTCTGACTTGCTACGTCCCAATCCATCGCGCTCTCGTTAGCTAACGTAACGGGCGAATGTCAGTTCAGACAGTTCAGTGCTTGACTCGAGTATTTTTTTTTTTTGCATACCTCGCGATTCGGGCAGTGCTGCTGTGCTAGCTAACTATAGCTGATAGAGTAACGGTATAGTCTGAAGTTATTAATGTAGGCTAACCTTAGTCTAGACATGGATGGTATATATTCTGGTTTTGAAATAGATAAGCTAACATTGTGGCGCATTTAACGCAGCTGGTAACTTGGTAGCGAAACAACGTTAATGTTGTTAGTTAGCTAGCTAACGGTTATGTTAACTTTCCGGAACTAGACTTGAATTGTATGCAGTTGCCAAGCTAGCTAACGTTGTCATATTAGCAGACAACACGTTAACGAACTAGCTTGGCTTTACCCTCAACAAATCACGCAACTACTAGGATAGATTCAGTGGCTAAAATTATCTGACCAATTTATGGATGAAAGTGGTAAGTTGTTGCCTTGCACACATTTCACTGCACACATTTCACTACACACATTAGCCAGCTAGGTTACTTGCTAACGTTACACCGACCGTTAGCTCAATTAAAGCGGTAGGCCTGGCATGATTTGGGAGATGGTTGTTTTGGGAAATTGGTGCAATTAGGACAGTAACCGTACGCTAGCCAAGCTAACGTTAGCTAGCTAAACTAAATTGTATTTTCTAAGGAAGTACAACCCACCAACAAAACGTTGGTGGATGGCAACCCAAATGCTGTCGGTTCACGTTCACCCAACTTTGCAATTTACGTTACTTGCATAATATGTTAGCTAGCTAACGTTAGCGATACTTTACAGCAAAAGCTAGATTTAACGTTAGTTACATTATCAACGGCCTGACGTAATCTGCAAGTACAAGCATGTAACTGAGTCAGAACTAACTAGAACAACGCTGGCTTTGTAGTTATTTGGTTAGCTACCTACTTGGACGTTGTTAACTTCTACCATCTAGTACTAGTCAGGGCTAATGTTAGTTAAGAATACTATGTCTGCGTTCTCATCATCATTATATAAGTCAATTGACAACACTGCTGCTAGTTAAACTATTATTTAGTCAGTCATCACAAAACGATGTTAATCAAGCATTCAACATTGCCAGCAATACGTTTTTCTCGATAATGTTCCAACCGTCCTCATTCTAATTTTATTTGTTAGCTATCCTCGGTCATTCAACCAGTACACCTTGTTGAACAGACACTTTTATGACAATATAGACTGCAGCACTTGTATCTCTTAATTGATCGTGGCAAAAAATAACGCCTTTGTAGTTTTTATCCTGGCACCCTGCCAGGGAAAGATGGGACTGACCTAATACCACAAACATGTCAATAAAAAAATTTGTCTGTCATAAATTTTCTCACGTATGGTAGTCTCTGTGACTAATTTACAGCAGATAAAGGATTTTGTAAAGGTTTTTTCCCCACTACATTTCTACAGAGATGCACCACAAAACACATGTGGCCGCTAGTCTGGTTGTCAATGCGGTCTCTGGGAGCTAGGATGGTGGGAGGCAGGCAGGTGACCTGCCAGGGGAGACCAGAATGTTGACAGTGCGCTTTTCTCATGCGAAACGGATTTGGGATGCCTGCCTGCTGATCTGACAGCCAGGGGACAGCGAGAGGGGAGGGGAGTCAGAGGGAATGAGACAAATAGATGGAAACGGTGCCTTTAGCGTTTCACAAGCGGATACTTTGTTATATATATGCCCTGTTCCACACTTACGGATGTTAAGTACTTGGTTACTGTAGATCAGTTATATAAATAATAATTTCATAACAATAAAGTGACAATGGCCAACAAAGGAAAGCACAGTGCATAATCCTGCTAATACAGTTTAAACTGAATTATTAATGCAGCGACTTTTGTTATTATGTCCATCTCCCCAAGTGAGTTATCACTGAGTGTTTCCTTTCTTGTCTTCTCTCATTTCTTGCATGTTTTACTGATAGGTTATTTTGTTTAATGCTGTGTTCTTCAGGCAAGCCTACCAGCAGTACCAGTGTCCCCCGTCGGCCTGCCACCTACACTACCTCCAGCAGCTTGTGCCTCTCTGCAAGACCCTGAGACGGCAGACCCAGACAGAGCGAAGAAGGGAAACGCCGTGAGATCCCACTACTGACTACACTCGGTTTAACGCGCTTCTCGGCTGTGAGGAAACAGAAAATCCGCATCTGTTTTGCTGCAGAGGATTTTGCAACTCAGGATCAAGCTACGTTACTGGAGTGGTTGCAGGCTACCGTCTCTTAATTCTCCCCTTCCCTCACCACCCTACGTTTAAGTATTCCTATTTTTTTATAGTTGATTCTGAGTCTGGCTCTGCCGGCAGCGTGACATTCGAAACTGGGGCGCGATTCATGGGATGCAACTATGTCGGATCTTAGTGAGCGCAGGCCAGTCAACACGGACTATGCTGTGTCTTTGCTGGAGCAGCTCAAGTTCTTCTATGAACAGAAATTACTGACTGACATAGTGCTGCTAGTGGAGGACACAGAGTTCCCCTGTCACAAGATGGTCCTGGCCACATGTAGCTCTTATTTCAGGTGAGTGTGTTGTACCATTACTAGTACAGTACGATGGCACTTGATGGAGAATATCTCACATTTGTGGTAGAGGTGACTTGTTGCTACACGTGCGCCGGTAGTTAATCATGGCGAACAAGAAATGGTAACAATTTGTAATTTATTAAAAATAAATATTAATGAACCTCAGACTTAACAAGGAGGATTTAAGAAGCCTACCTTACCTTATGAAGCAGTAATCGTCTGAAATTATATAAAAAAAACGTTCCATATACAACTGTGGTATTTGTGTCTGTAAAGAACACAACTTAGGACAAAAACCCTTAGCTTTTCCTATTATCTCATTACGATTTATATGAATAAGCTCTCAGGGTTTCCCATCATTTTTAGATTACATTGAGGAAATAGCCAGAGCATTTTCTGTCCTGATAAAAGTTAATCTACTAATCCACTGTTCCAGTGTTGAAATCTATCTGATACTATTCCGACATAGAAAACCTATGCCATGCCTGACTTGTAGTTACAGAGAGTTCTCACATTAGTAAGAACAACATTGCATAACGATATGAGCGCGTTGCAGCGATCATGACAGTAGCCACCCAAGCTTAGAAGGGTGTCAATTTGTACACGACAAGAATTTGAGCAGGCTTTTTTTGAAGAAAAAAAAAAAGCCTTTCCTGCACCCCACACTCATATTCCAAGAAAATATCTCAACAACTTTACTGCTTTCCTCACACCCGTGTCTTCCCCGCCGTTTCCCACGCACTCGGGTGACAACATGCAAAGCATTTTCCCTCTGTGGCAGGTCTTACTTTGAGCAGTACACCGGCAGACAAGCGACCCCCTTACTCTTAAGGAGGCAGTGGCACACAAGCAGAGCGCACACCAGCCCAGACAAATAAAATGAGGTCCCAAGGGACTTTACTAACCAGTGTGTGAGGTAAACAAGTGTTTGCTCTGCCTGTTCAGTAAAATAATCTCATGTAGAGATGGCCCAAGGTAGGGAACCACAGTGGGACTGAGAAAGCTGTTGGGTAAATGAAAATGTGGCGCTATAGGTGGCTTTTCAAGACTGCTGCAAGTATCAGGACAGCCGTGTGGGAGGGAGACAGACAAACAGGGAGGGTGTATGGGAAGGGGCTAGTTTGACAGTGTTGGGCAGCCCTCTGCAGTTCAGCCTGGGGCAGAGCAATAGCAGGCTGTGGCTACTCACTGGGATACGTACTAAAACGTGACCATTTCCCAGTTTGTTTTTACAATATTTCTATTTTGCAAGAGAGCGGACCATTAGAGAGAGCAGAGATACAGTCACAGATCCACACATGTACATACACCCCTGCTTTCCTGGCTTGTTTATTTGTTGTGATTGTCGGGGAGTCGTCTGCTTTACCCCATGTTGTCCTCCCCTGGTTGTAAGAATGACTGCTGTCGGTGATCGATTGCTTCCTTGCTCCCTCCCCCAGGGCCATGTTTATGAGCGGCCTGAGTGAGAGTAAACAGACTCACGTGCAACTCCGGAATGTGGACGCAGCCACCCTTCAGATTATCATCACCTACGCCTACACAGGCAACCTGGCTATTAACGACAGCACCGTGGAGCCCCTGTACGAGACCGCCTGCTTCCTGCAGGTGGGTTCATCCGCTGCCGTTTCACCAACACTTCTGCCTGTAAATGAATGAAACCGATAGATTATTTTGGCTCTGAACTGTGATTTTATGTCTGCATTTTTTCATGCGTAGTTATTTTGTGGCGTTTTGTTATCCCTGCAGCCATCTGTAACTCTTCTCTTTCCCGTCTCCCGAAGGTGGAAGACGTCTTGCTGCAGTGCAGGGACTACCTGGTGAAGAAGATCAACGCCGAGAACTGCGTCCGCATGCTGAGCATTGGGGACCTGTTCAGCTGCCCGGAGCTCAAGCAGTGTGCCAAGCGCATGGTGGAGCACAAGTTCCCGGTGGTGTACCGGCAGGAGGCCTTCCTGCAGCTGTCCCACGAGCTGCTGGTGGACGTGCTGAGCAGCGATAACCTCAACGTGGAGAAGGAGGAGACGGTGCGCGAGGCGGCCATGCTGTGGCTGGAGTACAACATGGAGGCGCGCTCGCAGCACCTGTCCTCGGTGCTGAGCCAGATCCGCATCGACGCGCTCTCCGAGGTGACGCAGCGCGCCTGGTTCCAGGGCCTGCCGCCCAACGACAAGTCCGTGGTGGTGCAGGGCCTCTACAAGTCCATGCCCAAGTTCTTCAAGCCCCGCCTGGGCATGACCAAGGAGGAGATGCTGATCTTCATGGAGGCCATGTCGGAGACGCAGGGCGACGGGGGCCACGTGCTGGCGGGCTACCCGCACACGGTGGTGTGCTACAGCCCGCAGGCCGAGAAGGTGTACAAGCTGAGCAACCCGCCGGGTGACCTGCAGAAGGTGGGCACCTTGGTCACCCCGGACAACGACGTGTTCATCGCCGGCGGCCAGATCCCGCTGAAGAACTCCATCGCCAACCACGGCAAGAGCGGCAAGCTGCAGGCCGTGTTCCGCTCGGTGGACAGCTTCTTCTGGTTCGACGCTCAGCAGAATGCCTGGGTGCCCAAGACGCCCATGCTGTGTGCCCGCATCAAGCCCTCCCTGGTCCACTGCGAGGGCTACATCTACGCCATCGGCGGCGACAACGTGGGTGGCGAGCTGAACAAGCGCACGGTGGAGCGCTACGACTGCGAGAAGGACGAGTGGAGCATGATGAGCCCGCTGCCCTTTGCCTGGAACTGGAGCACCTCCGTGGCGGCGCACGACTGCATCTACGTGATGACCCAGGACCTGATGTACTGCTACTTCCCGCGCGCCGACACCTGGGTGGAGATGGCCATGCGCAAGACCAGCCGCTGCTTCGCCTCGGCCGCCGCCTTCGGGGACCTCATCTTCTACATCGGCGGCCTGCACGTGGTCAGCAACTCGGGCATCCGCCTGCCCACCAGCACCATCGACGGCTCTTCCGTCACCGTGGAGGTCTACGACGTCAACAAGAACGAGTGGCGCCCGGCCGCCAACATCCCCGCCAAGCGCTACTCGGACCCCTGCGTGCGGGCGGTGGTGCTGCTCAACTCGCTGTGCATCTTCATGCGGGAGACGCACATGAACGAGCGGGCCAAGTACGCCATCTACCAGTACGACCTGGAGCTGGACCGCTGGTTCCCGCTTCAGCCCGTGTCGGAGCGCGTGCTGTGGGACCTGGGGAAGGACTTCCGCTGCGCCGTGGGGAAGCTGTACCCGTCCTGCCTGGAGGAGTCCCCCTGGAAACCCCCCACGTACCTGTTTTCCTCCGACGGGGCGGAGGAGTTTGAGGTGGATGGAGAGATAGTGTCACTTCCCCACGTATAGCGCTTGGCTTCCCTCTCTCCCCACCCCTACCTCAGACTGGACAAGGGTGCTGCAGTGTAGAGCAACTGACACAAGGAGGGAGGATCGAAACTATGGGCAACTATGTGAGGGATCAGATACCTTTTGGGCTTACATTGAACTATGGTTTGGGCTAGTTGCTGTTAAAGCCATACGCCTCTAAGTAAGCTTGGTGAGAAAGGATGTTCCTCAGTATATTAGTAATCTGAAAAAAGGTTTTGTTTTTTGTTTTGTTTCTTATTTTGTCAGTTGTGACTTCTACTAGGTATTATTACAAGTCTGTTATACTGTTTCTACAATGTGATAATCTATAAATCAACCAATATCTGCGGACGATGAGGTTGATTATGATTATGATGCACTTACTGGTAAACCTCCTTGGAAGGACAATGGTATCCGTACCAAACCCCCTCCCCACCATCTCATTTCTGGCTTCCATCTCTGCTTTACTCTCCCTACTGTGAAGCAGATCCATTTCTCATGTGGATCCAGTGGACTAGAGGGGAAAAAAGGGGCTAAGTGTGTGGGTCAGGGTGACAACTTGGGGAGGTAGAGAGGCTCTAGAAGGTGACTGCAGGTCCGGTCACAGAGCCATCTCCTTGCCAATGCTTCTCAGTCCCAGCGCCTACCCACCCTGAGCCTAGCGTAGCCAATCCCCATCACCCCCAAGCCTGTCTGTCAGCCTCTCTGAGCACAGGTCTTCCACACAACCCACAGTTTACGGAGTTCACCCTCCATCTCACCCCCCTCCCTCCCCCCCACCCACCCATTGTACTGTGTTTTTCCAACCCTCTTTCTTTTGTTATGTTTCCGCAAGCGCTGGTCACACACCTCCACTCT
Source organism: Galaxias olidus (assembly GCA_026901105.3). Classification (NCBI taxonomy): domain Eukaryota; kingdom Metazoa; phylum Chordata; class Actinopteri; order Galaxiiformes; family Galaxiidae; genus Galaxias; species Galaxias olidus. Next base: position 308,850 of record JAPMUY010006019.1, on the reverse strand, counting down.
CAGTACAACCATAGGTTTTGGGCTCATTCATTTTTGTTTCCAAGCTGCTGAAATATATAACAAACATATATTTTTTCATACGTTTAAACAACAACTGTATAGTGTGGGGAAAATAACCAGGTTCTATTTTGTATTAGTCTTTTTTTTTATTGAATATCAGACATTACTGTAGTGTGATTGTATATAGGTATCCATTTTTTCCTATCATTTAATTTTGTGAGTGAATATTGAGGAATCTTGCTGCTGATAGGTTCTGAGAGGAGAGGGCTGGCCTTGGGCTGTTGCTATGGAAATTGTCCTGGCAATCACTAGCATTAGAGGAGGGTGTGGGTTGGGGAGGAAAGGGATCTTCCTCCTATCTTAAAAACATGAGCACAGGTGCTTCATGACAAACCTTACTAGCATGTTTGGCTGCATCATGTTCCTTTGGCACTGTATTTTGAATGAACGTTAATTTATTAAAAAAATAAAAAACATTCCTGAAAAAGACTCCAATTTATTAAATATGGATCAGAATAATGTAACTGTGACCACCATGTAGGGTAAAAGTGATATTGTTTTGCGTCTATTCTGTTAACCATAGGAAATTTAAAAGCAGAAGCTAAGCACTTTTATAACAGCAGGAATGGTGAGCATTGTTTATTGCATTAGTATTAAATTGTGTATTGACTTATGACTTGTGTAGAATAATTGTAGAGTAAATCTGGCAAAAGTAACTTCAGTCAAATGGAGCATATTTCCATATATTTATTTGCACTACAAAACACTTATTAAAACTATGCTGTATATCTTGTTAATGTAATTGAACATTTCTTACTGATAAAAACAGCTCCAAACTTGAAATAAATATTCAATGGAAGTCATGTTTTTAAGTATACCCAACCAATCAAATGATTAAAGATTTCTAATTTGTTAGACGTGGTCATACACACATTAGTGTAGAATTTGATAATCTTCTCTATATATAGCAACATTTTGATCATAGTAAGCAATTTGTTGAGTTGTTTCTGTCAATTTAAAATGCAAACTGCATTTGTTTCAGACAATTCTCCACAAGATCCTGTTGCAGATCATTGCAGGTAAAATAAATATAGTTGGTACCACACCATGTTTAGAATAGAAAACCATCATGAAATGATCCATAGCTGTATGTATTCATAGAACTCAGGTATTTGATGCTGTGTTTATGCACTAGTGAATAAATTGGCATGTCGCATACCTACTCAGAGCCAACTAACAACAGCTTTGAATGGCTGGCACAAAACAAACACTGATAGTTTTTGAGCTTCTAGTGTAAAAGTCATCTAGGCTCATTTATCCCAGTGATGATGCCGTATTGTTGTGTAGCATGTGGGTATGTTTTTGTCAGGCAAATGGCATGTCCCCGATGACCCCCACCCACCCCCCAGTGCGGTCCTTTGTTTGGCTGACCTACATTACAACACAGACCATTGAGTCAGGGGCCAAAATGTACCTATTTTACAACATTCATACCAACCAATATTAGGATTCCATGTTTTTATAATAAAAGCAAGATTTAGAAAGTAGTGCAATTTATTTTCTTTTTTTTTAATGCAGCAGTACAGCAGAACACTTTTTCACATCGCATTGACGAGGAAAATATATATACAAAACATTCATTAAATACACACTGTCAGATGATAAAACTAATGTAGTAAATTTTGTAAAAAGCCATGTTCATGACTTAAAAGTATAAAAAAAGAGGGAACAAGAGAAAATTTAGCAAAATGGTACAATTAACCGTTTTATAACTCGATCTCACCCACTAAACATGATTAATGGACATCTTTCATAACTGAAACACTAATCTTGACTGTTTCAATTAATATTTCAAAACACCAATAGTTGTTTGAGTAAGTGAGCACTTAATATACTATCTAAATAGTCACAATGAATTATAAATATGATGGTCCACAGACAGAGATTTGCTTCAGTGTAATGACAAAACATAAACATTTACAGTGATTATATACGTTTATGTTCAAACTATACACAACAAATAAAATATGCTCCGGACATAATCTTCAAAGAATTACAAATTGTTCTACAACAATAGATCCTTTAGACTTAACATTGAAGAGTTTTTTTTATTTAGCCCTACGTTTTAGTTTTTTTTTTATCAATAAATATCTGAATGACTGTGAATGAATGTGCAGTGAATGTGGGTGAGTAAATAGTATTAAAAATACACCTCAGGCAACTACTGATAAGGACCATATCACATCAAAAAAGGTGGTTTGGACCCAAATCTTTGCTTTGCATGCTTTGTTCTGACAGTCCCTTTGATCCTTCACATCAGTGAACAGGATTGGGCATATGGCTGACAGTGTTGTGCAGTGAGTATAACAAATCAGATGGTGCATTCATTAAAAAGAAAGCAATGTCATTGTGAATATTAAGCATTAATATTAAACCATGTAATCACAATGTTCATTGTAATTACAGGGCAAGTTAAGCAGGTTACCACAATGCAAAACAGAGAAAAGAAAATATTCTTGTGTAACAACCAAAAGTACTCAACAACTCAGCAATGCAATGTAAAATCTGTCATTTTAAAAAGGCATAAAAAAACAGAAATTATGAGGTGTGACCATGAACTTGACCGAAAACAACTGGTCAAATATTCTGCATAGCACTCCAAGCTAAGCCTGTCAGAAAGTCTCTCAAAGTAATAATTTATCTAAAATGGACTACGAACTGAAAACGACAACTCAATTACTGTCTTATTGACAGCAACCCAGCAAAAGTGTTTCTTCTTTGTTTTTGTATATTGTTTTAGTAATGCACCAGCACTTATCTGTGATTTGGAACAACTGATGACCATCTTACACCAGACTTAAGTATGGCCTCAGCATGGATATGTATATTAAGCATAATGTCAGGAGTGCCTCCTTCATCCTTCCCGTAAGTCTTTACAGCAACAGGACAGTCCTGAGAGGGTGGCCTAAAAAGGGGCTACATACCAGACTAGACCAGATCAGGGTCTCACTGCTGCCATGCCAACAGAACCACAGACAGAGCCTAGAAATGAAATCCTTCCGAACGAATTCAGGCCCACATAAACCCCTCCCATCTCTTCACCTTGGATATATGGGGGCTTAGAGGAGAGGGGGGGAGAAGAGAAGGTGTGTAGAGGTGCTTCACAGTCATGGCTTATCCTCGGACAAGTTGGACTCCACTGGGCTGGCCGACACTGGATGCTGGGCTAGTGTGGAGAACCAGGATGACATGGCAAACTTGGCGCTTGTCAATGCCCCTCCTACTGACTGACCTGGAGTCATTAAAGTCAGGATGCATGAAGGATTATGACGAGAAAATATGTATGTCGCTACATCTCTATTCTTTACAGATCTGTAGGTATTTTACCTATGCAATTGTTTTCAGTTACAGACAATATCATGAAGTGAATTGATATGATATAAGTTTCAATAAATTAGTGAAAGGTCTGTGGGCCATCTTACCAACTGCCTTTCCTGTCTGGACCACACTCCGGCTGGTGGTGATGACCGCGTTCCCAATCTTTTTCCCCCGTTCGCTGTTCTGAACCGAGCTGCAGTAGGTATGGAGATTGAAATAGCAGGTTCAATGATGTACCCAGCAATGTACAATGTACTCCAGTTCGACATTTTTGGTTATTTTTTAATGCAACAATGAACATCATTGCTGAATGTACGTCGAACCTTTGTGTAGTTTATATAAGTGTTTGGGATGACTAAATGTCACAGTAGCCATATCTATGAAGAAAAAATGAGTAGGACAAGTTTCACAGCAGTTTAGATTAAAGGCAGTGCACTGGCTATATTTTCTTTGTACAGTGACCAGGTGTCAACAAACAAACTCCATCTTCATCTCCAAAGATTGAAATGTATGTAGTAATAACTTATCCCTGGATGAGGCATGAGCGAGAGTCACAGAGAGGGAGTCAACTCTTTTTACTTTATTGACGAACATCCTAGGCAGTGCAACACCCCTTCCCCCTAAATAAAGAAAACAGCCACCATCAAGTCCCCGTTAGTATCAGGGAGTTGATGTTTATTGATGCAGAGAGAGGGGGGTGGGAAGAGAATGTTACACTGTCCTTGACTGATGAGGGAAACAAGGAAACACTTCAGCTTCAGGAAGCCTGTCTGACTGGGGGGCCTTCGGGGAGCTATGATGACTGATGGCTGGCCTGACCAATTAGAAACCCCAAATATGTGCACATTGTAAACAGAATTTCAAGCTGGTTCCAGACAGGCCTAGTTAACAGAGAAGTGAGACTGAACTGGGAGGATGGTAGGTTGCTGCAGAATGACTACAACAATAAACATTCCTCTAAGATGGTCCAGGTAGATGCAATGCCCCTTTCTTAAACAGCACACACACACACACACTAATGACTCTGACCACAGTCCTCATTGGACAGACTGAATACCCCACTGTTCAGAAAAGAGCACCAGCTCTAATACAAAGCTGAGGCAGGAAATGAGACGCGTTTATTCTTTAGAAGCTGAAATGGCCTACTGCCAAACTTCCTGCCGGCTGTTTCATATGGGCTATAGATGGAGTTTATAGTGCAGGCAGTGTAACACTCAGCGTGTCCCTCCACGCGTGTTGTGTTCACACACCGTGTGCTAAACATCAAGCTGTTGGATTCTAGATTAGATCCCAGCCTATATCTTCAGTTACAAACACGGCAATATAACACCTGTTATTATGAAAGTTGTTACCTTACTGGCCACTCAATGTTCGAGGGGTGGGGTGGTGGGGAGATCCGACAGGGCTATATCTGTTTGTTTGTTTACTGAGGCATTGCGATAAAGTTCACAAGGGAAACGTTGCAGTATTCCATGCTATCCCCATTAAGCTATCAATAGACGAGTTAGGGATGAGGACACGCATATCTAGAGTAGTGGCGAGTGTATATCAGACACGTAATACAAGAAGAGGTGCTTGGGCTGTGGACACTTAACACGGACAGGATAGCTTTTCCTCCACATTTCCTGGAATGAAACCTGAGCCCCCTGCTGAAGAGGCCAGCTCTGTTTTTGAGAATGAAACTGCCTTATAATTAATGGGCTACGCTATTATGAGACTAGGGATGATTATTATAGCAAGCTACCAAGATCATCACCATCCAAAGTTATATGTCGTTGGGTACTCCATGACATGAGGTGACACTGAGGAGACGCTACCTGTACAGATTAAATATGTATCACCTAACGTTTCCAACCAAGTAACCTCATATTACAGCATTTTGTTAATTTTGTAAAATGCACAATATAAGATAAATTCTGTACATTCATGTCAACTTTAACTTCCAAAATGAAGAGCACGTAAGAATTTGAATCTAAATAACGACGAACCGCCTCGGCGATCCAAAACAAAAATAAACGAATGTTAGTTGAGCACCGTGAAAGGCTGCATTGCTTACGCAAAACCTACTATTTGTAAAAAGGCTTACCATGCCAAAATGTATCTATAGGCAAATAAAATGTATTAATGGACTAGTTTGTGGCCGGTTGACGTTTGACACATGATGGAATGCAGAACGACTAGCTGGATAAATGCACCCCAAGTTTACCATAATTGGATTGCTCTAAGGGCTGAACTAAATGGATGTCTGCGATCACCAATGCGTTTCGCAAAAACTGTCAGATCACAAGTCAGCGGCACATCAATCATGATTCGTTCCACATAAAAGTCATGCTCATGGAGCATAGACAGACAGCTATATAGGTAATTGCACATTTTAATGAAACTCAGGATGAAGTAACAGGAACTTTACGGTTCTTGGGTGTCACTGCCAGTCATTATTATTGACTACTAAAATGAAGTGCCTTCTAAACTCTCAACCATATTACCACAAGGTGGCAGCAATCTACTTGTTTTTGTAATTTTCACATCAGCAAAGGGCCTTTAGGATTTTCTGAGACATACAATATTTGCAGGGTATTTAGGCAAACCCACAATTCACATGTCAACCACATAAGACAATACTTACTGAGAGAGTCTTAATTTCACATCTGCAACACTGTACTGCCCTTGAAACGGATGACTGAAAAACAGTACAAATAGCAGCAAAGCAATTATTACATTGTTATCAAGGAAAACACAACACAAAATATATTTTGATAGATAAAACAGCATTACAACAAGACGATCCACAGAAAGTACAACAGGCAGATGAATCCCCGGGAAACACCCCCAACCATCAATACCATCGATCCCACACTCGAGTCACTTACCCTGGGGTGATCTCAGCCATAGCAGGATGCTTGTTGCTGTACCACACCCTGTAGTTATGGCTAATTTTCCAGGCGGAGATGAAAGGTACGCCGTAATCTGCCAGCAACCTCTCGTTATCTGGACAGGGACGTGATCAAAAACAAAAAAAGACGTATGTGTCATAAGTGAATGAGTGATTAAGTGAGAGAGTCAGCGAGAGAGTGAATAAGCGTTGTACCTTCCTGCAGGGCAGAGGAGAGAAGAGAGTGCACATACAGGCCAAACTGTGCTCTGATCCACTCGTCCCCTCCCTCCCAGCCCGTCCCGTCCAGGAAGACGTCCTCGCGGTTCTCCGTCACGTGTTTCACCAGGTAGTCGGCGAAGCGCAGGTCCGCCGTCGTCAGACTCAGCAGCTTCCTTAGCTCGGGGTCTTGGATGGAGATACGAGCCTCCTCCACCTGTCAACCCAACACACACACACACACACACACACACACACACACACACACACACACACACACACACACACACACACACACACACACACACACACACACACACACACACACACACACACACACACACACACACACACACACACACACACACACACACACACACACACACACACACACACACACAGGTATGAGGGGAACTGAAACACAGTCCTGTGAAATATGACGCGGAAAGAAGGCAATGGGCCAGAAAAACCTAAACCTGACTACAACTGTTCACGCCGGAATATACAAGGCCACAGAATGAGACACTTACATTGACTGTTGCAGAGGTGTGGAGGTGGAAAAGGCATAAAACTCACATCAACAACAGCATCACTCAGGTGCCTCTGCTGACGGAAGAGGATGTTCGTTGCACCGGCAACAAAGCCTCGCACTGTGACGTCGGACAGCAGGTGATGCTGTTGCAGAGCCATGTAGGGGAGGCACAGGTAACCCTGACACCGGGAGGATAAAGGTCACATCTTTATTGATTTTTTTGATTTACTGTTGAGATCTCAGCTACAACGTCAGAGAAGGGAAACAGCTCACATATAGCAAGCGCTTTGTTTGTATAGGACATATTAGCTTCTTTTATCAATATATTGATTAAAGTTTGTCTTACTGTACTAAAACCAGTTGAATTTAATGTCTACGGTATTTCAAAGCATTTAACCCTAGGTTATTGTTTTAATAGTGTTCCTTCTCCATTGCTATTTGTTAAAGATGAGGGCAGATGAAGACCAAGCTGTAGCTAGGAATCTAGCCGTGTCGGGGTAGTACCTTGGTGAAGATGGCAAGAGGCAGGCCATACTGGTCCTCTTCTAGCCCAGACACTAGCCCCTGAGCCATGGCCCCCTGGCCTGCTGACTGGGGCTGCACTGTGATGGGGATGCCCGGCTCTGGATCAAAGGTCTCTGGGTGTTCCAGTCCGGTCTCTTTACCATTGGCTGTGTCTTTAGGGACCCCCTCTTCCAGAATGCTGGGGTCCAACGTCTCCCAATCACTCTCAGAAGAGTCTGGGGAGGTGTGGGAAGGGGGCTTGAGGTGGTGGTCGTCCCCGTCCTGAGTGAAGCTCAGGTTGTCCTGCTGGGTCAGGCCTTCGGCAGATTCTCCCACCAGCTCCATGGTTGCGTTGGCTATGTCTGTGACAGAGACTGACACAAATTCCTCAGCACAAGAGACACACTCCACCAGGTTCAGGTCCTCCGACACACTGCTCTTAGGCCTGTAGTGGGACGATTCTGCCAGGCCATGCTCGATCATACCTGGAAAAATCACACACACGGTCTACATATTGTCGGGATATACCATAATTTACTATCGAGATGTCACACATGACTGAATGGCTGACCTGGGAAAAGTGATAAAACCGTCATGAGAGCTCCCACTAGTCTGTTGACAGGAGACACATAAAACAGGACCTGGGACAAAAGACACACACACACACACACACACACACACACACAAGACACACACACACACACACACCTTTATTCATAATCTGAATGCCTATAAAAGACAGGCATTATGTCTTAGTCACCATCCTTACCTTCTTCTCCAGAAGAATTAGTTTGAAGAGAATGAGAACCTGCAAAGGAGAATGAGGGGAATGTTAAAAAGTTGAATTGATCCAGTAAAAGAATGGAAAATATACGTGTAAAAGTGCAAAACACGTGCCTAATGCACATGTAAATAAAACAGAGCACACATTGCAACTGTTTTAAAACAAGACATTGTGTATTACCTTGTGTCGAAAGTGCAGCATTAAATCTCTTGGGGACAAACCTGCAATGACATAAAATGTTTAATGTTACACAACTTTGTCCAATGTCATGTTAAACCAGAGTTGCCATCACCAGTGTAAAAGTAGTATTGCCAAACTTTCTCGCCAATCACCATAATATGGTGTACGCGTTAGATAAAGAACTCAAAGCTACCTATTTTGTACTGCGCTGTTATTGTATGTTTAAATGTGAAACATTTGTGAATAACTAACAATGAATTAATGTAATCATGAATAATATCACTGGGCGGTGGCCAAGAAGCATGAACCCCCATTAAAAGGTGCAGTATGTAAGTTTGAATTTCTAGCAATAGATTACATTTTCTCAGTTTTTTTTTACGTTTATTACATATACCTCCTGGAGGATATCATTAAACCAAATGCTCAGAGAGAAGGTGAGCTATATATCAGCGCCCTGGGACTTGTATTCAGCCTTTAAAAAATCTAGGGACGCTCGCCTATCCCCCAACCAATCAGGAGAGTTTTTGCAAGGAGTAAGGGCTACCTGCCTGTCAATCACCTCGCGTGCACACTCCTCGGTAAAATTCCTGCTTACAGCGTCACCCTACAAACAAGCTTGTTGTTACAATTTGCGTCGCAGACAAAAGTAGCAGCGGTGTGAAATAGTTCTGTAGTTGCAAGGCGGCTGAAATCTTGCATGTCGTCGCAAAAGACTTGGCTTGTCAAATCGCCAAGTGTAGTTTTAGAACGTTAGGAACTATCGCGCCAGATTTATGTCAAAAATGCATTATTCGTTTACATGCATAAGTTGGATATACTCGGCAACGTACAGTAGCTATGGTGCCAATTGCAGCTAAATAAAAACGATTGTCATGCACTAGCTCATACTAATGGGGAATCAAATTATGAAATAGTTTTCGTTAACGTTAGCTAACTGTATGTCGTTACTATGGAAACGGCCATTTGTGTCCGGAATCAGACATGGCTTTATGCGTTGTTGGTGAGAACCAAAAATATGCACAACATACACTTGATTCATGAAACACTGCCTTGCTCAGGCTCATGAAGTCAAGTCAGAGCGTGCACGGGCATGTGTGGAGTGGGCCATTGAGAGGGATAGGAGGGACCAAAGACTCAGGAGGTTGGCCTTTTTGAGCGTTGTGATTTAAATTCTTGCCATTTTTTCCCCAATTATCTAGAACTACATACTGCACCTTTAAGGCAATTATACCATCTCTCTGTATACATCATGAATTAAGTCTCATCAACAGCTGACAGCTACAGTCATGTACTTGTCTAAACACATACATTTGTACATAAATGAAGTTTGTATTAATTACAATGTTGGAATTCATCAATATGCATGTTCAAGGCCATAGCCAGGATTTTGGAAATACTGAGGTCATCTGGTCATGAATCCTTGTTCGAGAATTTCAGTATGACTATACTATAAATCTATGCATTTGAACGCATTCGAGTAACACAAATCACTAAGGAAATCATGTCAGACTTTGTCAGTGCTGACGCATTAATTCTACTAGTCTAATTTTCATTTCACACAAGATAAGTCACAAATATGGCCAATATCAAAATTACTTTTCTGTTCAGTTTCTCATTGCATTGAAATCCCTTTCACCGTTTAATAAATTGAGCAGAGCATCTTTCAGGTTTGGCTATCTTTCAGGGCTGGCCTGACAAGTGTTCAAAAACTCATTACTATAGTCTGTTCCTTCACTAGATTATTTTTTTCCCTTTCTCTTGCTATCTTCTCCTCTTGTCTCTCTCTTCTCGGAGGAACCTGCTCTCTCACTCTCCTCTCTTCTTTTTAAATTTAAATAAATAAATAAAAAAAACTTTTCAGTTACATATATGGAGATTGTATAATTTAGAAACGTGTCATCATCAACATCTGACACAAAAGCAGCATTTTCATTCACTAATAAATAGCATGATTAATGTTTATGGAAAACTGGTGTTTCCAATAGTTTATCCACCCTGTATAGGTAGCAAATCCTTAATTTACATAGGCCTACATTTGAAATGCATTAATCATTATATTTGAGCAAAGAATTATAATATATTTTAAAGAGCAGGAACTGCCAAAGAGGAAACACTGTCACAAATACCTGCTCTCTCTATTCGTCCTCTCACTCTCCTTCTCCTTTTGTCTCCTGTCTTTCAACCGCTATCCCAGTGAAGAGAGTCAACACTAGTGTTGGCTAGCTAACTGAGTTAGCCTTAGCTTACATTTTCTCTAGCCAAAATGTAACCTAACTTCAGAGCAATATTTAACCCGCTTGCCAACAAGCTAGTCTAACAAGCCTGATACCAATGTATTCCTCTGGTTGTGTAGTTTCATGTGATGACAATAGTATAGTTGCGCTAGCTTAAATGAGCCCGCTAGAGCTCGCGTGTAACAGCGCAAATTGTATGGGGAGAAAAGAAAAAAATACTTGAAAAAATATTGAGGACATGACCTCTCCTCTGTGGCCTCAACGTAGCCACGGCTCTACATTATTGACAAGTGCTTTACTATTAAATGGATGTGATTATTCACGAGTTTGTATTACATTCAACAACCTTTAGCTTTAATGTATTACAGTTATGTTTTCTAACAACATCTTATAAAATACACTGTAAAAAAAATTCACTGTAAATTTAAAGATTTGTTTTACAGTCAGTGTGGAGTAATAACATGTGAAGTCTAGCTTGAGTATCAGTCACGACCGTCACGTCTCGAGCTGTTTCCCGCTGTCTCTGGTAGTAGCGGCCCGGCTGGAGACTTGAGGAACAATGCAACTATTAAAACAAAGTGCACGCGCACCACTATGGAAGCCCATATGGGACTTTATTAAAATGAAAATGTAAACTTGAAAATGCAAATGCAATTCCACGATAGCATTATCACTTTCCACATTTGTATGTGTTATTTGAGACAAAATGTAAATGAAAATGCAATAATACCATTTGCATTTGCATTTTCAAATGCTTCAATGGGCATTCTGTGTCAATATTAAAATTCAAATGCAAAAGCTGTTTGACATTACATTTTCAAAGTTCTACCCCGCCATACTGCGGACAATATTCAAATGTTAATTCAAACTTGAAAATTAAAATGCAATATAAAAAATGTATCCTCATTTTCCATTTGTGCAAGCATTATTTATGTCACAATTCAAATTAAAATGCAGTTGTCAACAATTTCACTGCAAAAACATAGAACTTGCAGCACAAAAATATGACTAAGGACTTGCGAAATAACAGCTCCAACAACTAGTTGGTAAAAGGGTAATGAAGCAAGTCACTAAACGAGTAAGTGACATCCTAACTAAAGACCCGCCTTGATGAGAAGACTGACGGATTGCATTTGAATTTTCATGTTCTGTCCCAAAGAGAGCGTGGTGACTTGAAAATGCAAATGTAAAAGACTCCTAGCGCTGATTCGCGTATTGCATTTGAATTTTGTCCACTGCACAGCGAAGTACTGAAGATGAAGTCTTTGAAAATGCAATGGCAAATGCGATTTCCTTTTCATTTTCATATTGTTTGACAACTGCATTTTAATTTTAATTGTTACATAAACAATGCTTGCACAAATGGAAAATGAGAATACATTTTTAATATTGCATTTTAATTTTCAAGTTTGAATTAACATTTGAATAGTCCGCAGTATGGCGGGGTAGGACTTTGAAAATGTAATGTCAAACAGCTTTTGCATTTGAATTTTAATATTGACACAGAATGCCCATTTGAAAATGCAAATGAAAATGGGATGATTGCATTTTCACTTACATTTTGTCTCAAATAACACATACGAATGTGGAAAGTGATAATGCTATTGTGGAATTGTATTTGCATTTTCAAATTTACATTTTCATTTGAATAAAGTCCCTTATGGGCTTCCATACACCACAGCCGCATCGTGTCCATTGATAAAGTTTGAATGTGTTCATATATCGCAGCAGATGCAATCACATTAGTCATTACATAAAATTAGATTTTTGTTGAAGGTTGCTAAGGTCTTCTACATGAAATAAACGCTGTATGGTCTGCAAAAAAGTAGTATTGCCAGGCAATACTTGTTTGAGAAGTAGTATTGCCATGGCAATACTGGAAATACTGCGGCCATGTGTTAAACTCATTAGAATATTGGTTACTGTTTAACTGTTTTTTTAGGTATTTATTTAGTTCCTCTCTCTTCCCCACCAGCACAACCCTTATCCTCTATAGCAAGACAATTGCTGATTGAAGCATAAATGTAGTTGCTACAGCACTTAACCTTTAATGGTTAAACCAAATAATAGCTTTACCAACTAGACAAATTTTCTTTAGAGAAACTTGTGAAAATTGTGCTGACACACCTAGTTCTACCTGACCAGTTTTTCTACACAAAATCTAGGGCATGTTAAAATGGCTTAACAACAGGTGCGTATGCCTGTCCAGCTGATTGCCAGCAGGTTTCGAGGTTGCGACACAGAAGCATCTTGTTGACAAACACCCAGGTATTCTGGTCAGATAGAATGGTAGGATTAGTTTACCCAGATAAACCTGTGACCCCTCCAGGGTTGACCCTCGCAGAGAGCCATTCATGTGTTCGTACAGTTCCTATGGAAACAGAGCAAGGACAAGCAAACCAATAAGGGTAACCATGTCACAAAGACGGACACTTTACATAGTTTAATCAAGAGTTAAAGGCAGTAGACGTGCACTCACTTTTAAAATGGATATCTGAGAGAAGTCTTTCTCTTCAAAATAGGCATGGGTGATGAGCTGCAGTTTTGCTTGTAGAAGCCCAAACAAAGGCTGAAAATTTAGAGAGATTAAAAGAGGACAGTGAGTGTGTGTGTGTTACTTGCGTGGGAATCTAATATACAGTATTATTTTACACAAGGAAGCTCATGTCAGCCCACCCTTAGCCTAATGAGCCCCAGACAGAAATAGCAGCATTTGGTTAGAGACGCAAAGCAGCCCATGTGTGTTTTGTTCGGGTCAACAAACAAAACATTTGTGTTCATACTATGTATAGTAATCTAATCATATACGTATTGTCTGTATTTCACAGTACACTGGTGTAATTGAAACGGCAATTATCACTGTTTTTTTGGTACGCTTGATCTGAATTATATATATATATATATATATATATATATATATATATATATATATATATATATATATATATGTACACATGTACACAGTGCATCCTGAAAGTATTCATACCCCTTCACTTTTTCCACATTGTATAATGTTATAGCCTAATTCCAAAATGGATTAAATAAAAAAAAAATCTCACCCATCTACACACAATACCCCATAATGACAAAGTGAAAACATGTTTTTAGAAATTTTTGCAAATTTATTACAAATAAAAAAATAAAATATCACATGTACATAAGTATTCACACCCTTTGCTGTGACACTCAAAATTGAGCTCAGGGCCATCCCGTTTCCACTGATCATCCTTGAGATGTTTCAACAACTTGATTGGAGTCCACCTGTGGTAAATTCAATTGATCGGACATGATTTGGAAAGGCACACACCTGTTTATATAAGGTCCCACAGTTGATAGTGCATGTCAGAGCACAAACCAAGTTATGAAGTCAAAGGAATTGTCTGTAGACCTCCGAGACAGGATTGTATCGAGGCACAGATCTGGGGAGGGGTACAAAAAATGTCTGCAGCATTGAAGATCCCAACGAGCACAGTGGTCTCCATCATTAGCAAATGGAAGAAGTTTGGAACCACCAGGACTCTTCCTAGAGCTGGCCGTCCGGCCAAACTGAGCAACCGGGGGAGAAGGGCCTTGGTCAGGGAGGTGACCAAGAACCCGATGGTCACTTCGACAGAGCTCCAGTGTTCCTCTGTGGAGATGGGAGAAGCTTCCAGAAGGACAACCATCTCTGCAGCACTCCACCAATCAGGCCTTTATGGTAGAGTGACCAGATGGAAGCCACTCCTCAGTAAAAGGCACATGACAGCCCGCATGGAGTTTGCCAAAAGGCACCTAAAGGACTCTCAGACCATGAGAAACAAAATTCTCTGGTCTGATGAAATCAAGATTAAACTCTTTGGCCTGAATGCCAAGCGTCATGTTTGGAGGAAACCAGGCACTGCTCATCACCCGGCCAATACCATCCCTACAGTGAAGCATGGTGGTGGCAGCATCATGCTGTGGGGTTCTTTTTCAGCGGCAGGAACTGGGAGACTAGTCAGGATCAAGGGAAAGATGAATGCAGCAATGTACAGAGAGATCCTTGATGAAAACCTGCTCCAGAGCGCTCTGGACCTCAGACTGGGGCAAAAGTCCACCTTCCAACAGGACAACGACCCTAAGCACACAGCCAAGATAACAAAGGAGTGGCTTCGGGACAAGTCTGTGAATGTCCCTGAGTGGCCCAGCCAGAGCCCAGACTTGAACCCGATTGAACATCTTTGGAGAGATCTGAAAATGGCTGTGCACTGACGCTCCCCATCCAACCTGATGGAGCTTGAGACGATCTGCAAAGAAGAATGGGAGAAACTGCCCCAAAATAGGTGTGCCAAGCTTGTAGCATCATACTCAAGAAGACTTGAGGCTGTAATTGCTGCCAAAGGTGCCTCAACAAAGTATTGAGTAAAGGGTGTGAATACTTATGTACATGTGATATTTTATTTTGTTACTTTTAATACATTTGCAAAAAATTCAAAAAAACTTTTTTCACTTTGTCATTATGCGGTATTGTGTGTAGAATGTTGAGAATTTTTTTTCATTTAATCCATTTTGGAATTAGGCTGTAACATAATAAAATGTGGAAAAAGTGAAAATCAGGATGCACTGTGTATATATATATATATATATATATATATATATATATATATATATGTGACAAAAAAAAGTTTAAACGTGTATGTATATACAGCATACGTACTGTGTCTATATAATATAAAAGATGTGTATTTATCATGTATTTCTCGGTTATGTCGGCTGCTCTTTCACACAGAAGAGTGAAGGCGACTCTGCTGACCTCTTGCTCTTAAAATGCCTATAGAGGCCTTTTACCCCAGATTGTGACAAGGATTTGAAGAGCAACAAAGCTTCATGTAGGTTTATGGCGGCCCAAACAGAAGATCAGCCCTTAAGGGCTGGTCACATGACAGGCTGACTCACCACTTGACTGAGAACGCACACACTCTTCTGAACAGTCTCCCTGGTGACGTCGGCCTGACGGACCTTCAGGGTCTAAAACAACGAGACAGTTCTGTCAGTGCACTGGTTATTGCTTGTGACAGCCTCAGACAGCCACGGACTGCTATGTGACGGGCCAGACAGAGTACATAATCACATTTATGCCAAAGCAAACAGACATTTTGTTTGCTCTGATTGCTATGGGTTCTTACTTGCTTTTACAGTTGTTAACATGACAAAGGTTTTCAAACTTGTCTATATTCAGTTGATTATAAAGTAAACTCGGGCTTTATCCTTCATTGAATAAATTAAAGTAAAGTATAAGAGGACAAACCTTAGACTCTATTTGCCGATAACAAGACACTCCATACACACATTTCAGGTCAGAAAGGTTCAGTGGGGGGAGGTGAAAATAAACGGTGTCTGTAAAGAAATAAAATAAGGCCAATCATGTTAACAACACTAATGCTTAAGCAGTACTAAATTACAGTAACATTGCACTACATGATCTTTTGGTCACATCTCCAAAACTGCCTCAGTGACTGCCTCAGTGACTTCACTAACTCAATGAGGATGTTTTGACAGGATACATTAAATGTACCAATAATTTGACAATTATTAGGTCTTTACAATAATTAATCATGCATACAATAGGACTTCATGGAATGCAGTACCACTGGCCGGTGGACAACAGATTATAGAAAGAGTACATAGGGAAGTGGGTGTTGTACTCAAATTCTAAACTTTAGCAATGGACAAGGACAACAATAATTGAACTAATTTAACATCAAATTAAAGTAAACGACCCAAAAACAAACACAACCCAGGACTGGGTTTTCTGAACAGTATGTGATACTAAATTCTAAATAGTTAGGTCAATCGAAAAGGAGGAAATTATGGAGATAGACTGTCATCGGTGAGTGGATTTTAACGCTGTTAGGCCACAGATAACACACAAACCCACATCCTGGGGGCCAGAGGAACTTGAAAGACCATTCAAATGACTGGCATGCAGGTAGAACACGTAGTCAAAGTCAGCCTGTGGCAGCAGAACACACACCCCTGTTTAGAGTATCAATTTGTGCACGGCAAAGCTAGTTAGGGAGGAACTCAGCTGTTCACATATTTTTCGGACCACTGGCGTTCAAATGGTAAATTCACTGTACACCACAATGCCCATAGCACGAGCCAAACCCAAAACCAGAAAAGGCGCTCCCCCTAGCTGCAAACGGCTGTAGAGTTTAAAATTCAGGAAATCACTCTCTATTACGTAATAGAGAGTAATTTTCCAAAATCGTGTGTCACTCTGCTGTTTGATTGCGAAACGCTAAATGGCAATACTGTGTAAAATACAGCATTGGAATATGATGAAAAACACATAAAAAAAATCGAAAATGGGTGAAGTATCACTTTAATATCCAATTTAGCATGCGAAACATTTATACTCTCAAACATAATGGTACTTCACCACCGCACTGTCAAACCTGTTCTACAAGTCTGTTATCATGAAAACCTCTTGGACTGGTTTGAAGCGTGATGGTCTATGTATGTATGTGGGATTAGTAGTCACCCAAAAGGTTTGAACTTTTTATTTGTTTGTTTGTTAAATAGACCAAAATGTTTCATATGTTTTAATCCAGATAGAGGATAAATTGACTTTTTTTTAAAACATGATCAGAATAGAAGTGAAAGGACAGAGTAGAATGGTATGGCCTTTACCTTCTTGATAGTTGTGTGCACCGTCAGGAAGGGCCAGGAACGGCAGGTACTTCCACTCCTCTGGTAGGTTGTTACTGTCATGGCCCTCAGCAGGGATGAGTGGTGGGTAGGAGAACTCCACCTGCAGAAGAAAAATAAAACATGCCTAAATAGAACAGTTCAATTATGTGTCTGCTAATATGGTAGAGAAGGACTAATACATGTTTAACTAATAACTAATCGTGTGAATGAATATAAACTGTGTATAAATGATAAAGATGTAGTCTGATGTAAAACAGTAATCCAGTTAAGGTTACATTCAAATGTATGATGTGACCAAGTCTTACTGTCACACCCTCAATAAACTGTTCAATTTTGAAGGTATTAAATTCATCTCCTCTCCGTGGAAAAATACACCTCTCTCATAGTGCATTCCCTAAGGGAGATGTTTTAGATGTTCCTTTGGATGGTAAAAAGCATGTGATCCTGTCATCACTGGGATTCCCCTCAAATATGCCTCATGCCAGCTCAACATATGGAGAGCAGGAGGGAGGATGGGAGAAAGGGACAGGAACCTAATCTTCTGATACCCAGCTGGGGGTCACAAGCCACTATCGGGTATCGTTTAATACCTTTCTTACCAGCAACACCCAAAGCTAACCTGACACAAAGAACCCCACTGACAAGCTCATTGTGATTATTGTCAGGTTTGGTGGTGATAAAAAAAGAGTGGATAGGGATTTGGCCTCTGTCTCGCATCAAAACTATCCCTTCCACCTATCAGTGAGAACAACAGCTGTGGCTCAGCTCTGTAAAACCATTGAAAGACAGTCTCCTCTCTGTGTTAGAGACAGGTGCAAAGCAGAAAAAACGTACTGATAAGTTTTCAACTTGCAGGCTTGGTCTTTTTGTGTATTACAGAAGTCATGTGGTGTCAGCCTTGTAATAGCCCTTTCTTACAGAAAACCTGGAATTGACCGGGGATGGTGAACATATAGTGTTGGATAGATTAACAAACGTTGGTTACAGGACAGTCTGGTTACTCCTGACAGTCTTCTTTTTTGTCGGTTCTTCCTCTTAAATGAACAGAACGTCTGTCACGTTTTGAAGACATGACCATAGAGATTCTCTCTTGCTGCTTTTTGTAGCATAATTTGTGTGCCTTCTATTTGCAATTCACTGCAAACTCCTGCACCCCTGAATCTGACCAATGAGTTGTCTTGAAAAGTAAAGTAATTTGCCAGTTAGACCAAGGGAACTCCAGGCTGGACTTTAAAACATGCATAATGAATATAGCCTAGGTAAGACAAAGGTGGATTTTCTGGATGTCTAATTGAGGCTAAGATTTAGAAGTATTTCGTGGAAAAAATATGACTAGCATGTACTCAGACCTAGGGTTAATAACCATCCGTCTGAAGATGGAGAATAGACTGGAGAGCCATCCATGAGCGAATAACATCTTACATAATCCTAGTGCCACGGGCAAGCAATGCATTTAAGTAGTTTGCACAAATCAAATAAAGTGAATATGTCTAATTTCATTTATCTTACCTCAAGGTATATTGTGATTATCAGACTTTAGTTAGATCCGGATAGTATCGTATGTTTTGAATAGCCTATTGTTGTAATTGTATTGCTATATCTATAACCAGCATCCTCGTTTGATACACCAGTGTTCTGTAGCCCTGCTATAGACAATAATATACTGGCATGCATACATTTCAAAGTTGCGACATTTTTGATTTTTCTCCTGACTAGAAACCCGAAGTACGTTTTGCTGTACGTTTTCATTTCAATAGAAGCTATGCGCATTACTCATTAATTCAAAGCTTTTAAAACTGTCACTACGATTAACATTGCATGTAGCATAACAGAAGCTTGACTTGTACCTGACAGCCTTTCTTGTGGTGAAATCCAACTACAACAATATGCAGCACGGGTCCCTTGAGTTCGTCTCTGTCATGCGGCTCCATAGCCGTTGGTAATTGAACTGCTGTGTTGTTGTTTTTGCCCTTAAATTTACTATAAACAACACAACGTCAATGCTATCACTTAAATCGAAGTCTGCAGCAAGTAAAACAAGCCTTTCTCTTCCGCTTCGCCTGCTGACTGTGTTCAGTTGCACGATTACGTCATCCGAAGAGCCTACAAAGAACGGAGATGATAGAGACTACAGTGCCATCACGCGGTATGTTTCCATATTGTTTATTAGAAAACATGGGCGATTCAACAGAAATAGTTCAAATTGCAGTCCAACTTTTTAAACTTGTATATGTCTTATCTTGATATATGATCTATTTAGGAACAATACTTTCATTGTGATACTATGCAGTTAGACATTTACAAAATCAGAAAATTGCTGTCCCCAACTTCCCTGTCACTACTGAAACAAAATTTCTGTCTGTACACCAAGACTGATTTTAGCAACACCCCTAAAATTTTAACCAGGAAGTGAGACTGCAACTTTTTAGTATATTGAAGAGTTTCGTCTCATTATTTTGAAGTAAATGTCCTCTAAAATTTGGAAATCAGTGTATTGTTTTTGGAATGGTCCTTACCCAACACATAATTAATTGCTCTAATAAAGTTAACAATTTTGTTTTAAAAAGCTACAATGATTTTATTAATGTCAGCCTACAGCTTTGCTAGCCATGCTAGCAAATTAGTTTTATGATTAGATTACCTAAAATTGGTCTACTACCGAAACAAATTATACCGTTTCAGTAGTGACATATGCAAAATAAATACAGTTGTCACTACCAAAACGCTTTAGTCACTACCGAAACAGTGTAGTCACTGCTCAGAACATCCTTTTTTCAACAAAGGCTCTCACAAAAGCCTTGTTGAGATGTCAATTGAAATTCTATCGTAACGATTGATTATGTGTATGTGTAATATCGTTAATCAGTAATTATGTAGTCAATATAATGCATTTTGTGCATTTTATAACAAAAATTGTATATGGATTTTTATTTTATGTTGTTTATTAGGCCGATCTATTTTAAAACAATTTAAATAATACAAAATAACTTAATGTTCAAACAAACCAATACAATCTTAAATCTAGGCTTACTTTACACTAAAAACTAGATGTTAATAGGTGAAATGCATTCACAATTATGACACACTTTCAACCATGTTTCGGTAGTGACATATTTTGGGACAAGAAAGGGGTTACAGACAATAACCTATATATATGTGTGTGTGTGTGTGTGTGTGTGTGTGTGTGTGTTAGTACTATATTTATATTATTATATATATATAAAACTTTTGGGGCTTTTATTCAACCTTGAATTTGAACCATTTCTGTAGAATCGTCCATTAAGTGTATGAGTGTGTGTGTGTGTGTGTGTGTGTGTGTGTGTGTGTGTGTGTGTATAGACACAAAATAAAAATCTATTTTGTAAGACTCTTTGTAAATATTATCCCAGCCAAAAAAAAATAATTACCAAAATATTGATCATTGAACAATTTTCCATACACGATTGTTTAAGTCTGATTGATCTTTCTTTCTTCGATTGATTAGGTCTGAACAAATTTTATCCGAGTGAACATGGCGGCAACACCAGCAACAAACCCATCACAATTGCTCCCTCTTGGTTCGTTTTATACTATCAGCTACAATACTTTTACACTCAGTTAAGTCAGTAGGTTTAAAGCAAAACCAACCATAGCTAAAAATTATGCTGGCGACTGGGCTATGTACTAGAATTAAGTAGCTCGTGTGTACTTACATAGGCCTACAGGCCTACTAATGTAACCACACAGCCACACTCGCTAGCCCCCACTAGCTAACCAACTTGGCTAAGTACCAGTTATACTTTTTCATTGAACCCGCCACTTTAATTATGGTATGATTGGTTTAAACTCTTCTTTGTTTGGAATTAAGGCGCTAATGTTACTGCACTCTAGATAGAAGAATAACACGTGTGTAAATCAAATTGTAAGAAAGTGAAAGTGTTAACAAAACCATGTTTATGTCCCAATTTTTCAGAGCTTGTGGACAAATGTATTGGTTCGCGAATACACATAGTCATGAAGAATGACAAAGAAATTGTCGGTACTCTTTTGGGGTTTGATGACTTTGTCAGTATCCTTTACATAAAGAAATTCTATAAGCAATTTCTTTGTTAAAACTTAAATACATTGTTATGTTTTGAACAAAGTGCATTTTAAACCAAATGGTCCATATCTTTAGTTTGTGGAAATGTATCTTTAACTGCCATTTTAGATATGGTGCTAGAGGATGTGACTGAATTGTAAGTATAAACATTTTGTTGACAAAGATATGCATAACCAAAGATTAATCTGTGCTCCTCATATTGTCATTTTTGAATGCTTACATTTCAGTGAAATCACGCCAGAAGGAAGAAGAATTACAAAATTAGACCAGATCCTATTGAACGGCAACAATATCACCATGGTATGCAACGTTGTCTGACTTGTGGTTGGCCTATATTGTCACTTGACTTTTGGCCTTGTTGTGACCATGCTTGCTTTTCAGTTGTGTCCATTCATTGCACTAGAAGTTGCTAGTTACATACAGGTCAAAAATGATCAATGTACCTTTTGGAGTGTTCCATGCAGTCTTTGTATCAACAGCCATGGTTCACCTTACACTGTTCATTGAAAAATGGACATGTAGCCAAATATGTCTGTAGCTGGAACCGTAAGACATTGAGGAATAGGATGTGTGTTCATATTTTAAATGCTCCGTTGATTTCTGTTATGCCTGTAGTGGTGTTTTTAAATGTAGCGTGCCTTTTTCTCTTTTTTTTAGCTCATACCTGGAGGCGAAGGACCAGAAGTTTGAAGAGAACAGTGCTTCACTGAAGTCTGTATTTTGTGGATATGTGCTCATGCTCTCACCATGTTTGTTCTTGAATTAATTTTATGCTTTGTTAAATTGAGAAAATTATTCTTTTTGTATCGTTTCTCCTAAATAACCATATTTTTTACATGTATTATGGATATGAGCGTGCTTAACGTTAAACTTATAAACATGGGAAGAAAACCATTTTTGTTTTGAATAAATTAAATATTCCACACAAATGTATATTGGCCATACTAACCTTTGTGTTTGTTCCATGTGAGGTAGACATTTACAGAAAGATGTAACAAAAGAACATCTTTAAAAATGTTTTACTTAAAATTGTACACATCTTTCAATAATAATAACAAAAGCTACTTGTTATTAGACTTTAATTGCAATGCTTAGGTCTTGCTTCTGGTGCATGTGAAAAGAATGATTTCATTGACTTACAAAAACTAAATTCATTAAGTGGAATTGATTCACACGAAATGCAAGCAGTACTGAATGAACCAAGTGGTTTGGCATAATTACAAATCTTATGTCAATTGCTGCAAAATGTTACTTTCACTATGAATGCACCTCAGTACATAGATGGCTTCTCTTCTCCCTTGGGATTAGTGACCTTTTCCTGGTTTTTGCTGATGATGTCATATAATTCAGTCTAAAGAAAATAAATTGCAACATTTAAATAGTTTTCTCCCTACTACCAATAGACATTTATGTTGATTTATCTTATTTGCTGAAAGACACATCAAATCAACCAGTTACTTACATAGAAACCACGAATGTCCAGAATAATTACTCTGATCTCAGAATAGATGGCCTCATCTTTGAAATGAACCAGAGAGCGATAGTCCATCTAAAAATATGGCAAAAACATCCACCAATAAGAAAAATAGAAGTCTAATATCTGGATGATAAGTCTTTAAAATCCTGACTCATAATGCCATCTCACCACATGCGTGTCCTTGGAGGCTTTGGCCACAGCATCTCCCCTTTCTGAGAAGTACCTGCAGATAATAATGTTTTTCTCTTGGTACTCATTTTTGGTTATAAATACAAACCTGAAATCTATCCAAATCTGGATTTGTCATACTTGTTAATGTTGGTCTGAAAACCATCCACTTTGGTCTTCACTGCAGCTATTCTCTCCAAGATTTTCTCCTTTTATATAACAAAGGAAATTGGCATGTTCTGTACAAAAGCTATACATGTGTATGAAGCACTGTTAATTAAGTGCTTTTAGAATGTGACATGAAATTAAAATGGCTCTTCATAATTTACAGATAATTTACCTGGATGGCAACCCCAAAGTCATTTCCATCTTCTATTTTTGGGATAAGATGCTGGATCCAACAAGCCACCTGGATACAAATAAAATAAATTATCAGGTTTAAGTACCAGAGAAACAACCCTAAAAAGTGACTTTGATATGCATCAAGATATAATAAACCTGTACAATATTTTGTTTAGATTATTACTTACAGTGATGATGGTCTCTCTTAGTGCAACAATCTCTGGCTTTACCCTGTCTAGCAATGCTAGAATCATCTCATTCCCCTTGATGAAGCCACATTTAGGAGCTGTAACAAGTAAACGTGCTTATTGTGTGAGTGAGTGAGTGAATAACTGCTAATTTACTGTTTCATAAATACTGTTTTACCTTTCTTCTTTTTGTCATCATTCTTGTCAGTCTCCATTTCCTGTTGTGGCATTGATTTATGATTAATGATTGAAAAACGGAAAATTAGATCAATATCCAATCAGCTGCTAAACAAAAGCAGGCTTCTTTTTACACCAAGGAGGGTAAATGTGAATAAAGATGTTTAAGAAAGCTAAATGGGTTGTCACCTCATCCTCTGGAGTGGGGGGGTCTGGAATTGGAATATCCAGAGGTGCATGAAGGGACGACAAATCTGTGATGTTCAGCTTATCCTCCTAAAACACACAGACTAATGAGCAGTTTGATTTAACAATGTGTGTGTGTGATATAAAATATATTTATACATGTACCTTGAGCAAGCTGTCCAGCTGTACAATCTTTAAGGGGATTCTGTCCGAAAACAAATTCCCTGCCTGCAAAACATAGTTTGAGAACAGATACTCTGGGGCTGGGGGTATTTTTAGGAGAGGGCAGTAGAAGTAGTACTAACCTGATTGTAGAGAGACTGGCGAAAGTTATCCACCTAACGAAAAAAAAACAGTCGATTTGTAACTGCTGATGGCAGGTTGTTGGCCTAGTGGCATGGCTTGCTTTCGTTTTCCAGAGAGAATGACTAAACATTTTTCATTGTATGTGGGCCTATCGTAGATTTAGCTCGGGTATAGTTTTTGCTACATATATTAGGGCTAATGGCTTAAACAGCGCTTAGTTTATATTGCACTGTTGTTGTAAACTTCAGGACAAAGCATTCGAAGACACATAAGAAAACATTCGCTCACCTTTTCTGCACTGGCTCTGCTTACTTTCATAACAGAACTTTTAGACATCTTTGCAGAATTTGAATTCGAGTCTGAGAAGATTTTACGCGATAAATAGGATAAAGAAGTAAATAACGAAGGAGTCGTAGTATATCGTCGTTTTAGATTATTTCCTCAACTGTGCTTCACACTTTCAATTTCATGTGATAAAAAAATGTGGGACCTCCCACTTGACTTGTCCTGCTTTGTTTCAGTTTGTAATGCATTCGTTTTAAAACCTTTAAAACAAGTGTGAGCTAGTCTTCTAAGAGTAATCTGAGAAATTTGTGAATTCTGTTCTTAGTCAAGAAAGCACTGCATTTATGTGTAAACGTACGTGTGTAGATTTAGAACTATAAAATGTAGCACACGCGCACGACTGTCGTTGTTCTCAGAGTTCTCCGCCCTGTGTTTGACGTTGTCATTACACGCCTTATCCGTCTGTGACAACAACTAGTGTAATGAAGTTCCGCTTAAAGTATTGGTCAAAGCAACAGTCATTTAGGATGTTGTGACTGAAAATTTGGCAAGATTTGTTGAAGTACCACCATTGGCACTACTTCGATACTCGGGCAAGTATATTACTTTGTCCTTTTCAGCTTTTATCGTAAGTATTAGTCCTGGCATTAGCGGGCAAAGTTTCGGTTTCTCTTACAGCTAGCTCAGGTCTCCAACAAACAAGCCTGCCAATATGTGTAACAGCTTGCAGCTACGGTATTGACTATTGTTGAACTGTTATTATTTCCCTTTTTTGTCATTAAGAGAAGCAGGCTGTTAAGTATTTATTGCACATGTACCTATCACGTACCATTCATATGATATCTAACCAAAGTCCTCTTGGTTTCTGATGTTTTGTTCTTTTAATAGATTCTGACCAAATGAGCAGCCAGGCAACCACCCAGTTGGAGGAGGCGAGAAAGAGAGCTATGTCTCGCTTGGCCTCAGGGTCTGCTCAGGACGTAAAGGCAGATGTTGGTCTCATTGCTAATAGTGGCCTATCTATCTCTGAGAGGTATTGCCACATTGGAGCAGAAAGCATGCTGAGGGAGAACACTGCAAGGAAGAGTAGACCGGAGGTAATAAGATTTATTACATGTAGAAAAAGGCATGTTTTTAAAACTAAGGCTTTGCTGTACACACTAATCTAATTACTACACAGTAACTTTACACACCTTGCCACACTGGATCATGCGGGTGTAGCCAGAGGCGCTTTGATAGGGATCTGAAGTTATAATGATGTTGCATTGTTCACATATTTATACATTCGTCAAACCTGTCCCTGTTTTTCCCCCTCCAGGTCATGGAGTCACTGGGCAGGTTGTTCAAGGCTCTCGGCATCCTGGAGAAGTATGGTTGTAATTTGACCAGCTCCGACAGGCCCCGTTATTGGCGCAGCGTCAAACATAATAATCCTGTTTTCAGGGCCACTGTGGACGCCATTCAGGTAAGAAAAGCAAACACTTCAAGTACTTTATCAACATGCTTTGCAGCTCCTCCCACCTGTTTTACTACTTGTCATGTTATCATATTGATTATTAACCAAAGATGAAGAATTCCAAAGGTTAAGTCAAGCTCTGAGTTCTAAATAGCATAGGTCATCATCAATTATTCTATATGGATTATTCCAATGTTTTATGCCTTTTTTGCTTTGCACAGGGTGGCAGGGGCGTCCTTTATCTCTATGGTTACATTAATCAGCAACCAGACGGCCTTAGCTTTCCTGATGATGTCACTGATCCAGATGTTCATAAAGTCGTTGCGGTGACTGTAGAGGTCATGACTCTGCGCTCTGAGGTAGACATGCTCATAAAGGTCAGTACTCAATACTAACAGTATATACAGTAAACAATGTTCATTTCTATGGCTATTGCAGTTACCAAAAATAGCAGATTGATCCTGATGCTGCTTTGACTGCTGATAGGGTGTTTCCTTCCTTTGATCAAATTAATCAAATTATTATATAAAAATGATACTTTTTTAAGCAGTTTCCTTTTTCTAAACAACATGGCAAGAAAAAGGCATATTCTTAGCGATTAATTAATTCATTAATTGTAATTTATTTTCTTAATAGTCAGCAAAGAATTTCCCATTAATTTACTTACTTTATTGGTGTACATTTTCTTGCTTTTTATTTGTCAGGGTACACATCCTCACCCAGACGTCTTCAAAGATATTATTCCATCCCTCAGCCAACAGGTGTTCTACAGTAAATACTTTGGGCTATATGATATCAGATCATCAGTGCTATCATTGTGTCTTATAACCGTTGCACTTGTTTGTTCAGGATGTATTTGAGCAGGAGACTGATGCATGGGTGATTCTGCCCGGAGAGGAGCTAGGAGAGTCACTAACAGTGCCCCCGCTAATGGCTTCTATCCCTCGTCCTGCTCCTAAACAGTCCACGTTCACAGGTGTGCAAGTTCAGTCATTCCACCGCACCATCGGAAATAAATCACTTTCTTGGCATATTTTTTACAGTGGAAAGCAAGCTGTAAATTTGTGTAGTTAATGCCGTTAGTGTCTCCATTCCTTCAGCTAAGCAATGCAATTTGTGCGGTGGGACTCCCTCTCTGCTTTGCCCCTCGTGTGATTCTCTTCCCTTCTGTGGGCCATGTGACGAGCTTTTTCACCGCCACCCATTAAGAGCCGATCATAAGAGAGAGGAGATACAGAAAACCAAACAAGGTAAGCTTGTTGTCTGGTTAGGTCCTGGTTTCAAATGATGTGGAATCGATTGGATTGATATATTTTGAAGTGGGAAGTTCCATGTTAATTATCTATAGAATCCTGGTCAGGATTCCTGGCCATCTAGTCCAGTGGATTGAGGTGTCCAGTAAATTCAGTCAATTTACACTATTTGTTGGGTCAAACAGGAAATAGAGCTGATGTACCGTATATTAACATATATAATATTTGTATTATATGTTGTCTGTATATCCCTCTAAAGAGACATGCTCCATCTGTGGTATATCTGTGGTGTCCACCCACTGTGCCACATGTGACCAGAAGCTGTGTCTGAACTGCGACAGAATCTACCATTCCCACCCTGACCACGGAGGACATGATAGGATTCCCCTTACACCAGTCAAAGCATTAAGGTTAGAAATGAAGGGGGACGGGGGGGATGGGGAGGGGGAGGGGGGGGGGGGGGACGGGGGACGCGTAGAATCACTCCATCGTCATAAATAGAACTCATGTTAACATTCTCCTCTTCTTCACTGCTCCCTGTGTGTGTCCCGTGCTTCCAGCCACGCTCCGTGGCAGTGTGCCCAGTGCACCACAGTGAACGAGTTGCAGGATGTGCTTTGTGCGAGCTGTGAGCGGCCTCGCCTGGCCTCGCCGGCCTCCATTGCACCGGAGAATGTGGTTCTGTCATCCCCGACTGCAGGTCCGGGTTTCAACTGACATATCATTTGACGTTGGTGAACGAAATCACCTCACAATATGTTTATTCTCATCAATGTTGCCGTGAGCTTGAGACTGGACTACGCTAAATTATGAAATGTTAGGTATCGAATCAAATAATTCTCCCTCCTCCCTCACAGAGTGGCAGTGTAAGAGCTGTACAGTTGTGAACCAAGGCGGCAGTGTGTTGTGTGAGGTCTGCGAGCGTCCCCGTCTCGCCACTCGGCCCTCAATCACGTCCACGCCCTCCATTGACTCAGAGGTTTGTCTTCTAGTCATTGTTGGATGTCTTCTGCGCTGTTCAGAACTCAAAACCATGAGGACTGACCAGACTCTCTCGTTCTCCTTCTCGCTGTATCTCGTACCCTCTTTGCGGTAGTGGATGTGTGACGTCTGCACATTCGTGAACTCCAAGTCCTCGGGGCGGTGTGAGATATGCGACCATCCATGTAAAGAGTCTCCTCTGGCCGTCGGTCCTCTGTCTCCCAGTAAGGGTCCAGCTGAGGCTGCTATGAAGCCCCAGCACACGCCCAGGGTCAACAAGGACCTGAAGAGACAGAAGCTGATGAAGGAGGAGGGCCTCCAACTGGTCAATCACATTAGAGTAAGTTGGAAAAACAAACAATTGAGAAGAGGACACAGGTTTCCATCTCAATTGATGGTTATGTAGAACCTGTTCCTTTGGTCCTGTTTTTCTCTCCTACCAAGGAAGCGGAGAAGAAGGGAGTCAGCCCTGAGGAGGTGTACGCCGCCCTCCGCGTTCCTGGCAGCAGTAACGTCAACCCTTGTGATTGGCTGAAATCTGAGTTGCCCCACCTACTGGATGAAATCTGTGCCACCGCCGCCTCTGTCAAGCAGAACCACAATACAGGGACTTCTGGGACACAAGATGGCGGGCTGGCGGAGCAGGGCGCTCCACCGGCAGTGGGGGAAGGGAGGCTGCTTTCCAGGGCCGAGGCCAAACAGGCATGGCTGGCAGCAGAGGGTGACACTGAAATAGCCGTGAAAAAGTTGTTGAGAGATAGACAGGCTAAGGTAATATCATTGAGCCCTTTGACCAAAGCAAACTTCTTAAAGCGTCTTTGGGTTTTCGAAAAGCGTATAAATACGTATATAAATATGTATATATCTATAAATAAAATGTATTATTATTATTATTATTATTATTAATATTATTATAACTCATCCCTTTCAACCTGTTATAAGCTCGCTAGCTAAAACTCAACTGAAAGAATGTTTTATTACAACATTAGGGACTTGTCGGTGTGCCTCTGTTTGTGTTGAAAGGTGAGAGAGTTGGGTGCCATGGGTTTTCGCGAGGTGTCTCAGTGTGAAGACGCGTTGCGGCTGAGTGGAGGAGATGTAAAGGGAGCTCTGTCCCTGCTGCAGCGCCCTCTGCTAGAGCATTTTCACCAACGCATCTGGAGTAATCAGCAAGAGGCGCCATTTGATGCCAACAACCCTGACAAACAGGTTGAACAGAAAGTGCTTGACGTTGCCTGAAACCTTTTTTCCTCCCTTCCTATCCTATAACTGTGTTGGCAAGAGTTTGCGTCTATTCTGTGGGTGTGGAGTGCGTGATCCTTTTTTCTTGTTTGTGTTCACACGTGCAAGTTAAACAAACTCATAACCGTTAGTAACGTCCCCCGGTGTCCTCGTTTGAATCCCCCCAGAGGATGTGCCGACGTCTGCTGGCGCTGTATGAGCTGCCCAGCTGGGGGCGCTGTGAGCTGGCTCTGTCGCTGCTCCAAGAGCCAGACACCATGTACTCCCTGGAGGACGTGGTCCAGGCTGTCAAAGAGTCCCAAGACAGAGAATTCATCAGGCGCCTCCTTAACAACTCATGCCCATGTTGTCTGATCATCGGCCCCCGCTGGAAGGTGGGCGGTCTGTTTTACTAGGATGATAAACAGCCTAATGACTCGTTTATTTTCCGTACAATTTTGTATGCGTTGTCTGAGTTGACAACTGTAACTCTTAACTCTCAAAACATGTTAACTATATCAGACGAAAGCAGCTGTTTAGGTTGGTGGTATGAGCGTTTTCATATATCTTCTGAGCCATTTCTATTATCCGCAACCGCTCTTCTGAACAATCCATGTTATATCTTACCCTGCCCTTCAGATGCAATCCCTCACCTCATGCCAGTGTTCCGTGTGCCATGAGTGTTTCAAGCAGCATTTCACCATTGCAGTGAGAGACAAGCACATCAGAGACATGGTGTGTCCTGTGTGTGCTGGTCCAGACATCAACGATCCCGAACAGTTGGACAGCTACTTCTCTACACTTGACATACAGGTACGCAGGTGGAATGGGCATGTACTTTTGACTGAGAGTCGTTCACGGTTATACAATTGCTTGACCATCATGACATTTGAAAGGTAATTTCCCTACATAAAGAGAATGAAAAATAATACTTTTAATAAGCCACTATTTCGCAACTTTTCAAGAAATTAAGTCATCAACACACGTTTTCTTTCTTTCTTGTCCGGCTTCATGCGTGACCTAAAGTGGTTGTTGGGTTGAACTGACGTTGTACTTGACAGTTCATCTGAATCCAACTGTGCACTCTAGGTTAAAGTAGTTAGACCTTTTTAACATGGAGTTCTGCTTATGATGGAAGAGTGGGAACCCCGGCAGCTATTGATGAGGGTTTGTATTAACATTCAGTTTCCAATATTGGTTTAGCTGCGGAACTGCCTGGAAGCAGAGGTTTACGATCTATATCACAAGAAGCTAAGGGACCACGCCCTGATGAAGGACCCCAAGTTCCTGTGGTGCTGTCATGTAAGTCTCGTTTAGAGCACGAGTGTCTTTTATAGCTCCCGGCGGTGAGCCACTTGTATAACTCTCTGACCCGTATAACACACACGCTCTCAATCTTTCCGTTTCAGTGTACCTTTGGATTTATTTTCGACGGAAACCAAAAGGTCACCTGTCCAACCTGCCACATGAGCTTCTGTGCTCAGTGCAAGAAGCCTGTGAGTATGAGTCCTTAAACGTAGGATTCACCCTTCAACACTTGTTTCTCCGTCACTGTAATCCCTCATTGTTTCCTTGCCTCGATCTCAGTGGGAAGTTCAGCACCAGGATGCCACTTGTCAGCAGTTCCAGTTGTGGAAAAAGGAGAACGACCCAGATTTTCAGAAGCAGGGGCTGGCAGGATTCCTTCGGGACAATGGAATCAGTGAGTGTGTCCAGTGAGCGTACACGTCCGAGGCCAACTTTTACCACAAGACTTTTCCCTCAGTCTTTGGTCAGCTATGCCACGGAGTAGAAAAGATCCCATATGGGATAACACAAAGTTTCCTGTTCAGCTCAGTGTTGATCAACCATTTAACTGATAACGTTTTCTAGACTTTAACCGCATGCTGATCTCTATTCTGTTTCTTAGCCTGTCCTCACTGCAGATTCCAGTATGCTTTGACCAAGGGGGGCTGCATGCACTTCACCTGCTCTCAATGCAGGTACCAGTTCTGCAGTGGCTGCAACAACCCCTTTCACACTGTAAGTTCCCAATGACTCAAGCACCATGTGGATTCTACAAGATCTTTGGGCGAGAACAGCCCAGAGACGTTGGCTGTCTGATAAGTTGTGTCTTCTTATTAATCATTGCTCCATCTATTTGTCTACCTTGCTCTCTCTATCTCTTTCTCTCTCAGACGGCATGCAAGACAGCGCAATGTAAGATTGCAGGTCTCCATGCTCATCACCCACGTGACTGCCTCTTCTATCTCAGGGACTGGGAACCTGCTAGACTACAGGACCTGCTGCAGGTAAAAGGTTTCTTGTCTGGCAACATTACAGGCTTAAAGCTATCCAACTAATGTTAGTATAATATTATTTTTGTATTATAGCTTTTCTGTGGTTTATGGCAGTTGTAAATTTACTCTGTTGTCAATCTTCACAGAGGAATTCTGTAGAGTTCAACAAAGATCCACCTAATGGAACACAAACTGGTAGTGTATCTCATTGGTTGTCTCTCTCCCACTCTCTCGTATTTTTGACTGTCACTCCTGTACCGATATTAGTATAAACTCCAGATCTCTGAAGTCAATTTGTTATTTTAACGTTTCTTCTTCATCTACCGTGCATATCTACCTAATTGTCTCAGAAACGTGTGATGTGATGGAGCAAAAGGACGAAGGAGGTCAGCAGATTGACTCACCATGTGGCATCAAAACCCAGCCAGGCCAAGCTGGACTTTGCGAGTCAGTTTTGACACGAACACTGCCTCAGTTTTATTTTTATGAAGATTGACTTGTATGTATGAATTGAAATTGAGTCTTTAACTGTACAGCTTTGTCTCAATATGCCTGTTGCAGAAAACACTACAAGGAGTATCTGGTCAGTCTTATCAATCGGAATGCATTGGACCCTGCTTTACTCTACGATAGCAATGAAGTGATTATAGCCTGTACCCGATATCAAGTAGATAACCAAAGAGGGGATGTCGAAGATGACAATGCGTATCATTCACGACTCCTGAAGGTAAGTCAATTAGTATTTCGACAGTGTTTCTGATGCTGTTCTGTTTCTCTCTTTGTTAACCCTTACTTATTTGTTCTCTTCACAGAAATTGATGGAAGTTCCACGCGGGTCGAATGTTCCTGGGGGGATGATATGAGATTTAATGTTATGTTATATTGCTGCCTATATGTGTTTAACCTTTAATAGGCCACAAATTGTCAGTTTCGAAATTGACATATAAATGGAATAGCCCATAGGCTACCTGTCTTAACAGCCCACCTACCTTTTTGGTTGCAGTTGCTCTACTGATTTTCCTGTTAAGAGTGTATTTTGTCCCAAACAAATTGGCATTGTATGATGATAACTTTATATTTATGCACAGAGCATTCATAATCAATGCTGTATAAGCCTACAAACGGTTCCAGAATGGATTTGCTTTCATTTACAGTTAACATAGAACAGGTGATAATGTTTATAATCTGACTATAGGGCTGACTGTTTTTGGTGTACGATCTATTAAATACAATTGATTGGATTCGATGGTGACATAGTATGTATTCCTGAACATGTATACTACCATAAATGTTCGGAGAAATCATATATTACACAGTACACTACAGCACTTTGAGCGAAGGGATGATACAAACGCTAAACATAGGCTGCATCTCAAATCGCATACAGGGCCTAGTACTTCAGCCACACTTAGATACTTTCCATGTTGCATGCACTTTGGCATAATGCATTTGACTTAGTGTTGGGGTATACAATGGGTACGTTCGAATTATATCTTTATTTCTCCGGCATGTCCACGTTTTGGCATTGAAACAAGGTAACAACGCACGGGCGAAGTATCTAAGATGCGCTTTTCGTAGGCTATAGTTATTCTTAGGGACATTGTAGTTTCTCCACGAAAACCGCCTCGGGGTTAAGGTAAAGTATAGTGAAAGTCAATAAGACGTACTTCATTGGACTATTCAGGTCACACCTAAATCTTTTTCTGGCTTGTGGGTATTGAGACGCAGCCCCACTTTACACAGTGTCGCCATCTGCCGAGGTATTGCGCACATTGTTTCTCTAAAGTCACGTGATTTCTGGGAAAAGGAGCGTCTAGTCTGGAAAGCAGAAGGCTGAAAGCTTGGGGTTGGTTAGATACTGCTTGTTCGTCTTCTGCCTGGTTCAGGAAACGTAACCAAAGAGGTAATCGAAACTTAATATTTACTATTGATACATATTTACGATTGTGCCAAGCGTAAATTAGTTATAAAGTAATATTATAAACATAGCATTTTATTATGTGTATGTCTACTTTAGGAAAAGTCATATTTCAATAGTATCCTGCTAAAATTACTTTATGCAGAATTTTATGTTGCTTGTTTTCGCTAACGTTTTTTTAAGTGAATCAGTGTATTGAGTTATTTTCAAATGGCCAACAAATTTCGTGTAACAAGCATTTTCAAACTCAAATCTGTAGAAAATATGTGTATGCCTATTCTTTATTTTTAATTCAAAGAGAGACACACAACTTGTATGACACAAGTGTACAATACCTTATCTCGAACAACAGCTTCTATGTTAGTGCTGTGTATTGGCAAGAAGTAGTAGTAGTTTCTGTGTAAGTCAATTTTGCCTGTCAGTTAGATTGCTACAGTATCACTCAACATAATATCGCAATGCTCAAATGAATCGATATTTTCTTACACCCCTAATATTTATACAATCTGTGTCGGTCTTCAGATTTGGTATTGTCAAATCTACACTTGGGCTGATTGCAGAATGGCATCTGGTAGGATACGTTCTACCCGGATGCTGCGTTCCTGGATGGTGGAACAGGTGAAACAGAATTTTTAAATGAGGAATGTTCACTTATCTTTTTTCGTAAAATAGTATTTTCTCATGAACGTATGAGGGAAATTTGCATACAGCCTTTAAATAAATTGTATATACAACCTGACTTATTTTGAATAAAGTCAATCAATGCTAGATGCTGTTATTTGTCTGAATTAAATTGAAGTAATAATACAAGTAAAATCAAGTATAATAATTATATAATAATAATCATATATTTTTTCCTCATAGGGTTTGTCCAGGTAACTGCCTGCTTCTTTTAATTTAGCTGATATGTTTGTTCGCAGGTCAGCAGTGGAAAGTACATTGGTCTAATTTGGGACGATGAAGCAAAAACTATGTTCCGAATCCCTTGGAAACATGCAGGAAAACAAGATTTCCGCAGTGAGGAGGATGCAGCAATTTTCAAGGTCTGTACTAAACAGATACGAATAAAGTTTGGATCATTGCTTATAGATCGGTTGAGAGCACAAGTCAATAGTACAGTTTTGAAAAGTGGCACATGCAATTTGAAGACAGAACGTCGGCTACTGTTGTTTACAGAATCTGGGCTGATTTGTTCAGCACAGAATGTTGTTAAACACATACAGAGTGTAATATGCATGTATATACTTAAACAGGCAATACATAAATATTCTGATGTCTTTACGTCTAGTCCACTGGCTCTTTACCTTTTTGGACTAATTGTAAAATTGCAACTACAGGCGTGGGCCGAGTTTAAGGGGAAGTTGTTGGAGGGAGGTCGTGAAGACCCAGCTTCATGGAAGACCAGACTACGCTGTGCCCTCAACAAGAGCCCAGAATTCAGAGAGGTCCCCGAGAGATCCCAGCTGGACATATCGGAGCCCTACAAAGTTTATCTCCTGGTCCCTATCAGCGAACAGGGTGAGATTACAGCCAGACCCCCTGCCATGGTAGACAAGATGATAGATGCATTGTCACTGCCACAGTTGAACTCTATCGGCCTTTTGTAGAATGATTGCAAGCACAAACAAAATCTAAACTCCAGGTAGAATACACTGAAGGCTGGCCTAAATCAAAGTGGTTTTGTAGTCTTTTTCATCTTTAAAAAAAGATTAAAGAAGGTGAACACCTTTATGTAGTGTTCACCTGCATTTGTTAGTGACGGTTAATTTAGCCAATCTAGGTCAAGCGATCTTCGGCTTCATCTTGATCAACTGACTTCCTTATGATTTCTGCACAATTTGTCCTGTTAGCTGATTGCAAGGAAACTGGGGCTTGCAGAAATTGCTGAATACAATGTGCCATATGCATTCTTGACATTTAACAGAGTCAAAGATACCAATAGGCTTGTAATAGAACTCTGTCAACACTGATATAACAATTACTCAATAACAACAGCACCTGTAGCCTGATCCTTGCTGTGTATCAAATGCATCTTTATAGCAGGGACTGTACTAAAGTGACTGTAAAAAAAGGCCAAAGTACAGTACTGATTGTTTTACACACATAGAACTAGGTAGCGTGGTTGCTTTTAACAGCTTTGGAAAAAAGGACCTCGCTATCATCACTGACTATATAAGCCATCTTTTAGGTAGCTCTATTGCCAGCCTTTGACTTGAAAGATCAATTGTTCAGAGCTATGCTATTGGAAACAGGCAAGGATGCAAGGGTTAGCACTAAAGGATGATTTAGTCTTTTCTTACAATAAATATATTCACATTGTCAATTGTTATGTTTTGGGAATTTGTTTTTTTACACCCAGACAACAAGGCAGATTGACAGTTTGAACTGTTTCTGACACATCTGCAGGACTGGCAGCCTGTAAGAGTAAGTGCAGGGTACGATCAAGAAAGCAGAAACGCAGAAGCAGTGAATCGGAAAGTGAGGAGGAAATAAAACCCAAACAGATGAAGGAGGAAGCCTGTTCCTCTCCACCAATGAACATAGTACGTCATTTGAATATTATCTGAATCCCAGATGTGTGTGTGGCAGTTTATTACTTAGTATTTGTAATAGGGACACAAATACAAAAACAAATGCAGTTTGTTGTCCATATATTATTTCACTGTGTTATACAATTCTCTCTCACCCTGACATTCTTCCTCGGTGTGTTCAGGAGGTTGTGCTGGAAAATGACGCCATAGAAGAACTCCCTCAACCGACAATTACTATGAAGAGAGAAGATGGTAAATTCTTACATTCTAAACTTCCTCATAAATAAAATGCTAATGCTGGCTATTTGCATTAATTCCATTATCAAGTTATGTTGCCAAATGGTATTGAAGTGTTTTGTTGTGAAATGTGCTAAAATTGTGCATCTATCACTTGTTGTCATCCAAGTAGATGAGTATCATTTTAACTTAAGGATTGAGACCACCCCTTCTGCCAGAGGTAATAACCCTGATAATAATATTGCCTTCTTAACTATAGATGTATACTGTTACCTAAAGGGTGTCATATTCTGTGCTGTGATCCCAATTGTATGTTTTTCTCATTCTCTATCGTTCTGTCCCCACCCCTAGACTCTTTCCATGTGTCTGTAAACTACTTGGGACAAGAGGTTTGCAACCAAGATGTCAGAGGCAACGATGTGCGCATCACATATCTCCCCCCTGCACCTGATCCCCCAACCACGACGTCCCTGATGGGTGGATTCCCACGCATCCTCCTCCCTGAACCCACTTCCACCCTGGTCTCCAACTCAGAGTCCAGCATCCGACTCCAAGCCCTTACCACTCTGCTGCCTTATATGGAGAGAGGTGTCATGCTGACCTCTACAGAGTCAGGGGTTTATGCCAAGCGCTTTTGCCAGGGCCGAGTGTTTTGGACAGGGCCACACAGCTCTTTACCCGGACCCCAAAAGATGGACCGTAATGTGAAACCTGTGATGCTCTTCAGCAGAGAAATGTTTAAGCAGAGTAAATAACTTAACAACTGTTGTTCTTACTCATGCATACATGTGTTTTTCCATTTTCTATCTCTGCATAATTTTGCTATTAAAATGTCCTATCTGTTGTCTTAATAACTTTAAAAAATAAAACGTTAAGTATGCTGTTATAGCTGTTTCTTATTTTCAGGGCTTGACCATTTCCGCATCAATGGGGGAGAGCCTCCTCAGTGTGGCATCACCCTTTGCTTTGGAGAGGAATTTAGCAACCAAGAAGAACCTTCCAGCAAGCTAATCATTGTTCAGGTAAACGTTCCGCCTCAGTTTTTGTCTATATGTCTTTGTTTGGGATGGTTGAACTATTTGAATATGTCAGTGGATAGAAAACGCTAGAGTTTTCTGGCTACAGTGAAATCAAGCACAGAAGTAATGTCTGATTATTGGAGCTATGTTATACAAGGGGCAAACCATTTATACTTTAATTACATGTTCTGGGTTTCTTTCATTATATGTAATTTCAAGTCATCACATAAACAAGACATAAAATATCTTTATTTTAGAAAACTAAACAATCTCACTTTACACCTGGTATTTGCAGGGGATTTACCATTTGTGGATTGTGTCCAAATTGACCTGACATTTTTATTAGGTGGAAATGAAAAACATTTTGTGTTCATCAGGTGCAAATGAAAAGCATTTTGTATTACTTAAATTTGAAGATGGTTTGAGAATCTACTTTAAATCTGGCTTGAATGCTTCTCAGCTGCACATACATCTTGCATTATGGTAAAATGTAGTCAATCTGGCATCTTGTCTAGTTGCAACCAGCAAGCATGTTAGAACAGCCTCCCGCTTCAATAGCAATGCCAAAGCTATAATGTGTGAACACATGATGGGTAGTATCCGGGTAATCACACATTCTTTCCTTTCCAGGTCACATTACCTTGGGCCCAGAAAGACATCCAAGACACACAGTCCATTATAGACTCCATGACCTTGCTTGCTAACCTCGCAAGCCAATCACCAACTGGAGAAATTACCCTAAACCTGGAATTGGTTCCGTGTACTTAATGCGGCAAAAATCACTAAAGGACCTCCGACAAAGCACTATCTTGTACAATGAAGTTGTCAGTTGACTGAAAACACTACTTTTAAACTGCCCAATTAGTTTGGCCTCCCTTAGAAGTGGCATTTCTATAAAATTACACTTCTTTCATTGAGACATTCCTATATCTTTAATTGGCTTTGTGGGGCTTTTAAGCCTTATTCCATAAATTTTTTCCCAAAACCCCTCCCAAAAACTGAATAGATTCTATGAGTAAAGACAATCTGAACTCATCAAGATATCCTTCATAGCCAGTACCATTAAGCAGGGAATGTTTCCTGCTCATAAAGCCACTAGGTCAATTTGTGTCTAAGCCTATTGGGTTAGCATTAAATGCTACAGGGAGTGGAGTAAATAGTGAACGTCATACCCAGCAGACTAAGTCAAATCACTCACAGAAAGATGGTGGACAGACGCTACAGTAGACACCAACTAAGTAAGTTATATTTTGCGGGTTAAGAAGATTACACTATAAAATGTATGCAGTTTCTTTCAGTCAAGCATTTGAAATTGGGCACATGCTTACATCGATTTTTTTTATTAGTGTAAAGGAAGGTGAAAAGGAGTGTGAGCTTCATAAACACTAATTACATAAAATGTTTCCGTCTAGAGTATTTGCTAGAGATGAGCATTATGAGTAAGTTCAGCAACCAGTAATGTCCAAGGCCGTAGTTTAGGCCCTCTAATTCCTCTTGAATTATCACTGTAGAATTAAAGGTTTGGTTAAGTAAATATATGACAATATATATATTTGTATGTGTATACAAAACCCAAATATACAAGTGTGTAGACATAATTTTTTATTAAACCGCCACCAGTTGATCTAAATACTTTAAAAAAAAAAAAACTTCTTTGTTATCGAAAGGCTCCGCCTGCACTGGACACTTATAAAATGATATTTAGAGTGTTGCTTAAAGCTATTTACTCTATGTCACTTCGGCATTTTTCTCATGTTTGTTACAGATTTGTCTATCTTTAACCGAAGGGACCCCAAGTGAGCAAGTGACGTAAAATACTTCTTTAATTTGTTATAGAAAGTTATACAACATCCTTTGACTCAATGACATGTTGCAACACCAACACGCTTGTTTGAAAGAAATTCCCCAGACTGAGCTTAACATCAACTCTTTAGGTGAGTTGCTCTGGGAGGTTTTTGTATCTTGGCATTACAAGCCTGCACAAGATGTGCTGGCAACTTCACTCTGGTGGTTAAAGTAATCTTCAGGTTAACCTGTTATTTAGTCTAAGGGGGCACATATTGCCCAATTTTGTTTATAACATAAATTTGACAAGATTTCAATTTTTTTGTTATTTATTCCCTTTGATTCTAACATTCGATTGTGTCATATCTTCTACCATATCTATGAATGATGCAGAAAATGTAATGGCACTTTACAGACTCAAATGGATATGCTCAAGTAGACCATACATAGGTTTATTTTGCCAATAAGGTCATGTTTTGCTTTTACAGACTTTACAACAATTTATTATACAACTTCTTAAAAGAAAGTCCTGTGTCACACTTGGTTTATTGTATACCAAATATACTACATATGGTTTAGTAAGAGTAAAGCACAACTGTATCTGCAGTCCTGTTATTATTAGTCATTACAATTCACCAGTTTTCCTTAACAAATTATCTATATCTACATCTTCCATGTAAATTAAAGTTGTCTAGTTAAATTGAATGGATAAAGTTACACAGAATAGTATGCTAGAGTAAGACATGTTGGACAACTATTTTCTAATGTGGTAAAAAAAAAAAAAGAGTTAGAGTGTTTAACTTCTCTCCTCAGATTGGGTCAAAATGACAGGTGGACAAGACAAGGCACATTCTGGGTTGATAGACCACCAAGGAGGTTGAATTAAAGACTGCACAGATTTGAAAGCTGCACATTGTTTTAAACATTGTTGTGTTTAAAAATCTTTAAAAAGGTTCTTATGTGTATGTTCATTGTGCAAATGTTTGAGGTGAGAATTAAACATGACCTATATAAAATAAAAGTTTATAACCATGTTTGGAGCAATTTGCATTTGGCCATCAATCCATCAGCACGCAGCGCACTTTATGTGCACTTGCCATATCGGGAGTTAGAGGAGTGTTGCTGTTAACAGTCCAAGAGTTGGTAAGTGTTCAGCATGCATCGTTTATCTATTCAATTGATACTACTCTAACTATACAACCCCCTCTCCCCCCTACACACACCTCCTCCTTATCAATAAATAATATTATATTACACGTTTCCATTAGCTGGTGAGGCAAGCACCTCTATCTTGTTATTAAGTACTTGATTAGTCCAGTCTCTGGTAATGTCATCCAGATGGGTGTCAAAGTCCACTAAAAGCATGTGATCTCCTGATTCCAGCAGCTGACTGGCTATTGACCGAGTCTCCTCCCACTGTCTCAACAAGATCCTGTTTCGAGTGGGTGAAGAGGGTAAAAAAAAAGAAAGGAGGACAGATATCATGTGGTTAAAAACTGTAGTCACACTCAGTGAATTACTAATGCAATGGATACTGTGAACTTGGATGCAATACAACACTGTGTACTTGGTAGCAGTTCATTGATTGTTGGGTAATATAAAAAATAAAAAAGGTTATTTGATCTGCAATCACACTGATCTTAAAACAAAAGGTCTCTTACGTGTGTTTGTCTTTGAGGGTCCACCGTGAATCTTTCCTCTCATACATTACTATTGGGGGCACCCTATAATCTGGAGACATCTTCCCTCCATCAATCTGTAAATCAATTCAGTTAAGAAAGAGAAAATGTAATAGATTGGCAATTCAACAGTCTTGTACTCCCATACATCGGCATGCCAAGGGCAGGAAGAGGTTTTGGATATCACAGTACTTCCACTGGTAGCGCATAATCTGGCCGATCACATCTTTTGCTTCACTAGTACTAGAATATATGATGTTGAACAATATATGTGTGACTTACCATCAACAATACAGCATTGTTACACTGCTCAGAAATCTTGTCTGCTATTTTCAGTGCACATGGTGTTGGACTATCCAGTGGAAGAGAGAGTAAGATCCTATTAGTGTTACCATACAAGTCTTACACTTGACACAAGCACTTGAGAGAATGGGAAAGGGAAAAGGAAATGATGGGACTTTTGACAAACCTGCTGTCTAACACACAGGCATTGGCTTGGTAATAGCCTACTATTCTCTGATGTGTCTGTGAACACCATACATCAACCTGAAACAGAAGGTAATTCGAATAGGCTTGTTCAGATATCCACAAATGCTAAGATTGTATTAGAAAATTGCTGAGGGTAATTGTTCAAATAGACACAAGCAACTCCATTGATCAAATGGAAGTGTTTACCTGTGTGAGAGCCAGTTGAGTAATGGGAGCGAGAGGCAAGTGTGAGTGGAGGAGTGGTACACAGTCTGTAACATAGATAGCTCCACCTGCTGGGCTGGACGACAACAGCAGCCCATTGACACTGCATCTTGGAAATAAACAGGCGTGCAGGTACATCTTAACATATGCTCGGCAGGATAGCTCTACTTCACCCATGGCTGAAAACAAGATACACAAGCAGAGGCAAAGATATTACAAGAGTTACCAACAAAAAAATCGTTGCTAATCTGCCTCTTGCATGGCGCTAAATCTAGACGTGCTAAACTACCAAATTCGTTTAAATGTAGCCTGGCATAAATAAAATTTAAAAAAAAACATGATGTGACAGCGGTGGAAGCTCTGTTGCACACCGTGGGCTTTATGCATTTTAACTTCAACATCTAATTTGCAACAATTTCATACGCATGACGAATAGTTTAGTTAAAGTAAGCTATCAAATACATGAGCAATATTTTTATTTTAAAAAATAGCTGACTAAAACGACGCTGGGTAGCTGTCTTGAATGTAAACCAGACACGGTCAACAACATCCGATAACGTTGTTAGCTAATGTCAACTTCAGCTGTCATATTAGCCAGTTCTACACTAAAGTAAAACAACATTTCCAAAGCGTTTATTACGTCAACTTACTATCTTTAATCGAATGGTACTAGGTTATGCCCTTATGCCTGGAGTCACTGGGTTGTCGTAGAGAATCGTAGAGACTCGAAAACGTCGATAGCTAGCTGATTGTTAAACTCTGCAGTTACGCAGGTAACAGTTTAATGTTACAGCTAAGGTAAACACGTTTAAATTATTCTCACTGTTGGTAGAAAGATCGTAAATGTTATGAAACAATGATGATGAAAAATAAATAGCGATCTCGAATCAATATTACTGAGTGTACAAACTGGTTGAGAAGATGTTACGTCTCTTCTCCGGTGGTGAAGTTTACGCCTCTTCTTTGATTTTTATGGCGACTCG
The DNA here is from genome assembly GCA_026901105.3 of Galaxias olidus. NCBI lineage: Eukaryota > Metazoa > Chordata > Actinopteri > Galaxiiformes > Galaxiidae > Galaxias > Galaxias olidus. The sequence continues at coordinate 266,230 of JAPMUY010006019.1, read as the reverse complement.
CAACTAGCTAATAAAGTGCATTCCGCCACCTACTGTACCGGTTTGTGTAGTGCCAAGATAATCTGCATCTTTATTTCTAAAATTCGTATTACTAAACCGGTCTCCTTCAGAGGACAAAAAAAGCCCTGCTTATTTCCCATTATCCACACATTGCTCCTAGAATAGAGTTACACCGCTCTAGTTAGTGATTCTAACAATTTGCACAAAAACTACAATTCCCAGGAATTATCAGGGGAACAGGCGTTAAAAGGTGGGGTCGTGTTGCCCACGCAAGGGACTGGGGCTGTTCCAGTATGTCTACATAGATAGTCATTAAAGTCACTTTAAGGTCACGAGGTTAGGTTATAAGCACAATTATGTTGATCAGTGATCAACCATAGATGAGTGTTCTTACTTTTCCATTATATATTTTAGCCCCAGTGTCCAGTCTATTAAATTGAAAGATTCCCCTTGAACAACACTGTATGGCAAAGTATAATTGGCCAGGATTAGGATTTCTGTCAAACAAGTTGCTACTCAGGCACACCTGAAAGAATATGCATATCCAATAGATACCAATGTATTGAAAATGAGTTTAAGGCTACTTATTTGGACTTGCCCCCTCAGAAATCTGATAACCCCCACCCCATGCCAGAATTTCCACAAGATTTGATAAGTTACTTTTTGGAACAACCCCTTTCTGAAACTGTGGGCACGAAATTGCCCAAATAGTTACTTCCGCCCCGTTGCTAGAATACTGCAGATCTTTACAAAATGTTTATATTTGGTGGAGGGATTTTTCATTATTCCTTTTAATAAATTAACTAAATCTCATGGGCTATAAAGCTATGTACGTACTAAGAACCAATGTGCACATTTTGTCATCAACATTGTATCTGTCTTGTGTACTTTAGTCTGTGCCTGTACGATGATATACGAGAGAACAAAGAGAATTTATCCACATGGGCCCCCGGCACAGTGCTGTCCCTTATTGGTTAGATTGCTATTACAATCCAACCTATCACGGGACACTACATTAAGATGTTTGAGTATTGACCTCCATGATTCGTTCATATGTTTGGCGCTCCGCAAATCTGCAGTAGTGGGCGGTGAGTGAGAGTGAACGGAGAGAAAGATTGGAATAGTTCTTTAGGTGAAAATAACGGAGAGAAAGACCAATTACGAGCTTAATTAAACCTTCAAATTGCATGGCATAATTAGAAGTTATACGGTTCAAAGAAAATAATAGAAAACGTTAACTGTGTGTACCGACTCAGAGCTAGCCGGTATTCCTAGAATTGGCGGACGCGCGGGAGACGAGAGGTGGAGCGCATCCTTACCTCAAACTAACGTCGACCGAGAATCTAGCTAGCTGAAGCTTGTGCTGACACTTATAGTAACGGTAGTTAGCCAGCTAGCTAACGTTGCTATCGATCAATAGACATTTGTCTGATTGCTCTCGAATCACTTAATTGACCGAGGACTTGCTTTGCTTTTATAGGTAGGGGAAATCTGTAAGTACAGTTTTTGTTAAAATATCGTAAGAATTAGCACTAGCTTTGCTGGGTTACTTGTGCTAGTCAGACATTAGCAAATCAGGTTAGATTAGATTTGTGTGGGAGTCGTTATGACTTGAAGTCATTACTTCGTCGGAACAAAAGGTAATGTGATTTGCCATCATGGCATTCATGCCCAGACTTTCGTTGGCTAACGTAACGTTTGTTAGACTTGAGTTAATGTTGGAAGATATAACTAACTTGTCAACGCGTAGGAACTTACTGACTATTGTTGTTAAAATGAAATTTTTATGGCTTATTGTGTGTTTGTCAAGAAGTGCTGATATATTATTTTAGTGGTTATTTTAATGCAAGCTTGCATATGTCTGAAGTAGTGAGGGCAGAAGTTTTCATCGTCGAGACACTTCAAATTTAATTCCCTTTTAGTTTCGACTCAAATAACGACGTTCTAGTTGAAACTGGCCACATGCCAATTCACACAGGTTTCCTGCTCAAGGTCAAACCTACAGATGTAAAGAAAATAAATTAGTCAATTACATTAGTGAAGTGAATGCTTATTTACAGCAGTTTAAGCACCTCAATTATTAGTGTTGCAACGTTAATTAAAACTTGTAGATTAGTTATATCTGTAAGAACAGAACAATTTGCAGCTTGTTAAATAATCTGCCTTTGTTTTCATGTCATGATGCTGATGTGTCGATAAAATGAGACCCTGAAATTAAGCTCTTATAATATTGTTAGTAGTGCTGGTGAAATAAATTTTAATTAAGCTCAAATAAATATGCAGGTACTACAAATTGTCCAACCCCTGTTTCAAATGTTATATTTAAGCTCAGAAACCACTCATTCTTTTGCTATTAAGATCGTTTTACCAAGTGTGCCAATTCAGTATTCTAATAGCTCTTGAGCCAATTCATGCTAAAACTTTATTTTTTATTTTTACTACTGCATTTGGTTTGCTGTATGGAAGTTTTCATTATTGGTTGAAAAGCCAATGAAATGTGTAACAACTGTGCTCAACACTGTTGATGACCTCTGAAGCGCAGTTACCAAATTTTACGTGCACCAGCTGCATTTGCTTTGCTCCATGTTATTTTATTTCCTATCTAGAAAGATCATTGACGTTGTGAGCAAAGATAGAAGTTAAACAGTCTGTACAACTAGTAGAGGAGCTCATTCATGCCTATCGTTTCAAAGACTGTGGTAACTACTAGTACATAATTTGATTTCCATTCCATGGAAGCTACATGGAATTGAACTGTCACAATGCAATTTGAAGTATTTGAAAAGGAAATGGTGTACATAATGCAAATTTGTTTTAGAATTCAATGCACCTAAATGGACAGAGTTCTTATGTTTTAATATAACTCTCCTATTGTTAAATATTGTCCATAGCCCTGTGTATGATAAAAATAAATGCTCCTCATCTCTCCCTGTTCAGGGTGATCATGGTGTTGACTGGAAAGCGCTCTGAGAAAGGACCTGTGTGCTGGAGAAAGAGAGTGAAGTCTGAGTACATGAGACTCCGACAGCTCAAGCGCTTTAGAAGAGCGGATGAGGTCAAGGTAGGCTTGCCTGCCTGAATATACAGTAACTTTGCCAATGCAAATGCTTGAGGACTATTATGCAAAGGAACACTTGCATGTATGAACAAACTTACAAACATTACTAACTTTAAACATTTCTCTTTTTCAATTTGACATAGTTTTGAACTAGCATATTACTTGCGTTACACACTCACTTTGTCTTTCTCTATCAGACACACTCAAGTTTCTGACCATATACATGACTGTTCTCCAGAGTATGTTCAACTCCAACCGCCAGAAGATCTTAGAACGTACAGACATTCTCAACCAGGACTGGAAGACGAGGCGTATCCAGCCCGTTCACATCATGACATCTGTAAGCTCCCTACGGGGAACCAGAGAGGTGAGATCACACTCCTCAGACACGCGTAATGGTCTTGAATATTTAGCAGTTCTAAAGCTCAGTATCTTGACACGAGTTAGCCCATTATGCCTAGTGGTCTAAAATATGTACTTTAGATTTTAAACACACTTTTATTTATTTTTAATGTTTTTCAACACTGTCATTATACTTGAATGTTGAAAACGCTGCGTTTATATTTTTTCCATAATTAAATGTGGATGTTTTACTCAGAACCCCAATCCTGGCGATGGGATAAAAAATGCATGTTGTCTTTAAAAAATCGGCTAAATTACAACATTTATCATACCCAGAAACTTTAAGAACAGCCGTTCTCGTCGGACTCTAAACTTTCATAACGCCCACAAACCGATTATGTGCACAGAACGGTTCCGTCAAAAAACACCCAGAAATGGCTTGGGGTTCAGAGGGTTAAAAAATTAAAAACATCTGGTATGCAAAGTTAAATGCATGGCTCCTGTTTGTGATTTCTCCTGTAGTGTACGGTGGACAGTGGCTCCTCAGAGTTCCCCAAACAGGTTATCCCCCTTAAAACCCTGAATGCCGTGGCGTCAGTCCCTGTCATGTACTCATGGTCCCCGCTGCAGGCCAACTTCATGGTAAACACAACAAGCATTCCTAACACTCAGAGACTGTGTGGCTCAGTGTTTTTTTAACTGCATTTTAGCATACTGGCTATTACACTCGCGTAACCATGAGTTCTCCTCCACATTGGTGTCAGGTGGAGGACGAGACGGTGCTCCACAACATCCCCTACATGGGGGATGAAATCTTGGACCAGGATGGGACCTTCATAGAGGAGCTCATTAAGAACTATGATGGCAAGGTCCATGGAGACCGGGGTGAGGGACTCATTTAGTGTAGTCACTCAAGCATGCCTGCACACTGGATTACACCATCTATTCAGGCCATACCTTGTCCTACAATACACAATACTGTTAAACCTTTTTAATTTGTAATTATGCTTAAAATAAACGTTATTCTTTCTTTGCGGCGGTTTACTTTCAGAGTGTGGCTTTATCAATGATGAGATCTTTGTGGAGCTGGTTAGCGCCCTGACTCAGTACAGTGACGATGAGGACGACGACGAAGATGAAGAGCAGGAGTTCAAGTTGGAGAAGATGGAGGTGTGTGACGGGAAAGAGGAAAACCACAAGGAGCCTATCATCAACACTGAAAGTAAGACAAACGGCCCAAACCTTGGCCATAACAAAACTCCGTTGTTACGTTGACTTAGATGGTGTTGTGTAAATTAGCCGTGCAGCGTTTTCTATTTATGCATAGAGACCGTACTCTCCTATTCCAAAGGGTTTGGATGCATGTTGCCAAAACTGAGTATATACATTTGGCAGTAGCAAAACCTTGAGTACATATTTAAAAAGGGCATCCCACCTGTGTTAAAAAAAAAAGTTTAACCACAATATTCTACTTTTGATACCTAGTTTGTATAGAAGTTAAGGACAATACCTATTTTAAATCATAATCCAATTTTACCAGCTACCAAGTTTTCCCCTTTCATTTGTGAAGTAATGGAGCTGAGAATTGATTGTTTTGACACGCTTAGCAGCCTGGAGCAGCGTAATAACGGGTTTCTGCAGTAATTTAATATTAATGTGTGAAAACCTTAGCCTTGTTACTTACCCTGATTTGGCCTAAACCACGGCCCCTGTATATATTCCTCAGGCCAAAGCAGCAGTGATGGCTCTAAGAAGTTTCCCTCTGATAAGATATTTGAGGCCATCTCCTCTATGTTCCCTGACAAGGGCTCTACTGAAGAGCTCAAAGAGAAGTGAGTGTGTGTGTGTGTGTGTGTGTGTGTGTGTGTGTGTGTGTGTGTGTGTGTGTGTGTGTGTGTGTGTGTGTGTGTGTGTGTGTGTGGCTAAAAGCTTGCTCCCTCCAGCCAGCATCCAAATGACTACGGGCCTGTTTGATATTTCTCATCCACCAATCGGTCCTCAGGTATAAGGAGTTGACGGAGCAGCAGCTGCCCGGCGCGTTGCCACCAGAGTGCACTCCTAACATCGACGGCCCCAACGCCCGCTCCGTGCAGCGGGAACAGAGCCTGCACTCCTTCCATACGCTTTTCTGCAGGCGCTGCTTCAAGTACGACTGCTTCCTGCACCGTGAGTGTGAGCAAACGGACGTGCACTTACACATACACACATACTTAAACAGCCACACATACTTAACCGTACTGCAACCAGTATGCCACAGGTATATTTTTTTGCTGAATCAGCCACTTCTCTCGTAACATCATCCACCCCTCTTTCTGTGCCCTTAACAGCCTTCCATGCCACTCCAAATACATACAAGCGGAAGAACATGGAGAATTTGGTAGACAGTAAGCCCTGTGGCATGGAATGCTACATGCATATAGTGCAGGCAAGTAACCGCACTATCATACCTCATCATAAGGCTGCAGTTAACAAAAAGTGTCAGTAAACACATGAAGACCTTCTGAGACAGAACACCTTTTCTTTCAGACGGGCCTTGTGGTCCTTCAGAAACGGTCAAATACACACAGCGTGGTGTTACCATATCCATTGTGCAATAATTCAAGATGAGCAATACATTGTTAGTCGAAATAATTTTTATTATGTTTAGTGTCGCTGCGATATTGTAAAAGGGCAGCACGGTGGCTCAGTGGTTAGCACTGGTGCCTCACGGCAAGAAGGTCCTGGGTTCAAACCCCACCTGACCCAATGGCCTTTTTGTGTGGAGTTTGCATGTTTTCCCCGTGTTTGTGTGGGTTTCCTCTGGGTACTCCGGTTTCCTCCCACCATCAAAAAACATGCTCCATTCTGCTACCAGTGCCCTGACCAGTCACTGCCAATTCACCTGGAGTCGGTCTGTGTGTCCTATATGTGTGAGCAAGTCTGTCGTAATATGTTCGGTGAGCAAGTCTGGCGCAAATTGGCTTCCGTGGTATCACTCAGACTGAATGTTGTGTTTGATAGCTGTTGGTCCATTTGTTGTTCGTACTGTGTAATTAATTGGCGACCAATTTGTGTAAAGCGCTTCGAGTCTCGAAAAGCGCTAAAAACGAAATAAAATGAATTATTATAATTATTATTAAAAGATATTCTAAGTCCAGTTTCCATGTTCACAAAAACCCTGAGAAAGAGTGACTAATTTGAATGTCATCACCCACTCTGTCAATTCATTAACGAGTCATATTTTGTCTGGAATGTGTAGGACGAGGTAGACACTGAGTACCCAGACAGCATCGTTGCAGAGCGGGCCAAGACGCCCTCCAAGCGGCCAGTTGGCCGTCGTCGGGGTAGACTACCCAACAGCAGGCCCAGCACCCCGACTGTCTCCTCGGAAACCAAAGACACAGACAGCGACCACGAGGGGGAAGGGGAGAGCGGCAAGGACAACGACCTTGACAACGACAAATACGACGACGACGACAAGAAAGAAGAAACCACCAGCAGCTCGGGTACAGTCATTTAACAGATGTGATCATGCCACCCCCCCCCACACACACACACACACACACACACACACACACAAGCATAGCAGCCTAAAGTTGACTAAAAACCCTTTTTGTGTTGTTGTTTTTCGGCCTGTGGGAATGTACAGAGGGTAACTCGCGGTGCCAGACTCCTGTGAAGCTGAAGTTGACGTGTGATCCGGAGGTGGTGGACTGGAGCGGCGCCGAGGCCTCTCTCTTCAGAGTCCTCATAGGGACCTACTACGACAACTACTGTGCCATCGCTCGACTCATAGGCACCAAGACCTGCAGACAGGCATGTACCGCCGGCCATTCCCAACCACCATCTCTACATTCTAAAGCACAGTTCCTAAACATGGTTTTTATGATAAGATATTTTAGTAATTTGTTATGGTTCCGTGTGTCAGGTGTATGAGTTCCGGGTGAAGGAGTCCAGCATTATTGCTCGCGCTCCTGCCGAAGATGAAGACACACCCCCTCGTAAGAAGAAAAGGAAGCACAGGTAAACCCAAAACCTGGGTGTATGGGCTTTACAAGAGGCAGGAATATGTACAAATGGAAAGATTACGAACTGTTGTAATGGAATTATGAATGAATACATTGTGGATGGTGCAATAGCTGCAGAGTGAACGTGGGCGTTCCTAACAACTATATCCATAGATATGTCCTACAATTGATCAAATCATGTGGTGATTTTGTGGCTTATTGGTCTTGCGCTTTCAAATATATCTCCATGAAATACGATTAGTGGTATTTGTATTGTTGATAATGTTGTTGTTTTTTTTGCCAGGTTGTGGGCAACCCACTGTAGAAAGATCCAGCTGAAGAAAGGTAAGAACAGAAACGGACGCCACGGTTTAGTGTTTGTCGGCTAACAGGTCAGCTTGTTTGCCATTTAGATGTGTTTTTAAGACAGCTCGGCGTAAATAAATCAAGCGTTTTTGGTTTCATCTACTGCTGATACTTATGCTGGCGTTGAACCCTTTTCTTATCGCCCTCCCAGACGGCTCGTCCAACCATGTGTACAACTACCAGCCGTGTGACCACCCACGCCAGCCCTGCGACTCCTCCTGCCCCTGTGTCACCGCGCAGAACTTCTGTGAGAAATTCTGCCAGTGCAGCTCAGAATGTAAGCGTGACCACATACACACTGCTTATATAGCGCACTATACATGACCAATAGTTGTCATGTTCGTAAATTGTATTGTGTGAAGAGTATGCACGTCGCTAATGTCGGGTGCTTGGGCATGGGCAGGCCAGAACCGCTTCCCTGGCTGCAGGTGTAAGGCCCAGTGCAACACCAAGCAGTGCCCGTGCTACTTGGCCGTGAGGGAGTGCGACCCCGACCTCTGCCTCACCTGTGGAGCAGCAGAGCACTGGGACAGCAAGAACGTGTCTTGCAAGAACTGCTCCATTCAGCGAGGAGCCAAGAAGGTAACGTGAGATCCCAGGTCACTGACACCATGGTTAGGATAAGGGTTGGGCGCATGGATAGACGAGGGGATCATGGTTAAAGTGAATCATCCTTTGCTGGCAGGGATCCTCCAAGCCAACTGCTGTGTCCGACCTCTCCAGTAGGTTTTAAAGGGCCCATAATGTAGACAATCATAATTTTTTTGTGTGCTTCCTTGGTGTCTGTGAACCACATTAAAAAGTATTTAAACAAAAAAGAAAATTATATTATTTTTAAATCATTACTCCAAGGTTCCTCTTTCTTCCCTTCCAACTCGCATGCCGTTTTCAGTGGTGAACACGAGTTTACGCCCATTGCTCATTAACATTCATCAGCTGAGTTATGTTATTGCCTAGGGATAGGAACAGTCCGCTGATGTCCGGGCTGTGGCTGAAGTAGCCGAGTCCGTGATTGGCCAGTGAGATTGACTTGGATTTTTACGTCACCAATCAGTGAAATTCAGAACAGCTTGTAAAATAGAGTAGATGTGTTGTCAGAGGTAAAATAGAGAAAATGGACAAGGCACAGATTTAACTTTTTCATGTTATGAGTGATAAAACACTTCTAGACAAAGAAGTAGTCAAAATCCTACATTAGGGGCCCTTTTAAGGAGTAAAACGAGAAGTCACATTCTGCTATAGGCTTACACAATGTTGTGTTGTAACAGTGTTTACTGAAGAGGTGGCCGGGTGTCAACGAGCTCCATAGCCGATGTTTGAACATACACCGTGATTGTGAACGAGAAGAAGATCACTCTTGAGAAAATACATTGATCGTACAATTGCAGTAAAATGCAAACACTGAATCCATTTCATGACATTTTAACTTTACTATGTATTTAGAAATGTTTTCTGTGGTCCACAGTGAAATAGAAAAAAGTATAGATGCATATAAGTCGTTTGAAAAGCATAGATATAATAACCATGTTAGTGTAATGAGAATTGAGCCTTTACGTTTCCAGCATGAACCTATTGAAAATAATGATTGTCTAATTAGCATGTGAACATTTGTGTGATGCAGCTCAACGATCGACATTGTGCTTTGCTATTGTGGATGTTGTAATATACTACTTTACATTACTGAGAATTGAGACCGTGCAAGTGTACTTTTTGTTCTAAGCAGGTTATTTTTTTCCTTCCTTCCTCTCTCAGCACCTCTTACTGGCCCCGTCTGATGTGGCAGGGTGGGGCATATTCATCAAAGAGCCTGTTCAAAAAAATGAGTTCATCTCTGAGTACTGTGGAGAGGTATGACGTCTACAGTGTCTGTGCACTAAGATTATGGAAAAATGTCTTTGTGTCTCTGATGTGTGTTAAGTCTGTTCTCCTTGCAGATTATCTCTCAAGATGAGGCGGATCGCAGAGGGAAAGTCTATGACAAATACATGTGCAGCTTTCTCTTTAACCTTAACAATGGTAACCCCTACATACCCTTGTACTTTGTTCCAATAAATTAAATGGTGTTATGTTAACCGAATATATTGACAAGGTCTTAATTGACTGTGTCGGTTTTAAATACCCTAGACTTTGTTGTGGATGCCACTAGGAAAGGCAACAAGATCCGCTTTGCCAACCATTCCGTCAACCCCAACTGCTATGCAAAAGGTCAGTCTATCTATGCTGGTTCGCCATGGAGGAAGCATGGGAACATGGACTGTCAGTTAAATAAATGCTACGTAAACAAATGTTCTGGCAGATGGGTGGGCCATCGCAGGCCTCAGAACTCAGAACTGGGTGGTTTCATTGACGTCTCGCTTTCTCCCCCTTCAGTGATGATGGTGAATGGGGACCATAGGATAGGGATATTTGCAAAGAGAGTAATCCAGACCGGAGAGGAGCTCTTCTTTGACTACAGGTTAGTACGATATTTGACCGTTAAAGGTTTTTCTTTGTATTCAGATGAAGAGGTTTGTATTTGTTCTTTTGTTTGATTTAAAACCCAACCACACAGAATCTAAGCATCCCATTCTTTCCTTAATTGACCCACCAACAGGTACAGTCAGGCAGATGCTCTGAAGTATGTTGGCATCGAGCGGGAAGGAGAGATTGCCTGATTTGGACCGCTACCTCTTCCTGGTTAAAGGCCTTACAGGCACACACACACACACACACACACACACACACACACGGTTCTCTTCAGGAAATGTAGACTCGCCGCCAGACAACTAGGAAGGTTCTGGGAGGTTTTGCAAACAAACTGATGCTGAACACCTTGTTAGCTGTTCTTTTTTTTTACATGTTTTTTAGGAAACCCTCAAGCCATCTAACTCTCTCTTTTTTTTAATCAACGTAGCTCCTTCTTTGGAGTCTGGAACTCAAAAGTTGCTGTGGTCTCTGACCCTCCTCTGTTCATTACAAAGTAGTGCAAACAAGGCCCAACAAGCCGTTTATCATTAGCTCTGGTGCTGCTTTTTATACTTGGAGCAGGTCAATCAGTGCTAGGCAACTCCAAATTGGTTGTTGAATTCAAGATTCAGGGACCAAATTCAAATACTCTTAAGCTGTATTTATGTCTGTTTTTGTAAACGGTGTGTTCACTTGCTGTAGAAGCCGAGTCATGCAGTATTAACACATGCATAGTATTAGTACACCTTGGTGTACATATTATACACGCACACACCAAGACACATTTATTAGGATGTCGGATCACTGTCAAAAGTACTGTGATGTCACCATGCAGGTTTTACCAGTTGGCAAACAATTCATTCAAAGGTTGGTCACTGTTGTTTCAACAAATTTTTATGTGAGGTGTCATGCCTGGCTTAAAGTCAACCTGGAATGCCTACTTTACAGTTTTGTCGTACTCGTTAGAATAACATTCTGCCTACATTTCTTCAGTCCTCCAAGATCAAGCTAGCATAAAATGTTGACAAAGCTTTAAATCTGCTTTGTGTAAGGCACTTCTTAGATCAGTTACTATTGATTGGTCTAACTAGATGCTTGTCGGAGCAAAACTGGTTTAACCAAAACACCGTTCTATGATAATTCAATTTCTGTGACAACTGGTACACTAGTAGTAATTTCCCAGTTGGTTGGTTGGTCTATAATACATATAATCTATAAAACATCCCCTTAGAATGTCCACTTCTGCTGTGCCTTGAAACATTGAATGAACACTGAAAACGGTCTCTTTGTTAGAAACCTGGAGTGTGTAATGATGGAGAACCATGATATACTTTTTGAGTTTTCTGCATTTCAAGTATTTCATAAAAATTACGGGGAAATACAGTTTAATATTTTCAGTGACAACACTTTTTAAAGTATCACTTTTTCTCTCATTAGGTTACTGTAGACTCTGGAGAAGAGTTTTATAGAAAATAAATGTTTTTACAGTGTGAATGTATACAGATGATACCTTGAACCATAGCGGGGGAAAAGTGGTTGTCACTATCAAAACAAATCCTGTGTATCTAAATCTATACTTGGGTTCAAGCCTTAGAAAAGGATATAGAGGATTTAAACAGATTTTCTTAATACTTTTTCAGAATCATTACGACTACGTTAAATGAAGTACAAACAATCAATTAAATTGTAATTGTTAATACTGGTGCTTGCAACTACTGCAGAGTTCTTAACATGTGTATGACTTGAAGCAATAAAACCAGCCTTCCTTGATGGATGACATTCCCAATCTTAATATTTTAGCTTTTCAACTAGTTTTAACTGTCATTTATAGCCAAGTTAGCAAGGGGTTCTGACATGCTGTGTTGTGACATAGGTGGGCGGTTTACTATTTGGTGGGGTGCTGAAGTTTGAGCTTTACTTGTTATCATAGAGCAAGCTCTGGTTTTGTGGAGGGCTTATTGACCTTTTGTGTTAGTCTTTCCCAAACGAATTGCCACTGCACATTCTAAATACAACTTCAATATGAGTTGTTTTTTTGTGGATATGGGGTGACAAATGCTTACACCAATCAAATAATATCCATCTTATCTCAACTAGTCTAGGTAAATGTGCACTTTGGAGAATGATGGTCAGCCAGCGGACTTTGCAGCTCTCCAGGACCGTGTTTGCGTTTCTCTATTAGATATAGCTTTCCAGCTGGAAACCTGGTTTTTCCTCGTGCCCAGGACAACTTTACTCCTCTCTGATTACAAAGGTGCTGTTTTTGTAATGTTTACAGGGAATTTATTGTACAAACAAATGTATAATAAAATGTAAAAATAATTGTTTCAAATTAATGTTGTGGGGGGTTCTGATGGTAACAGGCTACTGTTCAAATTAGTATTCTAATGAGGCAAGCATTGAGAAACCTTTACTTTATTTATCACACATTTAGAAAATGAACCGCACTATACAAATGGTTTCCACCTTGTAATGATAGATGACAAGTCTGATCCCAACTAACTGACCACTAAATTTCCAGCCCAGACACCTGTAGGTCTGAGGAACATACATTAGTACAAATAGCATGGGTGCATTTCCAACCTGCCTTTAGAGAGTACTCTTACGGATAGGGATTCTGTTTGGGATCAGGCAGCAGTTGGGCCAAACCCTTGCCTCAACACTCCAGAAGTGTTGCTTACTTCACATACATAAATACGAACAGCATCTTTCTTTCATTTCACTCTGGTGCATCTTCAATCATAGCCTGCATCTGTTCTTGCTAGTTGAAAGACATATCAGTCAGCATGATGCAGATTTGTAGGCTGTAGCATGCAGTAACCCTTAATGCAAATATCCTTAGAATGGTTGAAGGCTAACTTTAAATTCTCGCGCAAAGGGGGGTAGGATTAGAAGTCTTTTTTATTTACATTTGAAAACAAGTTGTGGGTGTAAGGTCCTAGACATGTCAGTTGAAATGACAGTGTGTAGGTTTTGGTGTTTGCCTTGTCTAAAGGGAGGTTATGTAAAATCCTTCATCACTGGTAGGAGTTAACCTCTGGTACTCCTAATATCGTCCCAGTGTGTGTCTCACTCTGATCACACTCACAACATGTCCGCAAGTCAAAGGGATCCACACTTTATTACTCAGACATTTAAAAAAAAAACAGAAAAACAAAAAGGAGGGCAGGCAGACAATATTTAAGCCAGGTAGCTGTATGTGTCCTTCTCTCCATCTACTCGCTCCAGATACTCCTTCTCTATCAAGATGTCAATACATTTCTATCAATAGGGACAAAGAAGAAAAAAATAATTGTTAAATCTGCTAGAATAAACACGTATTTCATAAAAGTTCAGGAAGATAGTGGAAATGTGTTTTCACCTTGATGACAGGGACTCTAGGTTTAAAACGTGAGGAGAGCTGGTTAAGGACCTCAGCCAGGAGCTGCTGATGTTTCAGAACCTTCCTCATCTTCATAATCCTCACAATAGCAGCCTGAACGCACACAGACAGACCCATGTAGTTTATGTGTGTAAGATGCTTACTTTAATGTACTTAATAATAATTCACAAACACACCTGTATGAGAAGCTTGCGGTCCTCTTCAATGTTCTTGTGTGTCGTCTCCTGCTCCTGTTTCTGTTCCGTCTTCATGGGAACATTGATGTTCACCCTCAGCTTTTTACTGCATCAGAAAGTCAAAACTTACTACTCTGTTTACAACCTTCAAACGTCTCAAAAACTTGAAGCAAAAGGAGACATAGAACCAAGAAAGAGAGAACTCACTTCTTGTAGCCCAGGAAGAGCTTTATCAGGGTATCTGGTTTGAACTCCACCTCGTCCACGTTGGCATTTTCATCCTCCAGGACCTGACAGACCCATTCACACAAAATGTGGGAAATTTAAACGGGGATCATAGAATGGATTTGAAACGGGAACTCAGAAAACAACATTGTGCTCTGGTTGATAAGAATGCTATTTTCTTCCCAACATCTGTCAGTCCAGTACAAAACCAAAGCTGTGAATGGGCTCTCTGGTGAACAATAGGAAGATGCCATGTAAAATGAGCGCATGTTTTTTACTGTCACTTACCAGCAGTTTGGACTTTAACAGTATCTGTAAAACCTGAACCAAAATATCCTGTAAAATAAATAAGAACAGCACTGAATACACAACGCAGCATCCCAACTATAGACTACGCGGTGTCAAGAAAATGGACCGAAGGAAGAGACAGAAAGACAGGGATGACGAGGGCAGTCACTCGCTTACCGTTTTGATTTGTGTGCTGTCAGTGAGCTGCTGGACGGTGTACAGGTCCTCAGTGTTGTACTGGAGCAGAATGGCCATCTGGAAGGTTGAAGCCTGCAGAGTGTACCTGGAACCACAGCAACACACCGTTTAACACCGCAGCCGTCCAGGCAGCTAGGTGGGCTACTAGGGATGGGCACGGTTATTCGAATGTTCGAAATGATGTGGGTATTCGAATATAGCTGCAGTTATTTATTTTTTTGCCTAAAGTTAATTTAAATATTATTCATTAGCGATTTTGATTACATACTGTTTTTAACATGTACATCAATGCCACTGAAATATGTAAAAAGTAGAAAGAAAAAGCACAATTTCAATGCATTTGATACGTTTTCCCTGCTTTCCACAAGTAGTTTAAACTTGCAGGCAGCATGCCAACTGAAGGCACAAGAGCGCTCTATGCTAGTGTGCTGGATCACCGATACAGACACATGGGCACTATAGCGCCGACTCTCCGCTCAGAGATCAAAGAAAATCTGTCCAAATGTGTCAGAGTAAGAAATGTTCAGAAATTGGAAAAGGAATATGTTTATTTAGCGAAGGCCAGATCACGGAAGCCCTTCAGGCTACATTGCAAGTGCTACAATACAAAAAATTTAATTATATATATATATACACACACACACATTTTTTTTTTCTCATCTTTTTATTTCGGTTAATAGATTACCCGAAATATTTTAGATCAAATAGTGATATGGCCTAAAATGCCCATCCCTAGTGGCTACCGAGGCTCCTCCGCTGCCTGAAGGCTGTACCTGTTTTTGAAGCAGTTGGTGACGAGCTCGCCTTTGGACAGGTGGTAGAGCCAGGTCAGTTTCCTACCACTGTGTCTGCTGGCATAGAAGGCTGTGAACCGCTGGTAGCTACGCTCTAACTGCAGGTTCAAAAGGCAAAATTTCAAAAAAGTGGTTTTAAACAAGAAACCATTACAGTAAAATAGAGTACCTCTGGTGTGCTTGTTAACAATGTAGTAAGTGAAGAATTCCCACGCTTTTATAATCATCCTCAACATCAAACAAAAGACTCCAGTCTGCTATGTTAGGCTCCGCTGACAGCGCCATTAAACCATTTGAAGTAGACATGCCAACTGATCTTTCCTGACACATTCAAAATAACTGGAGGCATTCACGCAGCATATTATGCTTAAAACTTTTACATAACTTGAATGCTGAAAGGCTTAGGGTCACATTATATTTTATCTTTGTTTCCTCTGACTTGACGGTAAATGTAGGCAATTCAAAGAACGTACAGCCTATGTTGAGTACAAAAAGCGAAAAACTGCCATTCTACTTATGATATTGTTGTCATGTCAAATCATGGCTCCAATTTGCTTTTTAATTATACAGGCCAGGACAACCTGTGTTGACCAGCATATTAGTCACGCCGCCGCTCAGCGAACAGTGGCGATGGCAATGTGCCATAAGGGAGTGGTTCTCACCTCTGAGGGCAGGGCGAAGGTGCAGGACTGCTGGAAGGGCCAGGAGCCAGAGCTCAACACCTGGATGCTGAAGTCCACTGAAAACACAATAACCCGAGTGTTGAACCTTCAGCACGTAGTGGTGTGTTATGGTATTAGTATAGGAACGAGTACTTACAATCCAGCGGTTCAGAGTTAGTCAAGTGTTTCTTGAACTGTTCGTTCAGATCTTTGCTAACTCCGATATCCTGGAACATGCGTTGTAGCTTGGACGTGTATTCAAAGCCACACGCTTGCTGTTGAGGAAGGGATACGCATCATCTCATTAACACCAACCAGACGTTTAACATTGTGTGAGAGCGCTGGACGCTTTAACAAAGAGGTTGTGGGCATCATGATGGGTAGAGGCACACGCAATTGTGCATTTATTTGTCTGTACACACCTTGAGTTTGGAGATCATGCTGGCCTCTGCATCATCACTAGCACTGTTTTGGTGTACCAGGCGTTTGGCTAACATCTTCGCATAGAACTTCTGAAACACATCTTTGTCTTCGATGTACTTGAACACCACCATCTGAGGGAAAGAGGCAGGCTCAGCTTGAAATATTTGGGGGACTACAGAGCTACTGTCACAGTGGCACAGTCACAATAATAATCAATGGCATTTGATATAGTGCTTTTTCAAGGCACCCAAAGCGCTTTAACACTATAGGGGGACTCACAGTATGGTCGTCAAGCATGTTTACAAATCCTCTTTTTAGTACTATTTCTTCAAATCCAAGACGTACGGTCCGTTCCAGACCTCTTTTTACTTTGGCTACGCGGCTGTGTTTGGTCTTGACAAGTTACAAGCATGTGAATACACCGGCAAGATAGTGACTCACCACTTGGTTGAGTGTGTCCTCCAGTTCTGCCTCCTCGGGGTTCTTAGAGCTGTGAGAAAAGAGCATTTGGTGTCAAGGACATCACTATAGGAGTCTGTATACACCCTTGCTTTGGATTGCCAAACAGAAGCTGACAATGGGGGCGAGTTATTTAAGAGGAGGCCAAACAGAAGTTCTATACGAGAGAAACTTAACACACACCTTTTTTTGAGCAGGGAATCACAATATCTCGCCAGTAGCTCAGGTGATTTGCTGGAAGACTGCGCCATCTTGGTGACAGCGTTGTTGTTGATGAAACGCCCGCATGCCTAGACAGGAAGAATGTTTTGCGTTAGAAACAGATTTGCCCGACTGCAATAGGACTTTTTGGAAAACACATTTGAACAGTCCATGAGATGGGGGAGGAACCTTGTCAAGTGCAGCAACGAAGCCGGCGTCATTGTTGAAGGCAGACATGACTAAAGCGTTGTACTTCTTGTGAACATCCAGAGTAGTCTGAACGTACACCTTAGGGTCCTGGGATGGACATAAGAACAAAAGGCTTTGAAACAGAGGATTTACAGACCTTTGAACCACAGCATCAACAAGTCAAACAGCTGATTAAGAAACCACAAAGTGAAACGTTCAGTTCTGGCGTGTCAAGATTCAGGGTGTGACACGCGTTTGAAAAGCCGCCAAGACTGTATTGAACGCGCTACAACGTACATTGAGAGCAGCCTCGCCGCACTTCTCAATGGCAGCCAGCCCTTGGTTATGGATGTGTGTTTCTAGAAGCTTCTTCAGCTCGCCCAGCCCATCTGTGATCCGAGACACCAGGTTGTACATTCGGCCCAGGTCTGGCAAAGGGGAGGAGGAAAGTATCAGAACAGGCACGTTGGCAGGGTCACATTCAAACTCATCCAACCTCCAGTAGTAGAGGAAACTTGTATAATTTTTCTGTATGGAATGGCTTATTACACATGATTTGAATTGAGAATTTGAAGTTTTAAATGTGGTGTTTGGTATGGCACACACACACGCGCACGCACACACGCACACCTTCATTCTTGTCCGCGTCCAGTAGATTCTGGAACTCGGTGTGGAAGATCTCGAGGTGTTTCTCGATGAGGACCTGCTCACACTTCCTGGCCAACTCGTCCTGAGTGCTCTCGTGGAGGTACACTTGGACTCGCCTCTGCTCCTCCAGAAGACGGGCCTCCGCCTAGTGCGCGCGCGCGGGACGGACACACACACACGCACGCACACACGCACGCACGCACGCACGCACACACACACACACACACGTCAGCACCGCCCTCTTACTCCCTCCATTGTCCTCCCCAGATGTTCTCCCTTCTCCCACCTTCTTCATGTACTCCGTAACAGGATTCTGCTGGAGGAACTCTGTGCTCTCGCGGGTGTAAAAGCGCTCCGTGTCGGTGAGGAACTGGCACTCAAAGTACTCCTTGTACACAGACAGTGTGGGGCCCTTGGCGAAGGCGTCCTCCTCATTAAGGCCAAGCTCAACTAGGAGAAGACCAAATGGCAAACGCACTTTAATATACGAGCACATGCTGAACAATACAAAGACGTTTTCATTATGGGTAATTACACAATTCTTTAGGGTGGCGTAAGGACAAGGAATATTGCATGCCGGATGGATTTTTTTTATGCGGAGGAAGGGCAGAAACCGAAGGGGTTCTCCGACCACTCTGCTACGACGTCAACGACCACGGTGTGGTTCAGGTTTACCGTAAGACTGCACCACTCCGCTGATGAGTCTGGTGTTGATGGTCTCTCCGTTCCTCTCCTTCTCGATCAGCTTCAGCACTGCGTTTGTTACCTAGGTGGGACAGACATAAGAGAGATGACGAGTAACATAGGCAAATGAATGACGTGGCAAATGAATCATAACAGGACGGCTAGACCGAGCCAAAAGAAGACGGCAGGAGGCAGCACTCAACGGATTAACGTGACCAAATCAGATGACCGTGTGTTACCTCAGTCAGCCCTGACATCATACCCACCTGTTTGTTTAAGGGTCTGAACAAACACTCCCTCCATGTCACCAGAGCAAGCTGGAACAAGAGCATGGGGAGGAAGAGGTCAAATGAATGGATGTATTGTCGTCAAAACCGGTCCACAATTTACACGTTTTGGTCAAAATCACAATATATTTTTGACAACTAAATCTACCACTTTGCCATTCTCGTTCTCACCGAGTAAATCTCATAGATGCCCTTGCGTCCTTCGTCACACTCCCGTCTGACCCAGTGGCGGTTGAGGTAGGCACAGATCCCGTTCAAGACTTTACTAGAGAAACGATAGTCCTCCCACTGCTGCGTGTAGAACTTTAACACACACTCGTCCATCAGGTCCTCACCATCCTATCAGAGGGAGAAAACAAAACGTTTCAAGGGAAAACAGATGGAAGACAGGGAGGCAGACATAATGAAGCAACCAGGGATGACAGAGAAAGCGAAAAAGTATTGGAAAATGAGTAGCGGGAAAGGTGGATTAGAACTGGCCAGAAAACATCAAAAATGGGAAAAGCCTGTGGATTTTTTTTCTGGATCCTGTGTGTACAGTGGGATCAGTCACTTTCTTTTACCTTGAGCAGACTGGTCAAGTAGTTTTTGAGGAACTCCTTAAGTCTCTTGTAGAGCTCCAGGCCAACAAACTGAGCCCCTCCTGGAGTGGTGGTCTTCTTGGAAGGCTTCGCCGGGGGCACAGACCCCCTGCCCTGGCTGGACTGGTGGACGCTGGTACAGTAGTTATATACATGTCTAACAGTAAGGTTAAGGTACACAAGTTATACAGCTAGACAAGTCAGCAATTCCAGCATACATGTAAACACAATGTCAGTGTAAAGAGAGAAAGAACTAGATTTAGTTTTTTCCCCTACAATGTAGCATAAACTCAGTAGATGACTGCAACACTATCTCAGCCACTAATCAGACTGTCCCAAAAATAGGTGAAAAAAAAAATACATTGTGATTTGGTAGAACATCTTTTGATTTGCTTAGCAAAAGCTAAGGCTATTTCTAGGTAGCAGTGAGGGAGCAGCCTGAAACGGATTAAAGAAAATGAACAATCACAAAGAGTTCTAGAAATACACCTAAAATAAACACTATAAATCTAGGAAGGATACGTGTAGAGTTCCATGTAGCGTGATTTGGCCATGCTCTGCCGTGTGTAAACCTGCTGGATCCCGGCCCGTAGGTCATCCCAGATCTGGTCCAGCCCGATCTGCTTCAGTCCATGTGGGTTCTGGCCCCTGCTGGACGACATCCTAGCGTCCCGCTCCTAAGAGAAGTTCCCTTTATCTCCTTTATTCTTTGCTTTTCACAGGCTTCGCTCCTTTCCTGTGTCTTCTCTCCTGTATGGGTGTCTCAGAGTGTGTCGTCCATCTGTGACCGGTCTTCGGGGAGTGTTGGATATGAAAAAGGCTGCAGTCCCCCTCCACACGCCTGGGTGGCGCTGTCTGCAAAGCCCCAACAAAATGTCTTCACCACATGACCTGTAAGACAAAGAAAATAAAATAGATTTCATTATAATTTCTAAACTAAATAAAAACATTTACACAGTGAATCTTGAATAAACTAGCAGGATTGGTTGAAGGAGCCGGCTAAATTCAAATTATATGCACCTTATTTCTCAAAACAGTGTCAGTGAGTAAAGCTGTAAGTCTATATTTGTTTATGCCTGCCCACCTGGCTTGTGACCCATGCAGTATAGCAGCCTGACGTCACTCAGCTAATTACAGATTACTCCACTTTACTAGTATCCTTCACCAGGTAGAGGGACTAACTGTTGAGGACACAGGCAATCTGAGGACAATTTCTCCCACTGATATAATTCACGAGATAATCAAGTATGGCTTGATTGTATGGCTATTGTACACAACCGGGTCTGTGTGCTAGGAACCTTAACAGAAGGGTAGCGAAAAGCAGGATGGAACGGAACGGTTATTTACCACACCATCCACAACTTTAACCAGTGGAAACCCGACCCATTACCTAGTGTTTGGTGAAAATGAGCCATATGAGTTCAGAAACAGATAGACAATATTCATAAGTCTGGCCGTCTGTGTGTGCGACTGACTGACTGTATACTTATAAACTTTACATCTCTAATTATTATTTCTTCTCACTACTATCAAGTTATAATTCTCTTTGTAGTTTGTAATTCTTCTCGTAGTTTGACATATGACCCCTCGCAGACGCAATTCCCCACACTTCTGATCTTTTTGGTTATGAATTCAAAGAGAAAAGTATTGTTTAGACAGCTTAACTGTTTTTATAGATGGTTAACAAGCAAGCACTGTAGCTACCATTGACACCTTGGCTGGCTGCAACAGTAGACTGAGTAAAGCAAAATTCTAAAATCTGCAGTGCCTCTCTCTCACAGCACAGGCCTACACTAAATAAATAAGACGTAAAAAAGGTAATACAATGCACTAATTGTTATTATTTTTCATAATAATAATAATGAGAATAATAATAATAATAACCTGGCCTAAGCGAGATACACAATATATTATTTGTGGTGCGCGTGTGTGTGTGTTCGCTGAACCCTAGAGCCCACTAAATTGTGTGGTTTCAGAACAAGCAGTTACACCCCTAGCAGGATGTGATGTAACTCGAGTTGGTAACTTCCTGTCACCATTGATGCTGAAAGGTTTGGTAGCTTTATCATGGTATACTAAATGTTCAAGTCAGTACCTGCCATATCTAGGCATTAGTGATACAGTAGTATGCGTTACTTGGAAGAATTACCAGATACAATGGTAAAGTGTTAGCATGCTGGTTACACAACATACACATCTTTTTCTAAGTCTCAACTAGGTCTACACGGATATCTTCTAAGTAACAAGGTTCTCTTGAAGGCTGTGTTTTGATTGTCCTAATTAAAAAATCTAATAAAGTACATATTCATAACCTGAGGCAGGTGAAGCAGGCAGCTAAGAAACAGAAAGACACAGCAAGGGACTGAAGGGTGAACTGCATGAGCGCTCAGGTCTCATCAGTCACTGACGAATGACAATAATCCCATTCTTCTTCAAAACAGTCGTCCTTTGGTGCAGGTTAGCCCAGAACAACTACTGCTGAACTCTAAAAGTAAGTTGGCACACTTCCATCACAACTACAGCCATTATGCACTGGCAGTCACACACGCACCATTAACTATGCTAGTTTGTGGCCAGCCATGATCTGAGAAAGCAGATGGGCAGACCCAACAATGAATCAAAGTATAGTTAACCAAAGTCTAAATTATGGTAACATAGTAAATAAAAACAGCATTTGAAAATGTATAAAATAAACAAAAATAATTTAAAAGATTGCAAAACCATTAGGTACATGGTAGTTAGCCCAGACTGCAGTGAAGAACAAATTACAGGGCCTTATTCAACCCCCTCACAGAAAACTGAACACCAGCACTGTCAGTGGGCCTGGTAGTTACCATGGCAACAGAGAGCAGACAATGCCTCTGTAACCATAGGACTACGGAAAGAAGTGACTTACTCTCAGCTTCCTATCATGGTATATTGACCAAAAGCAAAAGGGTGCCCTTAACCACAGGTTTTCCAAACTAAAATGTAATAATGTGTGGCCAGGTGATGTTTAAAATCAAGCCTATAAGAGCATATCTAAGATCGTATGTATCCTTAGCGTGGCCTATGCAAAAAAGCATGTCACTAATTTTCAACTAGTTTGTTTCGTAAGAAGACACTTTCAAAACAGCAAGGACATGTTTATGTTGTCCAATAGGTCAACAGGCACCAAAGGATACGACCAAGACAAGACTCATTCCTATTTCTAGGAAAAAGACATGGTATTTTTCCAAGCATCATCGGCGTTAGCCTATAACAACGTTACCTTAATATTCTTGCAAGTTCCAACGCATAATGCCAAAATTATGCTTATTCAGTGCTGCATCACACCTCATGCAGGCATGCAACTCAGAAGTTAATACAGAATAACAAGAAAGGCTTGCAGGAGAACGCTCAGCGTGTTAAAGTTGATTACACCAGTCACTGAGTTTTGGCCAGACACACCAACCTAGTACCCTACATTAAACACACAACCTTTACTGATTAACCCAACACACTTGAAACAGCCCACACCTGAGCATGATCTGTTCATAAACACACTACCCACGTGTGTACAAAGTAGCCTAGCCTTCAAAAGAAATTAAAGATTGAATTAACGTTATCAAAGTTGTGTGTGTGTGTGAGAATCGTAGTATTGTGACCACTGAAAGTAGATCATTTTGTTAAGCAGCTTTGATTTCTATTGCTAAACTTGCCGTTAGCCTGCCAAGTGGATCATGTGATCATAACAGTAGTAACAAGTATCAGTTATTCAGTAAGGTATGTTTCTCATATATAAAACAAAAAATTGTCCACTTGACAGTTAACCATAGAATACATTTTCCCTGAAATTCTTAATATCCAATTTCAGGAGTCATTGTGCCAGAATGCTTTGTTTTTCAATCTCCTTGCCAAAAAAGTGTTGACTTAATTAAACATCATTAATAAACATCTAATTTGATGTTTTGAAACCTCTCTCAAGATAACAATATCACCTAAAATGCACAAATGATTACTATTACGAATTATGATATTATTATATCATTATTGTATCATTTGAATACAATATTTGTTATGAATATGATTACAAGTACCACAGCAGGAAAATATGCACACAGAAATATGATATGTTAATGTTGAGTCTGTGATGTGTAATATCAAAATTATTATTTTGATATTACATTATTATTATTTCTTACCAGGTATATATCGGATATTAACTTTTCTGGTTTTAATGATGTAACGTTTATTAGTTTATCATGTTATATGTACTCAACATCATGCAAACAAAAGTCATAATGTGAATACTTAATTGTCAAATTATCTGAAAAACTAAACAGATTTGGCATCACAAATATACGGTGACAAGATATAGTTACGTTTACCCAGACAGCCGACTGAATGTGTTACGAATTGTATTGATATGTTGTTCGAGAATCGAGACACATTTTCAGGACCGACAAATTAACGTTAAAATTACTAACAATTGTCACGTTTCATGTTTTGAAAACTAGATGAACTTGGCTTGTTGAGTTAGGTGGATAACTAATACTAACTGGTAGAACATTTAATTGCCGGTTTAATAACCAAATATTATGTCAACATCATCTTGTTTCTTATAAGACCATGGTATTGCTTCCAATGGTCCGACCATAGCAGGCAGTAGCTATATTGTTGATACTTCTACAAGTTCTAGATAGCTTAGTAATCAAATGTCAACGTTAGCTGAAAGCGCCTGGTTAACCGTCCTAGCTAACGAACGTTAGCTGGCTCTAGCTCTTTTAGCACCAGGCCTTGCTCCGTGCACTATGTATGCGCTATTAATGCTGACGGTAAGTATATTTTACGACGCAATGTTAAATCGCTAAACACATGTACATTTTATCTATAGAATTAGCCATCACTAAAGTCAACAATTAGGGAAATAAACGTTAAGCCGAGCAAGCGACGCATGAGGTAGAACGTCACTCGTCTGTTGTTATCAAGCGTAACTAGATGAAGACAAGTTAGCATTTTTGGCATGCTAGCTAAATACAACACACGCACGTCCACTTCCAAATAGCTTACTTTAACGTTAGCTCTTTCTTTCTCGACGGAAGTGTCAGCTTCAAGCTAATGTTAACCTAGTAAATTGATGTAATGGGTCACTACGTTGGCAATGTAACAATTAGGCTACCCTATTAAGGTTAGCTGCCGTTGATAATCAGTTCACTTAGCTAATGCAACGTAATTCATGACAAATATAACGAAAGGTAACTGGTTCACTATTTTGGAGGTGCAAAATGGCAGCTATCGCAACGATAGCGTTAGCTCAATGAGTCATGAAAACAAGCAAGATTGCTGGCCAACCAAAGAATTAGCCGAAGCTAGCAAGCTTGCTACGAAAAAAACAGCTTCGTTAGCTAAAGCTAACGTAATTATGTTAGCGCCATAATGGACATAACAAATGGGTTCTTACCATTTAAAGTCGTCGATATGATTTATATTCAACTAGTTTAATTACAGTAACAAAACTATGTCTGGCTGCGTTTATTGTTTCGATGTGACTGCTAACGTTCACGTTAGCTCGGTTGTTGTGCAGCGAAGTCTTCGCGTCTCGTTTTCGTACAAAGATCATGTAGCGGCATCAAGATACCTTATGTGGCCAATGGCATCGTTGTACGACTACAAACATGGCAACTATGCACACAAAAAAAGACTACAAAACTGTTACAAGCCTCGATTTGATTTGTCTTACTAATAGCGTACTAGACTGGTAAAAAGTTCGTTTTTACAATTTCTGCATAGTTTATCCAAAACTTCACTTTCAGGTAGGTAACCAGATGGAATGTGCACCAAGAACACTAAAGAGGAACGATTGTAGTAGCCTAAATGAGGACTTTGCGAGGCTGCCTACCCAACACAGGGTAAAACTTTGGTTCCGTCTCGCAACAATAGGTAATTCAATAACATCGTATATCTTATTACATTTCAATTTCCACACAAGTGAAATACAGAAG
The DNA here is from genome assembly GCA_026901105.3 of Galaxias olidus. NCBI lineage: Eukaryota > Metazoa > Chordata > Actinopteri > Galaxiiformes > Galaxiidae > Galaxias > Galaxias olidus. The sequence goes on along the minus strand of JAPMUY010006019.1, from coordinate 240,873 downwards.
TTACAATGTGTAAATGACATAGCTTTAAAGTTTTTATAAGGTGTTTTGGTGTTTACCGGAACTACTGGCTTACAGTCATTGTCCTAAGCTGTATGCTTATAATAATAATAATAATAATAATAATAATAAATTGGATTTAGTTTTAACGCTTTCTTCAGAACCCTATCCCGTTAAGAAATCTGACCAAATATCCAGTGTATATCTTTAATCCTACTCAAATCATTGTTTTATCTGATTTGGACAAAGCTCCAAGAATGTTGTCCTGAACAAACAAAAATAAATGTAGTAATTTTGATTATATTTTTGGGGGGTTATTTCACTTTTGTGTATCTATATACTATAGTGTTTCAAGTAGCCAACCAGAAGAAAAAAATGGGTTTGATTACAAACAAGAGGAGGTAAGTTTAAACCCAAATAAATACAACGATAATAATTTAGTTTAGAAACATGCTCATTTATCAGATGGACACACTGACAAACGCAAGCATGCTCACTCATTATGCATGTGCATGTTTGCTCACACACACACGCGCGCGCACATAAAGGGCGGCCTTCCCTTCTTGGGTTTCACCGACAACCACAGAACAATAGAATATTGATTTGTGAGGAACCTTTACCTAATGTAATCTTTCCCCAATGGGAAACCCATTTTTGAAAAAAACATTATTGCATTGTTTATACATTTTTATTTATTTTTTTATTTATTTATTTATTTATTTATCAATTGATTGGTTTATACAGGGGTAACCAATGGAGACTAGGTCTGTTTTTCAGCAGTGCCCTGTTAATAAACTTTTCTCAGTAGAATCTTTTCCCAACTGAAATACTTCCCATTCCTTCCCATACAGGAACCATACCTTTCGAACAATATATTATGAAATTGTTTCAAAAATACACTAGACGGATCCTGCAGCTTAGATGTATAAGGCCTCAGGTAGAGCCTTGCTCACCATCTACTCTGTGGTAGCAGAATGATTATGCAAATGACTGTATATTAGACACTTGATCCTTTACCCGGATATCAAAACTAGCATTGCTTGTCTAAAATGAAGTGCACATATTTGCAAGGCAAGGAAAACTATCACATATTGCCAATTATGTGCATGAGCACACAACCACCATGTAATAATATATTATTGATTGACTGATTGTAAACCGTGTTAATGTTTTTTAACTGATATTGCTGCTGTTGTCCTTTAATATGTTAAGTAAAGAGTTTTTTTAAGGGTTTCAAAACAAATGTCCTGGCTGAACTTTGACACATATTGCAATGTGATAAATTGCCCATTATGTTTCCTATATTTAAAATAATCCATTAATTGTGCTATTTCAACTAAAATACCAGATCTGATCGATGAGGCTTAATAGATTGGATGCAATCCAATGGGGGTGGGGGGAGAGTTGTTAATAGCATAAAATACACTATCAAGTGATATTTTATGTATAATGGTGGATTTAAAAACATTTGTAATCGGTTGGTGATTTTTACCAGGAAAAGCACATGGGTAGGGTTCTTACTTCTTATATAATGTAATGTCTTACAAGAACAACTGTACTTTACTACCCAAAAATAAAATAAAAACAGCCAAAAAGACTTTGGGTTCACCAGCTGCCTTCGTCCTCCTCACATACTTGGTCCTGTCACAGTGGGTCTCAAATTTACCACTGGGGTTAGATCTAATGGCATTTCACTCTGAGAATAAATATTGCCTTTCAATGGCTTTTCCCAGTAGGCAAACATAAACTAGACATATACAAAGTAAAGGGTTTATGGGTGACAAGAGCAAATTGGAGCATTGAGAGGTACAGTTAATTGTAGCCCTAGGCTAACCTTTGCATTCACCTTAACCACACTGGGAAAATAATTCAATAAAAAATTTTGATTTGTTATTGTTTGCATTGTTGGTTTTATACTGCAAGGACTCACCTAATTCAATGAGTTCTATAATGTCAACCCTACGACACTTTGTAACCGCACTAAAGATACGAGCTGTTTTGATATGAGGGTGGACAAACTACATGAAAAATTACAGTGGAGAGAAGTACATACAGGACCCTACCTACCATTCACAAACGTTCACACATACGTTTTTAGACAAGGTGATAATTACCCTGTGGTCAAACTGTGCTTACCACCCAGAAACTTTAAATTCTCTTATTGTAGAGTTCATCTGGTGTACCCAATCCAATGCTTTGGTCCTGGTTTTTAGTATATGGAGAATTTTAGTGGTGGATGAGCGAAAAGTAAAGTAAAGCAAAGCATGGATACATTTCCCTGACATACAAACAATTTTCTGTAAGTTAGTCATACAATAATAATTAGTTGATTCTTATGATCAACTACTTCTCTATTCATACATACACTGTGTTTTCCTTTAATTTTCAAACATGTTAGTTGGACATGTAAGTTTGAGAGAAAAACAGAAAAGTGTGACAGGATAGCAACGCATGACCGAAATGTTAGATCAATTAGCTAAAGTGGTCATCTTTTAAATCCAACAGCACTGTAACAGCCCTTTAATTAAAATGTAAGCCTTTAAATGACAGATACTGTAAATCCAAAGTAATTCTAATTACAAGCCGTACTATAGGGTAATGCAAGAATGTACAGCAATTATTTTATTCAGTTATTGTGACTACAGCTATAATCTCAGTTTCTAGCAACTATGTGTCTGTTTTCCTTCCAGCATCACAGGTGTTGGTTGAATCAGATATTTCTTCCTCTAGAACAACAAAAACACAACCAGATACAATGTTATTGTATAGTTGCACACTGTGTGTATTTTGTGTGTGTGTGTGTGTGTGTGTGTGTGTGTGTGTGTGTGTGTGTGTGTGTAGGTCAAACCTGTAGATGTCTCTTACTGGCCTGCAACTCTTGCTGTTGCTTCAACCGTACCTCCTGCAGACTCATGCAACCACCTGCATACGTAAATTCAAACACAAGTATTCACTTGACCATGGTGAACATTCAAATTTGGTGCACCATGTTGATGCATTTTACTAATTCAAACGAAAAAGATTAAGTTAAAGCAAAGTGCCACACATTCTACTTGTGTGTCTCACCAACACTGCTTGGGTTAATGGATATATAGGACATTGCCCTGCTCAGCCTTAAGATCTCAAGAGCAGCCAATTCTGCTTCTGCCTCTGTATAGTAAATCACAAAAGAAAGAAAGGTTCATATGGTAAACCCTGTGAAAATAAATAAAACATAATAATACAAAAATAGTAAATATGAAAAAGTATGCAATCTGTAGACAGTTTAGTTAGGATGGATTAGCTACAACATCAACAAAATTATGAGAAAATGAATATAGTAAAAAAGCTTTATCACAAAATCGACAACCACTCACTTTTAAGGATCTCTTTTCTTCTTATGGGATTTGGAGGGATAACTGTGAATGCTTTAGAACTGAAACAGAAATTAGTTGCTTGAAACACCCTTTCATGTTGTGCTATTGATTGGCCCAGAAACATGTAAGCTTGTACTATAGCACAAGATCCCACCTTGTGATCTGATGGTTTCAGACAAAGGGCCAGCTACGGTTTTAGTCTATGGGCCAGATAAAAGACATGGAAAATCCAGCCAATAAGAGATTGGACGCTACCATTGATGCTGGCACAACATTGTACAACGTAAGGAATCATGTACAGCATTTGTTTAATAAACAAAAAACCTCAGTCATTTGACCCACCTAAACTTGGTAAAGTTACTTTAAGTTGTGATGCCTGTTGCTGATTGTAAACTTTAAGCATTAAAACATAAACTTTCTTTTATCATTTAACTTTTTACTTTATGGGCGATTCTACAGAAATGGTTCAAATTCAAGGTTGAAGAAAAGCCCCCCCCCCCCCCAAAAAAAAAGTTTTAGTTTTGAATACATTTCACAATACATATGTTATACCATTTCTAGAGCACACATACAATTACATATCGATTGTTTCTTTTCTGTAATCCCTTTCTTGTCCCAAAATATGTTACTACCTAAATATTGTTGAAAATGTGTAATAATTAGGAATGCATTTCACCTATTAGATTTTTTTTTTTATTGTATTTGTTTGCTTAAAGTTATTTTTAAAAGATTTTTTTTAAATAATTTAAATAGATAATTAACAACATAAAACAAAAAATCCATATGCAATTTTGGTTATAAAATGTACAAAATGCATTATATTGACTATAATTGCTGACTGATGATGTTGCACATACACACCTAATCAATTCATTAAAACAAAAATTTGAATTGATATCTCAACAAAGTTAAGCATCTATGCTCAGAAGGCTATACACAAATATTCTACTGTGGGCAATGGACACCCCTGAACGTTAATCTAGTGATAACGTTAGAAAGCTTAGTAAGTGAAAGGCTAATAACAGCAGGGGGTAGGATTAGTCATGATAAACCTGAACGGCTAGCCCTATATAGGCTATTTCCAATGTATTAGGTGAAACAATTTGTTCAGTAGAATAACGTTAAAAAAAAGTGAATTAAATAATTAAATCTAAATTATGCTCACCTCTGAATCGCACAGAGCACTTTAGGTCGAACAATCCGGTGCTCTCTTTGACTGGTCTGACTTGCCTCTTCCAAATGAGAAGAAGTGGTGATTAGTTTTGAAGAGCTGCGAGTGGATTTCTTGTTACTGTTACTTGTAGTTTTGGGGGCTGCAGTGACTGCGACCGCAGATGATCGTACTTTCTTTTTTGCAGGTAGATTCACACTAGGCCTCTGCATCTTTACGATTTCGCACCTGTTGCTATGGACACCATTTCTTGCGCAGCCAAATGTCCGCGGTTGGCTACTTGTGACTTTCTGTTCATTTGCTGCCATGTTTTCGACTGGTTTTTGTTTTTGCTCTTGTCTTGTTTTCGTCTTCATTGGCTTTGGTTTGATAACCACCGTAGATGGCATATTTTTAAAAAGCCTTAAAAAATCACAGGCTTCAAGTAAACTATTCACAAAAATGTCCTTGCGCTCACACCATTAACACAGCATAGCAAATAGATGTAACTACTGTACCTACATGCCATTATTGTACACTTAATGTAGGCCTATTTGTAGGCAAACGGATGCGGTCGCTTGCATGACTAGATCAGCTTGTATGGTTTGTTTACAAAGGTAGACTTTAAACCGCGAGCGCGCGCAGGGCACTATTTTCTATCAAGGTCATCCGATTAGCTATTTTAGGCCTACTGACATAATAGCCCTTGATTTTTTTTTCTCTTGGAGGGTTCTGGTTTGCAATAAGAAGAGCCAACCAATTATTATGTTATCAAATAAATCAGGTTTTTGTTTTACTAGCATTCACATTCCATCCATACTAGTGCTACACACCGGTGCTTTAGATGAACAAGAGCATATAGGCATAACATATTTCCTGTTCAATTTATAATTGTTCAAATTGGACAAATTTAGTCTGAAAACTAATAGGTTTTAGGACCAATACATCTACAAGTTCAATTAGAAAATTGTCATAGGACTGTAGACTTGATTGGTTGCATGTAGACTGTGATTACGCAGTTATAGAGGCGACTTATTAATGGCCCGAAATGCCCCAAATTGTAACAACAACAAAAAACGTCTTTTTTTGTCTGTTCGGAGATAATTAGCTACATTGGCCATTGCAGGTTTGTCGTTCTATGATTTGATTCTCCCTGGTCCTCCTACACTCTAAGTGGAGCTGTCTCTACTCTCAATAATAAATAAAAAAACAGTCGATTCTTCAACTTCTCCTGCGCAGGTTACTGGCAGATGAGCTGCGTGCTAGTGAGCCGGCAGGTATTTGGGGCGTTAGGGTTGCCAGCGAACGCAATGTCGCACCAAACGTCTGTACGCAGGGCATAGTATGGCATCAGCCACGGCATTTCAATAACCCTTTTAACTCAACTGACGATATGCTCAGCTATGGTCAGACTACTTCTTGCAAGAATGCTGTTCATAAATGCTAGGAAAAAGACGTAGACAACAACAATTTACCGTTGATCAAATTATAGGACAGATAGAGTGAGTCAGTGACGTGCAACCTTTACACTTGTTGGTTTGCGCGAAATGCGCACTAGGAAGTGAGACGTTTACACACGCCCACTTGTGCTTTCGATCATAAAATCGTATCACATAGACTACCACGGGTTTTGTAAACATGCTGCTTACCCTTCTTCATGGTGGATAAAATTGGCCTCAAAGTGCCATTGGTTCGGGTATGTGTGCGTTTTTGTTAATAATTACATTCTAGCTTGTTAATGTTTCACTTCATTGGGTAAGCTATTTCTCAGATTTGATGCGCTTGCTATAACGAAGGCCTGTCTCCATAATAATGTGTACCAATAGTTTTCTATATTATCAATTCGATAGCATAGGCTATTAGGCCCGAGTTTATCATCGCGCGTTGCCCAGATGTGTGCCGCTTGCGCGTGGACGCACCTGCGTGATAGTGCACACGGTAGGCTAAATATCGCCATGTAGGCTACTGCTATATTAGCTGTTAAAACTATATTAGAAACTAATAACTGTTATATTCTTCGATTATGTTTTTATTATCAGTAATTCCACTGGTTGATAGCTATTTTGAATGAATCCGGTAAGCTATAGGCCTTGTTAGAACCACTTCCTTCATAATGGCTGTTTAGAGAGCTGGCTCAACTTAGGTGTGAGCCCCCCAAAGAGATGAATCTGGTTGGTTTTAATAATGGAGGGGCAAAGAACATGACGAACAAGAATCGATTATCCTTTTTAGCATGGAAAGTCTGGTCTAAATTATTGATTATTTTTGGTCTTATTTTTTATATAATATAGTTTACCAAGTTTAATATATTTAAAAACAACTCAAATTCAACTCAAGATTATTCTATAGCATATCTAAAAGGGTAGCTGAATGAGCTGAGATGTAAACTGAACTGCAGGTTTAGCCATCATCCATTAACTAGCATACATTTTTATAAACACAGGAAATATTTCAACACTTAAATACTGTGTGTGTGCACGCATGTGTGTGTGTGGGTGTGTGTGTGTGTGTGTGTGTGTGTGTGTGTGTGTGACTGCATGTTCTGCAGTGTGGTAAAGTCTGGAAAGATGGAGAGGGAAGCAATTCAGCAGAGCCAAAAAGACTGTGGGGATACCACCAAGAAGACCCCCAGTGGACCAAGTCATACCTCCACCCATGCTGAAGCAGTTGGGGAAACCCCGCTCCCAATCCTGCCTAGACTGACCCCAAACCCCACCCTCTCCTCTCCCATACTAACACCCAGCTCCACATCTCCTCCTCCTCCACTCACTCCGGCTCCTCTTCTCACTGCGTCACACACCCTAAAAACAGGCACCCCCAGCCCTTTGCAACATTCACTCCTCCCTACTCCCCCTAAACTCACCTCTACCCTCAGCCCTAACTTGCGCACGTACTCTCGACCAATCATCCCCTCCCCCAAAGGAAAAACTAAAATCTCCTCTGCTGGTGCCAAACCTTCTCCTCTTATCTCAACTGCCCCCACCCTCATGCCTTTGTCTGCTTCCCCGACTGAAGCCAGCATCCCCTCTGCTTCTTCATCCTCTTCTGTAACCTATGGCAACTTGACCCCTTCCCTAAAGACTTCGGCCGCTGTGGCCAATGGGAATGCAAGGCCGACATCAGTGCCAACCTCAACTCCTATTACTCCTTTTCATACCCCAGCCAGCCCAACTGGAAGACAGGTATGTCTCTGACACACAACTCCTGTCCACCCCCCCCGCCACACACACACACACACGTCCCTACCATCCATTTACAATCCATTGCCCTTTCTCACACTCACACTCACACACACACACACACACACACACACACACACACACACACGTACACACGTGCACTCAGACACACATACACACATTCTCTGTTTTTCTTATCTCATTTGCATAATGCCCCAACTGTGCTTGAACACATGTAACTCTTCTGTAACTGGCGATGCACACTGAGCAAACAGGTGTCAACCAACCAGTGGCTAGATCGCCACTTAGAGATATGATGTGACACACCAATGTTTGTTAAAACACTCAGAACAGCACTGGCTCACCAGGGAGCAATGCACACACACAAGTCTTTATTCAAAGTAAAACCAAAAAAGTTATTTTTTTTCCCATTTCCTGTATTTATGCTGTATGTTTTGTCAGGCAGCTATCTCATTAAAACACACACAAATTGATTTTTATGCGATTGTTTTGTTATCTGCAGGTGCCTCACGCGCATCCTTTTGCATCTCCTGGTCACAACCAAGCCAATCAGAGCTCTTCACATGTTACACAAAGGATATCCCAGCAGGCCTTACTCTTGGGAAGGGACCTCAAGGGATCCAGTCACGACCAGGTGCTGCTTAGGGCTCAGATGGTAAAAGTGCACACACACACACACACACACACACACACACACACACACACACACACACACACACACACACACACACACACACACACACACACCATTAATACACATTAAAAAACTATGTGTATTCACACAATATACAGTTATAAGCAGTGTTTTGAACAAAGATGCATAATATTTCTTGCAAACAAAATTATTTTACAAAAATCACCAAAAGTATATACGCTTCTAACACCTTCTTTAAAATGCAGTACTTTTGAACCAACCAATGGCTTATGCCCCTCATTCATTTATGTCATTAACTCACACTGGCTGCAGTATGGCCAGCCCCTTTCTCCTCTTCCTCCCCTTGTTCCTCTTCCTCCCCTTGTTCCTCTCCCCCGCGCTCTGCCTATGCTCAGGCGAGCTTTTCTGCAGGTGTGTAGTTTAGTGAGAGGTTGATGGAAAAGATAACAGGCCAGAAAATCGAGGAAAGGGCGTTTTTGGTCTTAAACGTGAACGAATGAGCTCGTCGTCATTGTGATCATTCGGGTGGGAAAGTTGAAATAAAAAATGTTTTTCTGTCTCTCCCCCGTTTGTTTCCAGCTCCAGAGTCTGACTTTGAGGCCACCTCCCCCTGGAACCTTAACCATTCCTCCCTCTCTTCGACTGAAACTTCCCTCCTCGGCTCCCCCACCCCTCTCTCGTCCCCGTACCCCCCTTTTTCCTCCCATTAGACCCCGCCCACAACCCAGTGCCATGACAACCGCCAGCCATACTACACCTACTCGACATCTCTCTGTTCCTCCCCCAAGTAAGTCCCAACGTCAAAATGTTACTGAATATGAACGGTGTTTTGCACACCAAGCGCTAGCCTCTCCCCATTTTCTCCACGCAGCTCTCTACTCCGCTGTGCGCGCTGTGCCCCTGAGACCCAGGCTCCACTCGCCAAACGGCCACAGGGCGATGTCACCGAGGCAGAGTGCAACTCTGCGGCCAATCACTGCTGCTCCTGCAAGACAGATGGGCCCCATCAACAGGCAGTTCGCCGGATTGAAAAACTCTCACTCACCTCAAGCCGCACCCACACCTGGGCAGACCCAGGCCAACTCAGTGTCCATAGGGCGTCCCTCTTGTTTTGAACAGTCGCCGTCAGCAGCGAGGCAACTTCAAATCATCGCCCTCACTTCTGGCCGCCAATCACAATTGGCGAATAGCTCACATGCCCCAGCTCCAGTCCAATCCATGTGTCCCGCTGTTGAAGCCCCCGCTCCTCAGTTAAACGACCGGTCACCGCAGACCCTGAGCACTGAAGTAAAGCCTCCTCTCTGCCCCAGCTCTCCCCCGAAAATGTCCCCACCCCTACCCTCCTCCTCCGCTCTCCTCTGCCCTTCCTCCCCACAGCCCCGAACGAGCCTCTCAACACACCACGCTCGGCAGCCAGGCGACACGGAGGATCAAAGACAGAACGAAAGAGCGACAGAGGACAAGGTGAGGGTACAAGACAATGGAGGCCCCGATAAAAAGAAAGGGGGAACTACCGCACAGACCGGGAGCCAAAAAGAGGCCAAGAACATGAAGGACGAGAACCAGATGGTCCTAGGCGTGACTGAGAGACACCGAGAAGAGGAAATGGATCAGAAAAGTGAGCTTGATGAAGAGGAAATGATGGAGGGAACTGAAAAAGACCAAGCCACACAACAGAAGGCACGCGTAAATGAGGGGAACGCCATGGACCAGTCTGAAGATCTGCCAGCTCCAGCTGGTTCTTTGCACATGACAAACTTGGATTTGGATCGGGACCCTGCTTCATTTTCCAAAGTAGCTGTCAACACTCCAAACGCGAAGTTGTCGGACAAACCCACAGAACTCTCGTCGATGAGCAAAGACGACCTTTGTGAAAACATGTCAGCTCAGTCGGACAACCAATCAGGTACCATGGTCCGCCTCTTCTCCAAAGGTATGGAAATTGATCTGGGCTTGATGTGTGTTCTAACCTGCCTTCTCCTCTGTGCACCTTCTCCCTTTCCTCAATGTGTCGTCCCTTTTCCTCCTCCCCCCAGTATTGTCAAGTCTCTCATCCCAGTCTCCCCCCACTTCACCTCTAAATAACCCGCTTTCCACCAGCCTTCCTCTAAGCCTTCCAGCTCAATCCTTCCCTGCGGACAGCCCCTGGCCATCACCATCACCGGAAAAAAATGACAAACTAGAGGATGTGCCCAATCCTAACAAATCCGATGAAGAATCTGAATCTCTCAGCCAACCCCATCATGGCCCATGGGCGCAGAAGGTGTGGCCAGGCGGAGGAAAGCAGGTCCTTACTCACCTGGTGGAGGGCTTTGTTATCCAGGAGGGCCTGCAGCCATTTCCGGTACAAAGGCTCATACATATGTGAAATATCAGGATTGGGATACTGGTAACATTTGTCAATGTCCTGCATGTAAACTTTGTGCCTGTTCTTTGCCATGTGGAAGCAGGTAATAAACCGCTCGTCTCTGCTGGTGCAGGACCAAGTGAGTAGGTCCCAGGACACGAACGGTGTCAATGGAACAGAAGTGTCTCCTTTGAAGGACTCAGTGGAGGAGTCAGCACCTCACGTGGACAGTGAGGAGCGCGCCTCCAATGAACAAACAACCGGTAAGAACGACCAACGCCTCTTTGATATACCTCCACGGCTGTTGACTGACAAACGAGATTTATTTACCTCTGCTTCTGTCTCTTTTCCTTTAGCGGAAACAGGCGAAAGGGAGACACCAGTGCTACACTGTCAATTCTGCGGGAAGAGAGGTCATGTACACAACTTCATGCGCTCCAAGCGATTCTGCTCCACTGCCTGTGCACGAGGGTGAGGACATATTCCCAGTGCCTAGACCCACTGAAAAAAGCTAACCGACCCAAACTGATAGATGATCAGAATGGGCGTAGTTACCCGTACTCTTTTTGCCTACAAGAAAACCCTCGATAGCAAGAGGATGCATGGGTACTCGTTATACTGCTAGTTCATTTACAAATCCTCTGTAAGCGTGGTGTGCCTGTAGTGCACCGTTGTGAACCTAGCCACACTAACGTCTGCACAGATAGGATGTGGTCAAGCTCCCACTTGTAAGCAGGCAAGCCAGAACGGAGCCATATATTAGTATTTGCTTAGTATCTCAGCCGCTGCAGTATCTTCCTACCGCATCTTCTGTATGTGTTCCTCTCTCTCACTCTCTCTCTCCCTTTCACCCCGTTCCATCCCTTCTATCTGCAGCTTCAACGTTCGTCTAACCAAGCGGCTCCGGGCTCTGAGTGCAGGCAATCGGCTCGAGAGGCGCAACACTGTCCTGAACAGAGCCGAGTCTGTTCCAGGGAAACCCCTCCTACTCCGACTGGTAAACAACAAGATTTGTAATAGTTTGAAAACAGCCATATTTACATGCGGGTTACGCAGCATTGTGAGCGAGCAAGTTGTTGGTGAGCACAGCAACTAATTAAGAGTAGTTTGCTGTTCCTGCTTACAAAATGGTTCGCCTGTACCTTATCTTTACTTGGTTCGTGTAGAACTCTCATTCTGTGTTCTCTATCCCGTCTGACTTGCTTGTGCAGCCGCGTGAACTTTGGAGTGCCGGTCGTCGCAGTGATGCACAGGAAGGTCCTTTATATTCTGTGACAAATAGGGAGAGAAGGAAGGCTGCACGGCGAGCAAGAAGGGCATCTGAACCAGCAATGACGGTCTCTTCCCCGACTCGTACCTCTCAGTCCGGACCGGCCCAGTGGAGCGTGGAGGAAGTAACCAGCTTCATACACACACTGCCAGGTAAGGAAAGGGATCCCGCGGTCAAGTTATGATAAGCCGGAAGCTGTGTGGCAGACGTTGCATGGAAAGGGTGATTCTTGGTTTAGTTGTAATCTCCTACCATGATTTTATCATTTGTATGGATACTGTTGAAGTACATAGAATTTAATTAAGAAGATACTGTTATGTTAAGATACTTGCTAACAAAAGCGCAGTACCCCCTCTCCTATTTATAAAATCTTTTAAAGTATTAAAGTTTTTTTTACAATGGCTTTGGCACTAAGTTCAGAACTTTTCAAAACCTTAGACACAGCACTCTCATGTCAAATACGTTACCACTTGCAACACAGAATGTTGTTTGTTAACAATATTGCATTGTACATTCATATCTTTGAAGAAACATCCAGAATTAAAATAACTAATTATTCATGAAATACCATAGTATTAGTTTCCAATAAGTTACCAATTACCAATAATGTTGAGCAATAATTAGATGTATAATAACAGACTAAGATAAAAAAAAACAAGTACAGCTACAAAGTGTAAAACAAAACATCTTCCCAATCTTGTCTGTTTTTACATATTTTCAAAACCACACTTGATCTTCGAAGGTATTGTTTTCACTGCTTCAGTCATTGTCATAGCTCAAGACATGGTCTACAATGGTTGCCCTTTTTTATAGGATACTCATTTTCATTTGCTGCTGCTGTATTGGTATGTGGCCTTGACCACATCCCCTCACACCACATCTCAAACGAGGCCTCCATCTACATCCTACAGTAACAAGTTGTCTGTATTGCAAAAGCAATGACAAGGACCAGCATACACATGCTGTCAAACCTGAAAACCTTGTCTGGAACCATGGTACATTTAATCATAGAAACAGTGTTGGATAAAGGATGGTGGTAAAATATTACGTCCATGAATAATGTAGTTCATTTTACACGGCAATTGGTATCAATAGATCTCTTTACCCTGGAACTTTAATGACCAAAACATGGAATATTATTTGTATTATCAGTTTCCATAAAGCTATGCATTCGGAGTAATACAACTCATACTTATAATTTTGAGCAGATGCATTGTATGAAATGATAAGACAGCCATGGCATATGTAATGTGTTAACTGCATTTTGGAGTGGTTATACTATGATGTTATGTTGTGTCATTTGAAACAGAGGATCTCTGTTCAATTTATTTAGGTGTATGGGTATCGTACGTAATAGAAACAACTTTTTATGTAAAGTTTTGAAAAAAAGTGCGTTTTGATTATCCGTTGTAAGTTCTGGTTCTAGCGTTTGGAAAAATTACTACAAGGTTCTGAAATTAGTGTCAATACGGTTGTAAATAAATATATAATGAGGGATTGTTTATATAATAGGTATTATTTGTTTATTTCTTTTAAGGATAATTTTGGGGTATATTGTAGATGTTTTAATAAGAAATAAAATGCTATCAGGCATCTGTAATGCATCATCTGTAACTGTAAAATAAATATTGTAGGAATGTGCCTATACTTCTATAAATTTAAATATCAAAGCGGGGCACAACTACTTTATACTGCTTACTATATTAGTTTATTGGTAAATACAGACGGTTAAAATACCTCCATGTCGATCTATTGATTTTTAATGAACACGTTGGTTGATTAAAGGGATGTTGGCGTTCTAGGTTCTGTATGATGATAATGTCTTTGTTATGTCGCTTGAAGGTGGCAGACAGGTTGCTGAAGAGTTCCGATTGCAAGAGATAGATGGGCAAGCCTTGCTGCTGCTGACTGAAGACCATTTGATGACTAGCATGAACATCAAACTAGGACCAGCTCTCAAGATTTGTGCTCATATTAATGCATTAAAACACCACTGAGAGAGAGAAAATTAGAAAACGACTTTCTATTTTTGAGAGGTCAAAAGAAGATCAGAGAAGGAGCGGGTGGGTGATGCGTATATTCATGTCCTCTAAAAACAAAAGCTGACAGAGCTTGTAACCAAAAGACAGAAAATTAGATTCATTTAGAGATTAAAAATGTAGATGGCCTACAAGGGATTTGGAACAGAGCTAAATTTAAAAATAAATACAATTTTGGCCCCTGGTCTCTAATCCCGAGACTTTTTATTATAATTGTGTATAGTAATTTTACCAAACAGCTGGAGTGTAAATTTGAAGCTATTTCATAAAGGAGTTTGAAGTTTTAATATATAAATTTGTCTATTTAGTTTTTTAGATGTGTTCTCAAAAATAATTTCCGTAGTTCTAAACTGTGAGTGTTTAACAGATTACTATAGATTGCTTTGTAAGTAATTAATCAAATGAAATGTTTTATATTATGACTATCCTGGTCTGTGAATGAAAAGGAATCAAAAAGTAATGTCCAAATATAATCTTTGTGTTTTAACCATATCCTCCTGAAAATTATTTAATAAATGAGTCATGTAAAATAATTGGGTGTTCTTTGTATTTAAAATTTCTATTGCTGTATGTTCTAGTACAGTAATACCACAAAGAAACTGGCATGAGCCGGACCCACCGCAAGATGCCCTTAATTGAGACTATTGAGGACTATACCTATAGGAGTGCTGGTCTAAAGGCTTTGAAGATATAGGCATGGCTTATTTAGCCTAAACCTAGCCCAATACACATCAATTAATTTAAAAAAAATTATTTCCTTATTGGACGCCTGTGTGAGATCTTTGTATTTCGTATTTTGAGTCAGAATTGCTGATTTACGTCATGGATGGTTGAAGATGGGCTCTGATTGGGCAAAGGTTTTTGTAAAAAAAAAAAATATATATATATATATATATATACGGACTTAATTTGCTGACTACCTTCTTGTTCTGAGGTCAGTGACTTTATTTGCTTGTAGTGCAGAAAGGGTTGGTGGAATTAGAAACGTCCACTACATATTTGATTAATAACTTATTTTCCAGTTGCAAACTGCTGAATGTTGATAGGTCAACTTTATTGGGATTTGAACTTAATCGAACCTGTTTTTGCAAATCGTAGCATAACCCCCCAAAAAAGAAAACATCTGCTTTTGCATAGGGAAAAATAATCCATGGCACAAATATGCAGACAAATAACGGGCAGTTTGGTGAGTTGTGCGGGTTGGGTTGGACTAATTATTGCCACAGCTACTAACGACTGGGTGCGAACTTGCGACTATAGCATTACTGCCTGCGTCCGTATGGATGAGCTGGGATCGCGCGGACTTTGGGCAGAATGTGTAATCTCCCCCGTTCTGTATCATTGCGTCGCGCTCAACCAGATCCTCATATTACCAGGTAGGTTGTAGAAGCTGTACAGACAAGACAAATTCATCAAGACCCTGTGTGTGTGTGTGTGTGTGTGTGTGTGTGTGTGTGTGTGTGTGTGGTATCTAAAAGAAAGCGTTTGTATAAATTTGTCTGATAGATTGGAAGAGGTAGGCATATGTGGGCACAGAAGGGTTATATATAGGGTATATTATTGAAACTCAATTTACATTGTTTTCTTTTTTCTTTTTTTTTGATTCAGCTTATATCCAGACTGCTCGTGCACTGATGATTTGTGCTTGTCTGATCGGATTCCCTGCTCTGGCATTGGTGATGGTGGCCATGCCATGTGTAATGCTTGCAAACAATGAACCAAGCACCAAGCAACACCGTGCCCTTATTGGTGGGGTATTAGTTCTTGTTATGGGTAAGTCAGATCAGTCCCTAATACTGTATGTACATTTCACACACAAGCAGAAATTCACTTTAATTTATTAAGTTTCTCATTTTGGAATGGAACTCTTGACTCCCTTATTAAAATATAAAAAATGTTGTACACACAGAGTCACTTCAACCGCCGTTCATCAGATCTATTTAGCTCTAGTTTTACAGTTTAGCATGAAGTTGATTACCTGCAGCAGTATTATTACTAAAGAGGGGTGGCTGTTCTGTGTGGTGAGGGGAAGGAGGTTCAAGGGCTTTGGCGCTCTTGTCTTTCCTATGGGACAGGACCGGACACTGTCAGCACAGCAGCCTATGGGACAGAGGTAGCTGCAGCTGTTACATGCACAAACACGTCCGCCTCTTTCGTTCGGTCTCCTGATCCAAATCCTCTCCTTTTCCTCTTCCAGCCATCTGTGGAATCATATCCACTGTCTGGTTCCCCATTGGTGCACATCAAGATGAGCGGCTGATGTCATTCGGTGGGTCGCTCTACGCTGGCTGGGTAGGCTCCGCCTTCTGTCTTCTAGGAGGGTTCATGATCCTATGCTGTCGTGGTCAGGGCTCCAACGGCCCCCAGTCAGGGGACAGTTTTCACTACTCAGGACCTAGGGGGACTGCCATCCCAATGCTTTCCTCGACCGGGGGAAGCCATGCCAAAAGTGTGAATGTTTGAGAGCTTGCATGTTTATATACCTGCAAAAAGGGGGGTTCAATGTCATCTCTGCCCCCTCCTACTGAAACATTGTTTTTTTGCAGAAATGTTTTTATTAATGCTGACAGTTACAACCAATCAACAGGTTTGTTAACTCCTCCTAGACAGAGAGGAAATATTCTTTCAGTATGTTATAGCATTAGCAAACGGGCATATAAGCCGCAAGTCCACATATTGTAATACCAACAATACACCACTTTTAAATATGGATGTATGAATGTGTCATTAAGGTAGAGAGACAGAAAGGCAGAATATTTTATACAGAGACGTTGAAGTTCACCCGTTGTTATACATTTATTCAAATGACAAAAGCACTTTCATTTCACACATAAAAAAAGATGTATCGGACATGACTTGATTCAGGACCTAATAAACATTCATTTTCATGAGTAAATTTAAATCCCAATCAGAGAAAAAGTTCAGTCAACCCTGTTTACTTTCCTCCATATATATGGATTGGATGCATGGATTAATGATGCAATGTTTTATATAACATAATTTAGTTTCAGAATAAGATACAATGATAGCTGAGTTGTTGATGTAATTTGAAACTATAACATGGTAAATAGCCTTAGCGAGGTATGCACAGCTATAAATACAAAGATAGGCTGCTTACGAATAGTTGACAACAAGTCAAAGTCTATAGACAAACTAAGCTTTTGAGTTTTGGGTCAAAACCCCCTTTACTGTATGCAAACACTCCAATGTTAATATCATCAAACTCTTTCATTATGGAATAGAGAAATTCAAAGCACAGCTGGAAATACTGATGAATTATTACAGCAAACCACGATATGTAGTCATCCAGTGATATCCTGGCACAGCTGTAACAGTCACCCAGACATCTAGACAATGATCAGAAAGTCAGATCAGAACGCCAGAGTCTAGTTTCATGAATTCCAACTCCC
This sequence comes from Galaxias olidus, assembly GCA_026901105.3. Taxonomy (NCBI): domain Eukaryota; kingdom Metazoa; phylum Chordata; class Actinopteri; order Galaxiiformes; family Galaxiidae; genus Galaxias; species Galaxias olidus. Next base: position 223,449 of record JAPMUY010006019.1, on the reverse strand, counting down.
TCAGCTTTATTTATGGTCTCAGAAAAACCTAAAGGTTATAGTACTACTTTTTCATTGCATTTCTTCTTGCTAGTGCTACACAAAACAACAGGGATTAGCCCTCTTCCTCGGGATCAAAGCCGTGATTGGCTTGTCCTTGAGAACTGTGAGCTCCATCAGAGTTCCGGTCCACTGGTCCAGACTGGTAACCATACTGGGAGCCACCTTGATACTGGTCTCCATCCTGGTAGAGGTTTTCATCCCGGTCTCCTGCCTGGGAGTTGTCCAGGTTGCCCTCATAATTCGGGGGCTGTTGCTGGTAGTGGGAGCCCCTCTCCTCAGGGGCAGACCAACCTTGGTAGGGCTTTTCTGTGTCTGCGTTTTGGGTGTGAAGGTCATCGTCGGCTGCAAAGGTGTCATCAAGGTGGTCATCGTATCGCTGGTAAGTACTGGCGTGTGCCTGTTCCTCTTGAGCGCTGATCTCTAGTGAACTGTGCCATATCCCATAGCAAGCATAGATCAGCACACCTGGAAGATACAGACCCTGACGGTAAACTACAAAACAAAGTAGTTGACACTTGCTGGGATAAACAGAAGACTTTGAAGGGTGATTTAGTATATCTTGTAAATTCTATGTAAGAATTTTCTGGCACCATATTTTTCCCTACGTGTGGAAGCAAGCAATTTATTGATGGCGTTGTACTCACCAATGGAGCACCAGACAGCGAACCGTGCCCAAGTGAGGGGAGATAACTTGAGCATAAGGTAGGAGTTCACCAATATAGCAGCCGCAGGTACAAATGGCACACAGGGGGCCATGTAGGCTAGTCTACGTCCACTTTCTGGTTGTCGCACAATCGTCACCAGCAGCTTTGCCATGACGCCGGCCATTAGAGTAGCTGTCAGTTCAGCCACAACAGCGCCAGCCCCATTTCCTTGTTCTACCCCGAAGATGACAATGGTCCAGAGGAGGAAGGACAAGAGGAAAAGGAGGAGTGTGCAGCGGGTCACAATGCGACCGGAGGCAGGTGTGGGCCGTACCGAGGCCTCGGGGATTCCCAGCCACACTCGCAGGGTGTAATAGTGACTCCCCAAGAGCCGTTTGGGAAGAGAGGAGGGGCCTGTGTGGAATCCCGAGTCCTCGCATTCCCCCTCAGCCCCACCCGAGTGGTAGGACGGGCCGTCAGGGTCAGACAGGGTCGACGACTTGCTCCGCCCGATGAGCATCTGGTCGTCGTCGCTGTTTGTGGCTCCGTCGTCGCCCGGCCTCGCGCTCTCTCCGTCCCGTCCGGCCGCGACGTGGGTGTCGGCGTGCTCGTCGGGCTGGTAGCGCAGCAGGAGCACACACACGCTGACCAGAGTGTACGCCAGCAGGGTTCCAATGGACATCATCTCTATAAGGTCCCTCAGGCTGACCAACAGAGACAGCAGAGCAGCCAGGCTCCCCGACACCACGCAGGCCAAGGCCGGCGTGTGTGTGAATGGCGACACGTGGGCCAGGAACCTGCGAACACACGTTCACATTGCATCTCTGGGGGACTCGACAGTGTGGGCGTACGCGCTCCTTACCTGAAGAGCAGTCCGTCTCTTGCCATGGCATAGATTACCCTGGGCATGGGGAACAGAGAGCCCAGTAGAGAGACAGTCAAGCCGGCTATGGAGCCCACAGCTACTATGTATTTGCCCCATAGGAAGCCGTGCACGGCAAACATCTCCATGAGAGGGGCAGAGCCATCGATCAGGTCATAGGGAACCATCAGGGTCAGGATTACACTCACCTAGGGAGAGGGATGATGGGGGGCAGGAAAGGGCCGTCAAGGCTAAAATAAGGGCCGCACTGGCTGAGCCCCCCTTTTGTTTGTGGAGGTGTGTACTCACAGACACATACGCAGTCAGGCAGGCCACAAGAGAAGCTGTGATGGCATAAGGTATGGAGGTGTTGGGACTCTTGGCCTCCTCACCTGTTGTAGCAATGATGTCAAAGCCAATGAAGGCATAGAAACAGGTGGCCGCTCCCTGCATCACCTGCATAGGAATGTAACAAAGGTTGCAGTAAAATTAAATAAAGCAATTTAGCATCCAAAATTATCACTGGTGTGGAATAGTAAGTATTAAAGTAAGTAACAAACATTAAAACTATACAAATATATGTAGGGATCACATGTGGCACCTAGAAATATCTTCGCGAAATGTAACTCAATACAATTAGAATGCCTGTTATCTGTTGCAGTACTGCGGCAACATCAAATCATACAGGACAACTAGTTTGTTTTCTGGCAGGCAATAAACTCTGAGGTATAAACATGTTTCTCAACCAAAATCACATTATGCCCATCTGTGCTTGTGGTAGCTGAATGTTCAAAGCAAGTCTCATAAGGAAATTGACATAACACTTTAAACCTAACACAATAACCTGTTTATATAATTGGGGCTTTAACAGGAGACCCCAGGAGTTGTATACCATATTTGATATGTTGTATATACTGTATATGTAAGTCAATGCCTTCAAAGGTTAGTGTTTATTCAAGCAATGTTTTGGTCTCAGACCTTTTAATGACTTTGTTAAATAGTTTAATGGTGCCAGGAATGGTATGAATGCCAAAACTTGAGTCGCTCACCCCTGACCATCCATAGGGCAGGAACCTGCCACCCTCCCAGTTGCCTGCAGAGAGGAAGAAAAGGCCAGCGATGATCATGAAGGCCCACACCAGCATGTTGACCACATTGAGCACGTTGTTGAAGCCCACCGAGTTACGGACCCCCAGAGCCACGATCACTGTGACAATGAGGGAGATCAGGAAAGCCAGCATGTCAGGGTATGTATCTTCCCCTTTACCTACAGGGGAAAACCACAAGAGTGAGCTACGTTTAGGCAATTGTTACTTCTAGTGTAATGGATAATTTCAATCTATAGTAAGAAAATAACCAATTAATGAGAGGGAGAAACCGTGCAACGATCAAGTACAGTTTTATTGATGACTACAGAGTCTGAGTCAGAGTCTGTACACAGAGAAATTACTACAGTCAGATCAGTCTAACGACATAGCAAGTTCTGGTTAGTTGACAAGGTTGAAACGAGTATATTGGTCTAAGATAAACAATCATTCCATTGGTCAAGGTGGAGGGGAGTGGATGTAATCAGCATTAATAAGGACATGTACATAGGACACGTAGACATCATTTTATGTTATGTCTAAGACACACTTCAGCCTTCAGTGTCTTCAAAAGGCACATACTGTCTCTTTCGTGACCTGGTCTTCACTCTGACCCTTCCCCCACATTGGAACAACATCTTAGGCTTGAACATCCGTGAGGATGCCAAAATTTACCTTACACTAGTCTGCTTATAATAAAGCTAACTATCCGTGTTTAACTGTGTTTCTTGCAGTTCTTTGAATTTGATGTTCCGTATGCACTTATTCTGCTGTGCAACCACATATATGAATCCTCACATACATGATCTGTTGAGTTCTTTACTCACTGCGTACATGTATGAACGCAAAACCATTTCTCTCATGTGAAAAGAAATAATAGAAATTTAAACTTTCTTCTATGTTATTCACAGCGCGATAAAATGAGTCTTGTATTATAAAAAAGGTTACATGGATAATTCTTAGAGGTTTATCTCATCTGTCTTTCATATCGATTTGGAGCTTACACTAAAATTATGGCCATTATGGTGTTCGGAAAACATATGACATATAGAATACGTACAGGAAAGAAACAACATACAGTATAAAAAATGCATTGACAGAAGCAATATTCCCTAAGTGTCATAGAATACTTTTCTGTTCAGCCATTGTGTTCATTGGTACTGACCCAAGCCTCTGAGCGTGCCTAGGTGTGTGATCATGTAGTTGCTGATGGTGTGATTGGCCAGGGAGTCAAACATGCTGCTCAGAGCCGACGCCCCCGCTGCAGTGCCAATCAGGTACTCCAGGATCAGGTTCCAGCCAATGAAGAATGCCACACACTCTCCCACTGTCACATAGCTGTAGGTGTAGGCGGAGCCCGTTGTCTTGGGCACACGCACGCCAAACTCTGCATAACACACTCCTGTAGAGATAACATATGAGTTCACAAACACACTTTCAGAAATAAGTCCTACTAGCCGCAGAAATTAAACGTGTGTATGCAATATGTTTGTGTGTGTCACCTGACAAAATGGAAGCTACAGCAGCAATGATGAAAGACAGGATGACTCCTGGGCCTGCCATTGCCTTGGCAACCAGGCCTGCAACCACATACATCCCTGTGCCGACGCAGCTCCCAACCCCTAGCGACACCAGGTCTATAGTTGTCAGGATCTTGGCCAGCCCTGCCCCTGACCCCTCAGTAAGCTCAGTGAGGTCTGACCCCTGACCCATGCCCCCTACTGGCTTGGTGCGTAGCAGGCGGGAGTAAAGGCCATACCAAGTGTCCGCCCATGGCACACGTCTCAACCACTCCGCCATTACCAAATATATAGATCCCTTTCCCTCCCTTTTTATCTGTTTCGTGCTTTACTACTGTTTCACACTCATTGTATTACAGATATCATCTTCATTTCCCCTCTAACTTGCTCAAAGAGGATCAATGGCAGTATCAGAACTCTCAATCGCTGAATTTCGTGTCTGTAGAAAGAGACAAAGTCAGTGTCAGTGCTTAGATTTTCTGAAATGCCCATGCACAGCAAAGTATTATAAGACATTAAATAAAGCGTTATTATAATACATCATAGCATTCACCATTACATTTTATAGATGAATAGATTCTGTGGCAAATTCAACACAATCCTGATTCTAATCCAATGCACACAGTAGACTACAGAGTAGTGTAGTTACTAACAAATCGCTCACTTTGCCAATAAATTAAACTTTTTAACTGAGGGAGTTGTGTAAACACAGGGGATGAGAGCTCACTGCCACCAAGACGAAGACTAACTATCTTCTGTCCTGACTTATAGAGCGAGACCCCCTTCTTAAACATTTATAAACAGCTGAGATCACCTTTCACAATGAAACTCTCCAACTACCCTTGCTAAAATGGTACAACAGTGTACTAACATTTCAAAACGGTTCCTATTCCAATTTTAGGAATATCACACTGCAGGCCCAATAAAAAATCTATTTATGTATTGAAAAATGTATACATTACAATAGACATACTTTCTATACAATCTTAAATACTAAAAATATTTCTATTCGCCTTCTCTGTAAAGGTGGATACGCATGAAAATCAGGTGTGACAAGGCAGCTTCCTAAGCGCAATCCACAGCACTATTAGACATGCACTAGAATCTAAAAAACGTATTCATCCACAGATCAAGCAGTACAGAAAGCACTTACGAATTTGTTGTTTTCTTATGAGTCATCAGACTGAAGTGCTGAAGAAAGGTAGGTCACATAGGGTCTCAAACTAGGACAGGGATAGACAGTAACACTGCTTCAATTATTTAGATGCTGCTACATGTGATCAGTCATATGTATTATTCAACACCTAGGATTCAAGACCAGTGTATGTGAGAGGTCATTATTCAAGTGACACAGGGATTGGTGAAGTATTTTGGGGAGTGTTTGTGGCAAGTTCACTGTAAACGGTGAAGGAGGTGCAGCACCCAGAACCACCATGTTATGGGAATAGACCAGGTGTTGGTGTGTTTTCACATAAGACGTCAACTTAATTTCAGGTACAGATTTGACAAACCTCTCCATAAATGTTTTTCCGTCTATTTTGTCACATGGGTTGGACCATGTATACTGTAATATTGGTGTGGGGTTTTGTATAAAATCTATTGGATATCCGATAGACATGGTCAGGTTACCCAACAGTCTAAAGACTGAGCCTATGGGAGCATGTGCAAACCAAGGAAACTGCAATAAAACAGGACAAACACAGTATGAAGGTACACAGGACATTTTCACAAAGCAAAAATCATTGCTACAGTACACACCAACACAGGTTTTGCACATATTCTGCATGCTTATATATTAGTGTCTTACTACCAGTTATTGACAGATTAGATTCTATATTAAACAAACTACCCCTGTACTTCCTTGTGCCACATGCCAATCTTAATTCAATCTTTAAATAGATAAAATTCTGCAGAAATAAGGACACCTTGTGAACATTTGGAAGGTTTAGGCTTAGTGCATCATGACCTGATACTTAATCTCCAAATTTTAAAGAATGCAACGCATTGACAAATATTAACAATCTACAAATTTTGAATACAATGCATTGATAAATAAACATGAGCCTATTTTGTGGTTTATGTCGCTATGATTATTCGATAAAACATGGGAACACATTCTCAAGTTTGAGTGTGTAATATAGGATTATTACATTTAAACACAAATGGTCAAAACTACAGATGAATTCAAACTGAAATCATTGGAGATGAGATTTATACGGACATAGTCTTAGTAGTACAAGTTAAAATGAAAACCAGAGAGAATTGTGTGAAATAGTCCATCTTTATTTTTTTTCCAAAATGAGGGACACATACTGCCAGATCGAAAGGGACAATCAAGAGAATTCTGGTCTATTACTCGTCGGTTTCCGACTCCTCGTCATCCTGGCTGATCTGGAAGTAACGCAGCTCATATGTCTGCTTGTCTGATGCCACAACTCTCAACCAATCACGGAGGTTGTTCTTCTTCAGGTACTTCTTGGTCAGGTACTTTAGGTACCTGTTGGAAGAGAAAAAAAGATGTCCTTCATATTTATAGGTTTTAAATAACAAATGTATTTTTTAGAAACCCTCAAGGCTTGATCATGTGTATCAGTGTCATAATAAAACATTCGGAGAAAAATATTGATACGAGTGCCTGCCTTGTTTATGCTTTATCCTGGAAATTGTTTCATACGCCCGCAGTTTGACACTTTAGATCTTACCTCTTGGAAAACTGCTTCTCTGATGTCACACTGATCTTGTTCTTTATCCGAGCAATCTGGACGATATTACCCAGGTTCCCAGTCTTCCCATTGACCTTCACCCTCTCTTTAAGGAAGGTTTCCTGTCAAACAGAGTAGAGTAACACACTAGGGAAGATAGCCCTAGGATTTGAGCTAGGGAAAGGAACCCTAGTACAAACAGATTGTTAGATTAAACTTCACACAAATTAGGCATGCTTTGCTAATGCATCTTCTTTGCAACATCACAATTCACTATAAGGTAAGAAATATACCGACTAAAATACAAGAATAATATGAAATATAATGAGGTGTAGTCAAAAGGCTAAACAACTAATATTATTCCTCAATAAATGTGTAAGCAAACATACAAAGTTGGCTGAGTCCAGTATTCCATCCTCCACCGGATGGGTCAGGTCCAGACAGAACCTCATACACGATCCCTTTCTAGTCTTCTTGGAGATTGCCTGTTTCTTCTGTTTCAGCTGGGAGACAACACAATGAAGAATGGCATGATTTTAATTATGTCGTAGAATTTTACATACTGTAAGTAGCACTTTTGTTAGGACGTATCGCTTTAAATTTGAACATGGATTCGCTCTGTAAGGTTGGTAAGTTAGCTCAACCTACGCGAAAAAGTATGGTGGCTAACATTACACGTGGACAAAACGGAACTGCCATAAATGTAAAAACAATGAGTTACACTTATCTAAAAAACAAAACCTTGGGCATGACATATCTTGTAAATTTACGTCAGGACGATTTAGTAATAAAAGTCTGTATTAAAATCAGTTATCGGCATATAGATAGATATCTTTCAGAGCTAACTTCACATACCGGTGCCATGTTGAGCCGGTGGAGTGGGAAAGAAAGACCGGAAGTTACGCGCCGTTGAAGTGCTCTAGTCCTCTCCGTCTGCTGGCAACACTCGAAGTAAAGGTTTACATCTGTGGATCGAAAAACGTTAAATATTATATATATACAGTACCAATCAAAAGTTTGGACACACCTTCTCATTCAGTGATTTTTCTTTGTTTTAATTATTTTCTAGATAGTAAAATAATACCAAACACATCAAAACTATTAAATAACATATATGGAATATTGTAGTGAACACAAAAGCGTTAAACAAACCAAAATATGTTTTATATTTTAGATTCTTCAAAGTAGCCACCTTTTGCCTTGATGACAGCTTTGCACACTCTTGGCATTCTCTCCACCAGCTTCATGAGGTAGCCACCAGGAATGCTTTTCCAACAGTCTTGAAGAAGTTCCCACATATGCTGAGCACTTGTTGGCTGCTTTTCCTTCACTCTGCGGTCCAACTCATCCCAAACCATCTCAATTGGGTTTAGGTCTGGTGATTGTGGAGGCCAGGTCATCTGATGCAGCACTCCATCACTCTCCTTCTTGGTCAAATAGCCCTTACACAGCCTGGAGGTGTGTTTTGGGTCATTGTCCTGTTGAAAAAAAAACGATGATCCCACTAAGCACAAACCTTATGGCATGTCGCTGCAGAAGGCTGTGGTAGCCATGCTGGTTAAGTGTGTCTTCAATTTTGAATAAGTTGCCAACAGTGTCACCAGCAAAGCACCCCCACACCTCACACCTCCTCCTCCATGCTTCACAGTGGGAACCACGCATGCAGATTCCATCCGTTCACCTTGTCTGCGTCTCACAAAGACACGGCGGTTGGAACCAAAAATCTCAAATTTGGACTCATCAGACCAAAGGACAGATTTCCACCGGTCTAATGTCCATTGCTCGTGTTTCTTGGCCCAAGCAAGTCTCTTCTTCTTATTGGTGTCCTTTAGTAGTGGTTTCTTTGCAGCAATTCGACCATGAAGGCCTGATTCACGCAGTCTCCTCTGAACAGTTGATGTTGAGATGTGTCTGTTACTTGAACTCTGTGAAGCATTTATTTGGGCTGCAATTTCTGAGGCTGGTAACTCTAATGAACTTATCCTCTGCAGCAGAGGTAACTCTGGGTCTTCCTTTCCTGTGGCGGTCCTCATGAGAGCCAGTTTCATCATAGCGCTTGATGGTTTTTGCGACAGCACTTGATGATATATTCAAAGTTTTTGAAATTTTCCGGATTGACTGACCTTCATGTCTTAAAGTAATGATGGACTGTCGTTTCTCTTTACTTAGTTGAGCAGTCTTTGCCATAATATCAATTATTAAAGCTGTCATCAAGGCAAAAGGTGGCAACTTTGAAAAATCTAAAATATAAAACATATTTTGGTTTGTTTAACACTTTTGTGTTAAATACATAATTCCATGTATGTTATTTAATAGTTTTGATGTGTTTGGTATTATTTTACTATCTAGAAAATAATAAAAACAAAGAAAAATCACTGAATGAGAAGGTGTGGCCAAACCTTTGACTGGTACTATATATATATATATATATATATATGTAAATATAAATAAAAAATAAATAAAAAATAAATATATAGATATATATAAATAAATAAGTAAATATAAAATGAGATATACTATTTCTCTCACTTGTTGCAGTATTATAATACATAAGAACGAATTAAATTGTTGGTAGAGTTTAAAACCTTTTTATATATAGGCCTAAAACTAATTTAAACTAGTTCTAATACTATCTTAACCTTATATGGTACACATTATGATGCCAGTTGGTAAACATAATGTAACATAATGTAATTTAAAGTTTATAAATATTAAATCTATTATTGGGGTACACTTTGGGGTACGTTACAACAAAGCAACAGGCACCATAATGGTAAAAAAAAAGAAAAGAGAACTATTGCTTAAAATATTAATAAAATGTACTATAATGCACATGGAAGATATTGTATCCCTCAACAGTTTAAAATACATGCCATTCTATTTTCACAAGTTTGTTTGTCTGAACGTTACCCTGAAGCAACATTGTACCATTGTGGAACAGCCCATAGGAATTAATGTGTTGAAGAATGTAGGCATATTTCAGCAAATTTTACATCAATAATCCATCAAACCAAACTATCATAACCCTCTTCAAAACAAGATTGTGAGTCACATTTCAATGTTTGTGTTACAATTTTGTTTTGTTTTCAGTGTCCTGGTGTGTGTCTTTCCTGACATAGGCTAGTAGACTATACAGTGTAATATCCTGAACTTTATTACAGCTAACATAATCAAATGTATCTAGGTTCATTTGTAGAGATAACAATAAAAAAACACACACACACACACAAACAATTGCCATTCCATAATGGCTCAATGCTACGTAAGGCATTTGCATTTGAAAAAATTTGTATTAACAAATATAGTACATTAAACAACTAAATATTTAACTTTACTCATCTATTACTGTGAATCAAAAATATTCCAGATTGTAAAATGACAGAAAAAAGTGTCTTCGGTCCAATTTTGTGGAGAAAGATGATGGACCATTGTGAAGGCAGCAAAAAAGTGATTCCAATTTGTCTACAGTCATGTGACAAATTAAAACATTGTTGTTGGTTTCCTTAAGGCCTTGCCTATTTTTTACAAAGTATTAAATTATAATTGTGGATGTATTGTGAGTGGTAAAGGCCAAAAATGGGTATGCTACCTAGAGGCAACGTGGTACAATAGAGGGATAACCACAACATAATGGTTTTGGATTATGAGACTAATTAATGTGACAACAGTGCAGACATTTACTTAACGTTGGCAGGTTAAACCATTTTTCAATGTTTAAATAAATAATCATACTTTTTATATATTTTTATTGAATTTAAGTTGTCTGCCTGTATTGATCATGATAACATTTAAGCGATCCATTTTAGCAAAGTCCGCCACTTATCAACTTCACAAACGTTTCACATTTCATATTTTAAGAGACATTTCAGGAAACACGTGCACAGACCTAGAACGAAGACTTAGTAAAAAGAAAATTTTAAACTATAAACTATTTAAACATCATAAAGTGGAAAACTGAAGGTTTAGCAAATTATATTCAGTAAGAACTGTGCTATGTTTTTAGTACATTTATTAACCGACACGACAAGGTTTATAATGGACATGTATGTAAACTATTTTAAGCGGAAATAAATGGCATGCAGCTTGGAGACTTGCGATGTAACATGCATCCAAATAGCACGTGCCTCTACAGCACACCACTTTGGTTCATCCATAAACATGTACGGTTCTTTTAATAAACTAGCTATGCAAGCACAATTACATTGACATGTACAAAGACAAACAATGAGCGCAAAAAACCAAACCCTAATAATCCACTTTATCCTTTTCTTCGCAACAAACTCGAGAAAAAAAAAAAGGTAAAATACAGCATTTTTATAGGGACGTTAAAAATTAAACAGCAGATATGCAGCTAGACATGAGGTGGATTGTTCATGAGTCATTAACATAGCAATTTACAGCAAAGGTGTTTCCAAGTGATGGACTTGTACCATCACACCTAACAAGTAACTTGATATTCATAAAGGTCCTATAAGATATAGACCAGTCCTGAGAAATAAGTAACACTTCACAAATTAGCCCCAGACGGTAGACACGAGTTAATGACAACACACACAAGGTAAATGACCCACAAACCAAAAGGTAGTTTCATTTGATCCAACTTTATTTTTTTAGCCATCTCCAGTCAGGTGAAAAAGGCCTCGAGTGAACAAAATAAGTTTGCAACTCTACCACCCCTTGCTCCCCCGAACCCTCAAAAACACCTCACTGCAAACAGCCTCCTAGAACATTCTGGAGGCTCAAACTGCCACTCATTCATTCCACAAGACACTTCCATTATTAGATGAACAGGGCAACTGGGTGGGGCCTGGCTGCCCTGATGACAAGAGGTAAGCACAGTATTCTCTCACCCCCAGACCTTCTACACACCGGCATTAGGAGAAAAATCACAAGTTTGTTTCCATTCATTGTACAAAAAAAAAGAATTGTCCTCTTTCTTGGTATCAGAAGTTTGAAATGCTTGGGTTGACTTTGAGTGGTCTTAAGTGCTAGCCACTGGCACGAAAGAGGTTGACAATTGTGTCTACTCCATTTGGGAACCAGAGCAGATGCCATGCTGGAAAGCAGTGTGGTAGCCAGAGATTCAACCTAACCAAAATTCAGCATCTAAGGGGGCTACGTTCAATTTTTTTTAGTGAATTTTATTTTTTTACAACTCAAATACAGACCCCTGACCTTCCCTCTAAAAGGCATTGCACCTGCCATTTTAAATCTAAAGAATATAAAAATAATCATATAAAAGCTGGAGACCGTCATTATTTAAACATTCAGGAATGTGAGTGGCAAGACCAACATTTTGAAGGCAAAAATAAACAGGAATGAGCAAGAAATCCAAGTAATCAATATTTAAGTATTTTATAAAGTAGATGGTTACTGAATAAAACCTCAGTGATCCGTCAGAATGCCATGCAGCAAGCTGCAGTGGGACAGTCCGACAGCTTTGCAAAGTGAAAAAAAAGGATGAGGGAATAATCACATCAGAATGATTGAGGTTGTCTGAAGGCCGTCGCTTTGGTGACAGAACCAATAATAATGCAAGAGACTGGTTGTGGGTGGAGCCTGTTGCCTGAGCAAAAAATGTCTGTCCTCTTATTTGGCAGTCAGGGCCTTTATGCCCACAGCACACTCATCCCCCATGGCAGACAGCACTGTAACCTGCAAGAACAAATGGGTAAGATTAGTCAAGATAAGAGTTGGAATTGTCAGATGTTCCTGAAGTGATATGCCATAAAATACTGCAATTTTAACATCAAAGGGCGTTCTCTTTTTGCTACAGTCCAAGCTCAAGACAGTTATAGCTAGGAAGTTCACCACTGACAAATTTACCTGACATAGCCAGTCTTTTGCAACAAAAATTTGACCCTAACCAGTGTTTCCACTGGCACCATTCCATCAAAGCTTAAAGTTTACGTGGCTTAACACTAAAGCTCCTACTCACTACACAACTTTCAAAGTTTTAAGATCGCAGTTCTGCATACACCACATGACTGCCTCGTAATCAGGTATCTTGAAGTCGTTGTGGGGATCACACTACATGGATGATCAGTGCCAGGGGGGTCACTCATTAAAAGATTGTTCACAAAGAGGAATCCCAGATGAGTCTCCAATACGCATGACAACTGGGGTTACAAATACACCTCCTCCCCTTGTTTTCGTCTTACGTTCTCATTGACTGAAGGACGTCTCTGCTCTCATTGCCGCTCACACTACAGGATTTGGACTCTCCGACACAACCAGATATTTAACCTGCTAGATATCAAGTTGGGCCTTGCGATCTGAGACAGTCGCCGATGCCTCATATCGTGAGCAGTTTACACTACAAGATTGTCACTCACGTGAGCTAGCTATGATATGCCTCCGATTCTGGCCTTTTGTTTTTTCACTCTCCAGCTGATCAGAACTGAGAACATATCAATACTGCTGCATAAAAATATGAATACATTAATTTGTGATGTGAAACTGTTTATAGACGTACAAGCGAGTTTTGATCTATCAGCGCTCCGCCTCGTTTTGGCCAATTTGAAAACATTTCGCAAAACTAAAAACAGTTTAAGTATATGGGCCCTATTTTGGCCATCCAGTATGGACAGAAATGTACCATGCAGAATTCTTATACATGAATATACATTTTGAGAGGCAGCTTTAAGTATGCCATAAAAATCACATCATATGTTAACTGTTCAACCAAAACTAACCACAAAGTCATCAGCAGCATTAAACTTCTGCTCGATTTCCTTGCCAAGATCTCCCTCAGGAAGACGCAGATCATCTCTCACATCTCCGTTGTCACCCAGCAGGGACATGAAGCCATCATTGATGCCCAACATCTGAGGAGAAGAAATTCATTTTAGTGTTCATTTTAATGCCATCTGTCATGACATTAGCAGATATTTTCAATAGCAATTTGCAAACTGATCGACCCCATTTTCAAATAAAGCAATTTAATGTGGACTGCATGTTTACTGCCGCTTGTGTGTCAAGTGTGCAAACTCAACTCGGCATAGGAAAGACGGAGCTTTTTCTAAGCAATTAAAAAGGCGGAATACTTAACCGCCATTTCCTGATGCAAAGGTTTTATAATGAAGAAAAAATAAACATACAACATTACAGCTCAATGTTTTCTTATTGTGTTTTACAGAGACCGCTGCAGCAGAATGTACACAGCGGAAACACTGGACTAGGTGTACATCAGGCTTAAAATCTATTTTCACATCAGACCATACAAGACAAGCCATATCTGACGGTGCACAAGTGATAAGGGAGGGGAGAAACTTGGTCCTGTTTCTGTGCTAGTTCTGCAACACAAATATATTTTCAGGTTGGGGTAACCGATCAATGAGTTTTATCTGATAAAATGCAATGTAATGCTAGCTTTGATTGAGATTAAATTGATTTCAGAGTGATTCACTTTCATGCAGACAACCACTAAATCAGCTGATACACCCATTCCTATATTGCAATCTTAGACATGTTTTAAAGGCATTCTTAAGTCATAAAGTCCAAACTGGTTTGACACTGCAATACCAGACCTACCTGGAAGTCACTTCTCTTAATAGCGGGCACATCCATATTGTGGGTTGAGGGGCACATATCCTCGTACTTTTTGTTATTAAAGATGTCAATGCCAACCAAGTTAACCTACGGGGAGATATGAAAGTTAAACATTTGGCCTGAATGTACCAGTTGAACAAGCTGTGCCATGATTTAGCATTCCTGCCAAGCCATAAAGGGGCATAACCTTATATTTGACCAGTAGCATTGCTAAGAATAGAAACTATGCATATGTGGTAAAGAATAAGCATTGTCTAAATTTATCTTTATTTGGGATATAGACGTTTTAGTTACATCAGAACAGGTTGATGGCATTTTAAATGTTTACTGCAGCTTAGTTCAAGTTAGGAGAAACAGGTACCTTAGCATGTCCATGCTTGCCGGTCTTGGAAGTGGACATTTCCACGATCTTGCAGGGACGTCCCTTCAGCACCACATAACCATTCTTGCGCAGAGCAGAACATTGCATGGGGTAGGTGGCGGAGGCACCAGACTCTCCAGAGGTGAAATCAAGATCGGCATCTGCCATGGTGAGATGGATCAGGGGCACTAAAGAAAGAAATACAAGAGAACAGACTGAATTAATACTGTTCATTTAGTTATTTAAAATGTTCACTTATCCTCCAATCAAAAGGTGGACAATTCAAATGTCAACATAATTTTAGTACTAGAACAAGTGCCCCAACTTGACTACTTTTAGGCCTAACGTTCACTGGTAATACGAAATAGATTTAAAGCATAGAATGTTTCATCGTGGGATCATGGTCCAGGTATGCATCACGCAACAAGCATACTTTAATCCTTCAACCTGCAAAATTAACTATGACGTATGAGACGTTATAGTTAAATGAGTTTTAGTTTGGGTGTGACAACCTGTACTGTTTAATAAATAATAAGCCAATGAAACAGCTGGCTACAGAGTATGCATTAGCTAACAGGGTAGAATGAAAAAGACCGCAAATGTTAGCGTTGACGATAATCAATATAACAATATGACTAAGAAATGTCTTGTAGGTGGTTAATTTAAGATATCTGTAAATGTATACTAGCTTTCACATTCCAACCAACGTTAACAGCGTCCACTGCTGAACTGTTTGGTGTAATACACCATGTACACCCTGTGGTCTAGCCGCCCATAGATGTAAACCTAGCACATTGTTTCGCTAGTTAGAGGCTAACGCTAAATTAAATAACAAGGACACACAACATCGTCACAAGACTAACTTCATAACTTCAAGTTTCAACACAGTCTAGCAGTACTGTACTAGTCACATGCGAAGAAGCCAATTAATTGGACGGCATCAGCTCCCGTTATTGTCATTACTAGCTGACGTTAGTGTTCTAGTAGGCTACTGGGTTAAAAAGTTAGCAACAAAACACAACTTATTGGAAAATGTACCGATCCCATCTGATCTAGTTACCAAAAAGATAATGAGCAATGCAAGAAAGCTTAAGAGTTGACTAACGTTACCAGTGACGTTGGCTGTTACATTCCGAGAATTGCCAAACTAACGTTAGCTAGCTAGCTAACGACGTTAGCACCAAACATGGCACGCCATGGCATGGGGCATGTACCAAAGACCAAGACAGAGTGGCTATTTAATGTTTAGAACCAAGAACTGTTTTCTTAACCAGACTATTGCCAGTTGTTGGCTATAATGACCAGTAAGCGCTCATTCATTAACGGTTTAACTTGCGCTAACGTCACGATAGCCAACAGCATGGTACACAGAAACAACAAAACTTCGACGGAGCGCGAGGAAGGCCCCATCGTTTTCATTTGAGCACACTGCATCTAGGTAGCTAATGCTAGCTAGTTAGCTATCTGTGTTGAAACATGGACCCACACCCAGTGACCGTATATTTATAATTAGATCATATAGCTCGCTTTTTGGCTTCGGTCGTTTGCGATATTACATTACTGATGAACACGAGCATGTATAACCTGACATTAACTTATTTAAAACTACGTCAAGTTCTATATTTGGCCCCATTGGCTGTTACACGCGCCATGCCACACTTACCTTAGAAGAAAAAGAGGACTGTCTATGCGCAGGCGCAAAAAACTTTACTGCGGCATCGGAAGAGGGAAAACACTTTATGTGTTCCGGTTGACGATGCTCAGTGAAACAAGGTAGCCTATTAAAATAACAAAGAAATTGATAAATGCATACGGCATTCGCTGTTCAAATACCAGAGGAAATCCCGACATAAATAAACTTAATAGATAACGTAATTGTTATGTTACTGTCCCACAAGACATGCCCAGCCATTTTCTCTAGGCCTGTGCTTTGTCATCCCATCCTCAAAAAGTCTCTTTTTACACAGTACCCCCCCCCCCCCCCCCTAGACTTGCACAGAATTAATTTACACGAGTATGACTCGTAATAATAATATTTGTAACGCCATATAAAACCAGATAATTAGCACGGTACGTCTACCTTATTTTAAGCACAAATATATCTTACACATATACGCGTCTTCTCTTCCACGTCCCATAAATAATATATTTTCAACCATTTTCCATGAATTCCAACTCATCTTCAAGCATAATCTGGAATCTGGCTAGCTGACTGAGGGAAAAAATAACTTGTTTAAGTATGAAATTTAGGGTCCGTTTACGTGTCAATTATATTTCCTTTTGTGTACAGTGTGGCAAACTGTCATTATACTGTAATAGTAACTTGACTGGACAGTAGTTTTCTCTGTTTTAAAATTACTTTGTAATGTATTTCCACTTATTATTATTGCAAGAACTAAGAGTCATAATGCTCTTACATAAGCGGCAAATCACTGCCTTGTACGCAGGGCTGGTGTTAGAACTTGTGCTCTTAGGGGAATGCTGTTCTTATATTTTTTTAGGACATAACCAATTGTTTAATTATCTTTCTGAGGTGTGTTGTATGAAAGAAGAGACATGAGGAAGGGATTAAATGGAAAGTGGATTAATTAAATAGAGTACAGTAGTTTACATAGGACCACTATAATGTGTTCATTTATTTAGAGAACATCATTTTAATGCATGTTATCACATTTGAGAAACATGAGGGCAAACGAGAGGAGAAATAACAAAATACTCAACATCTAGAGTTTATCCGCTAAAACAAAAGAGGTATCAAATTCATCAGTGCACCATGTCCCTTTGCAAGAACACCAAGTCATGATAGTTGTTCTGTCTTGCATGAATAAACCAGCCATGGTATTTACTCACATGCAACAAGGAATTTCTGTGAAATGATGTCCTTTTATCAGGGTGAATATGTTGTGTTGTGCAGACACCAAGTAGTCCCAACTGCAATGTGACAAAATATGCATATTTTTACACAACTTTTTAGATTTGTCATGAAGTAAATTGGCAGCAATTATCCCTGGTGCACAATCACCGTTTGAAAAGGTGCAAGATCTGGACCAAATGTATTATTATAGTGAACCCTAGTCATGCCAATGTGATTTAATATGACTACAGATGAGGATTACATTGGTGTAAGCATGATCATGTGCAAGCTGGCATGACAAATTATTTGACTTGATAAAAAAAAAGAAATGTAGGCATTGCTAAGAGTTAAAACTACTCAACCTTAGGAAGCTGTGTCATTAAGCCATTTTTATGAATGAAAAGTCTTGCTCAAATTAATTTATGATTTTTCAGAGAAGTTGTGAACTTGGGAGGATGATGTGATCTCCATTCTGATATGTAACATCAGTGCGAGGCAAAGGTGTATATGCAATGCATTCAGTGTGTGCTTGTGTCAGTGCTTAGAAAGGTACATTGACATTTGTAGGAAAGTGCTATGTACGTATACGAGCTGACATTCAGATACGGTGTAAGAAAAACATAATAACTGTTATTAAGTGTTGCTTCATAAAGAAGGGACATTTATTAGTGGTTTTTTAACATCAGAATGTTTTTACTAGTCTGAGGTTGGATTCCATGAATCCCTGTAATTCAGAGAAAGAGAAAACTCAATCTCTTTCTCTGTCTCTCACACACACACACACACACACACACACACACACACAAACAGTTGTGGTAGTGGCCGTTTTGTCTCGATGGCGGCAGGGAAGACGTGCCACACACACACACACACAGTCACACATTCACAGTCTGATGCGTACAAAAAGTCAAATACAAATAAAACCACAATAAAAACATTTCAATTTCTTATTTTCTTTAAAGAAATGCAAATATCAGTTATTTTTATTCTGTAGAATAACTACTAAATCTATCGGTGGGATATAATAATAAAATGCTGATATTTTACTCATTGTGGTCTCCTGAACACAGAGAGCACAGTGGAGTCCTTAGACCTTTGACCCTGCTGTGGTGTTAACATATATCAGAGGGATTTGATGATTTATGTACATGTAAAAGACTTGAGTCGGCCTTTTGAAAATGGCATCATGCTCATATATACTGTAACCAAATATCTGTAAACAAATTGATATGCAGATGATTCCCAGTTGTATTTGCCTTTGAGTCCTAACAATTCAAGAATAGCCAGTTTAATAAAATGTCTGAAATACAATATATGCCGGAATCTTAATTGGTTAACCTAAATCCACCAATGTAAATCTCAACACTATTGGTTCTCTAGCCACAATTGTAACAACAGCCGCTGAGAACGCATTGGCCTTCTCTGATCAAACTTTTGAAGTGCCCAGGGGAAAAAGAGAGCTCAGTTTTGTTATTTGTAACGAAGAAATATATTTTTTTGATGTAAGTCTTGTCATTTGTTGATTTGGAGACAGTCATTCATACAATTGTTTTCTCCAAATCGACGATTGCAACTGGCTATACTCTAGGAACAAAGGCCCTCTCTCACTTACAGCTAATTTAAAACACCACTGCTAGGTTTTTAACAAAAACCAAGAAAAACAAATACACCATGATCTTAACATGGAGATATTTGGCCTTCAGTTGGTTTTATTAATAATTTGTGAGATTATTTGTTAGACAAGACATTGATTGCCCAATATTACATTGTAGAACTTCACACCACATGAGCAGAGGCACAAGCCTTCGGAATGCTGACAAAGCACTACTAATTTTTCAAAGGACGATGGTGCTTTTCCATAAGGTGCCCTATAAATTATTTACCTGGCGATGAAAGACTGACACTCCTAAACTTCTTTCAAATCTATTCTAAAACCTTTAACACCTCTATAAAGAAGCACTTCATCAGTAGTATTTGCTTACATTTTAAACCAGCATGATGCACTAAAACATAAGTATACCACTGATCTTATCATGTGGCTCAACTTTAATCATTCTGATTTGCTAAGCAGGCCTCACCAAGCCAGCAGTTTAATCTTTTTTATCCGTTGCTTTAAATTGTTATGATTTTAGTTGTATTAAATAATATTTTTTTTTTTTTACATTGTCAGGAAATGTTGTTAGTAACAGTGTAACAAAAAGGAAGTTTATTGTTTATTGTGATGTAATTACTATTCCCACTCAACCCATATGTGCTACTTCAAGAGGGTAGCCAGTATTTCCTTCCTTATGGTTTCAAAGTTTTTTATGAAATATCTATCCTGCATGTTCAACAACTGCGTAATAAATTACATTGTATAGGGCAGGGTACTTTTTGGTTGTTGCCATTGTCCTGTCTTAAGCTTGTTTGATTCTAGTTGATGCTCTAAAAAAAAGGTGGGTTTCATGTTGTCAAACTCATGCCTCACCACAAGATTTAAAAATGATTTCCTTCCTAGTCAAACTCTCTAGTGCGCCCTAGGCATACGTTAAAATGTATGACAGGAATAACAAGTGTGTCACCATGCAAATGTACAGAAATAAAATAACTGAACATATTATTATAAAAAAAAAAAGAAGCACAGACTGTTAGCCATACAAAACATTTTTTCTACAAATCTGTCACCTGACTCTAATTGAACAGTCTCACATCTATTATATACAAAACATTTCTCGTATTTAAAGAGAAATCACAAGAGGCTAAACAGACTGCATTCCTTTTGATAATTTCTTCTCTTTCAGTCTGCCACAAGCTTTAAGTATCTCTTTGTTCCTAAGTGAGTATTTACATATGTGTTGGAGATGGTGGAATTATTCAGGTGATTAAACCTTAACTAGTACAATGTCAAAATAGATTTTCTTTCAGAAAGCTCCTAGCATTTCATCCAAAATCCTTCCCTTGTTCCATTAGACAAAACAGGTAAAAGCTATAGCTGTAACACTTCTAATTCATTACCAGGAATGTGAAATTCATTGTCATATAATGAATTATCTATGCCAGCGTATGGTTAATGTCTAACAGGAGTAAAACAAATATACATAGGGATCTACCTTTGAAGCTATCCAATGATATAAATTCAATCATTTTAATTCTGGCACGTTTTCCGTGGGAAAATAAAACGAGTATAAAGAAGATGATGGCATAACGTATACATGAAACGGATTAATGGAATATATATAAAAAAAAAAAAAAAAAGATTGCTCTGTCAATTTATTCAGACTAGAAGTTGCTCAAGTTTGAGGCTATCCTACAGAAAGCTATTTGACGGGCCATTTAATTTCAAGCTGTCCAATTTAAACACCAGTGCAGACAAACAATAGTCCGTAGAGGGCCGCGTCTTCTTGGCAGGTCACAAAGAGAGACAGCTTCTCACTAGTGACCCCTGTGGAGGGAGGCTGGTCTGCAGCCCAAAGCAATGCACGCTGGATAGTGGTCATCAGAGTCTCCCATCCCACCACCTCTGTTTATTCAGGTCTGTCCATGCTTGGTCTTTACAGCTCCATCCTCCCTCTTTGACTGGCGATCAACGGAATTAACGATGGGGGGTGATCTTAATAGAGGAGGGGTTACCAGTTCATCATGGAACTTCTATTGAGGGTCATGAAAAAGACTTGGCTGCTGCCCCCTGAGCGTACCGAGGCAAAGAACACCTGCACACAAAATGACAGTAAGGTTTGGTCAGGACTCTGTTGACAGCTATACCAAACTTGAAGAATAGGAAGAATATCTGTTTTGATATTGGTAGAAGAATGTCAGTGTTGTTGCTGGTCCAAATAAGCAGGGGTATAACTGTTACTATAAGATTAGCCTGCATTCATCTCAAAATCTGTTTCTATTATATTTCTTTCAAATCTTGCACACTCGAATATTGTATTGGATTGGCTACATTATTGTGGCTCAGTCTGTTTGAGTCCGTGAACATTGAAACCCACCTTGTCGTTCCTCTCAGATAGGAACTTTAGTCGCTGAGCTCGCTTGTGCATGAAAACTCCATCGAGGTGTCCCGTTTCCACGGAGCGGATCTCAATGGCCTTCTCTCCCCAGCCCATGATCTGGTTGGAGTGGATGTAGGCTGCAGGGGCGGGACAGGGATGCACATACAGACAGGGAATTGGACAGAAGAGGACTTACTCACCTCCAGTCTCACACCCAAGCCAATCACACCCCTGAGGCTGTGCCAGACCACACCTCTGGGAGGAGATTATTGCAGCAGTTTCTGAACGAGCAACAAAACCACTCTAGGGCTCTCACCACCTTATAGTGGGTTAACTGCACAGGTCAGGTGGGAGGTACGGTGGAGGTGGGACCGCATCTGAGGTTGCAATGGAAGAGTGTCAGCAGGCTGAGTCTCTGACAGTGAAAGTAAATGCTTCAGAGAACTCTGGGGGTCATATGTAGCCATACCGATATGAGGATGTGACCTTCCGTTCCTATGACCAAGCTTTTACATTGTGTTTTCACACCTGTCGTTGTGCTCTCCCAAATTCTATAACGCAGCAAATGCTATATATTATAATATTATCTGTCAAGAAGTATAACTTTTACTGTGTGAACATTATGTATGTGTTTTTTTTTTTGATGGGGGATGGGACAGAGCTTGGATGTGAGTGTCTGGTCTGATATTCTGGACAGACATAAACTAACAAAGGGCCATGTGCCATCTGATAATTTGAAAACAAGGAAAAATAACGTTGTGCTCCAAGACAGTGACAGAAAGCCAGACAAATATAGACACACTTGATTGAGACTTGATTATGGGCATCTTAAATGTATGTATTAGTGAGCCAATCAGTATACCCTCCAAAAGCGTCTTCTGAACAGCCATGAGATTATAACATGATGGTGAATACAGTTTGATACACTTCAAAAATGATATCTTGATGTTACATAAAACCACATAGGACAGAAAGGAACAAACACCAACAACGTCTGGCCGTTAGGATTCCTGCGTGTGCTACACTCTAAAGGTCATGGCACCGAAGTGAGACATTCGTAGAGGGAGGGAAACTTGTGTGAGGGGTGATAACGTAAGTGTGCCATCGGTGTCTCGGCTCTATAGTGGGAGAGGCGGAGGGAGGGTGAGCATGTAACATGTTCTTAGCTGTGGGAGCATACCATAAGCATGCAGTGGATGTGCTTATTAACATTGAGTTAAGTAGAGTGAATTAGAAAAGAGAGAATTAGAAAAACAACTTCTGAAGCAACACAAAATGGGTGTTTGGGTTGGTGCGCCGAAAGGAAAAGCTGAGGGCAGTGCGGGTGGGGGGTGGGGGGAGTAGGAGGAAGAGTATGCTTCAGGATCCAGGAAGTTGAAGTGAATCAGCAGAGGTAACAGTAAGAGAAGCAGACTTCAGTTAAAGACGTGGAGGGGAGGCGTAGCGCCCTCTTTCAGTGAGAGGAGAAGATAAATGCAGACAGGAAAGGTGGTCTCTAGAAACCTTTTAGGGGGTTAAGGCTTTGTTTTTGTTTTTTGTTGTTGTTTTTTTTGTGAATCGAGTTGATTTGAAAGACGTACCGACGGAGGTGGGCATCTCGCCCCACTGCAGCACCACGTCTTTGGTGATGCGTCCGTAGGTGTTGACGTAAACGCCCTCGTCCTCGTAGCACAGCAGCATCTCCATGCCGTCCGTCTTGGGCAGAACCACAATGGCGTGGGGGGTCACCTGACTCTGAATCTGCCGGGGCGACATACGGGGGTGGGTGGGGGTTGGGTAGGGAGGGGGGGTTGTGTGGGCTGGTGTGAACCTAGGGGGCTGGGGGGCCGTAGGGCAGGAAGGGGGGGGGGGCGCACAGAGCTGGACCCCTCTCTCTTCACTCTTTTACTCCCCACCCCTCTTATGTGTACTGTCGCTCCCTCCCTCCCTGTGGCCAGCGCCCCTCCCCTCCCCCCACCCCCCTGACTCTCTTCTCACCTCCCCCACATTGTGAGAGAAACTGCTGCAACAATTAATTCTCCCACTCCCATCCACACAGTAATTACCGTGGTACCAAAGTTCACAATTAAAGCAGGATGATCACAATTTTTACCTAAACAATTACATTTAGAACTACAGCAGTTTTGACCAGCTTCGACAGTTAAAATAGTGTGGTCAGAAAGGTCATAGGTCATTGGTCATGTGCTTAAGTAAGGATTAACCAATGACTCTATACAACTATCTTCTATTCAGTCATAATTATCATAAAGTTCAATATATTTGTACTTACTCTTACAATTGCACAAAGTCCAAAACTTACTCTATATTTTGTCATTCAAATCACATTACACCACATCACAAACACACACACATACACACACACATTTACACACTCACGTGAGATGGTATATAGATGTCGTAAGGGTTGCCGGAGTCCACATCAATGACATGGAAGCCCACACTGGAGCCATAGATGACCTTTAACCTCTGACCTTCCTCCACTGTCAGGTCAACCAGCTGGGGCCGGTGCTGCAGGTCAGTAAATGACTGAGGGAGAAAGGTGTTTTAGGCTTGTCATTGTTGTGGAAGTGACAACTGCAATGAGGAATACAGTTACAAAGATACAGAAATGTAGGCAATGAGACCGGGGGGTTTCTCTAACCTTGAAGGCCATGAACTTATGGTAGGGTTTGGGTGCCCAGGCATAGATTTCCACCGCATTCTTCAAAGCAATCACCAGGAACTTAATCCTCTCATACTTCACTATCGGAGCAAAGTTAATTGAAACGCAACATCAACAGCCACACGCGCCAGCAGGCTCTTTCTGTTACACCAACGCTGGCGAGAAAATAAATTCCAACACATACACATGAACTGACTTACCAACTTTGTAGTGCACACAGCCTTCCAGTTCTCCTACAGTGATCCAGCCTTGCTTCTTCTCTACCTCTGGGTCGTTGTGCAATATCCTGTTCCTCAGCCACGACAGGTAGTACACACGGAGCTTATTCTTCTTCCCTGGGAGAACAAAAACATCAAGGTGTTTCTGAGATTTATTGAGGCAATACCCAAAATGCATTATTTTCTCCCCCTTTCCTCCCCTTACTCTTTATCACCATAACGGATCCTTTACCTTCAGATGTACAGACTATGTTCTCATTTATTTTCCGGTTGTGCTAACAGTAATGTTAAGGTGTTTGGGTCTGTCGCTCTGTTGCAACTTATTTTTGGATCCCCACAGTTTTTTTTAAAATCAACACTCTAGTATTCTGACTTGTTTACCAGGCAAGCTGTAGCACTAGCTCCTGGTCCTACCAACCTGAGATGGTGACCAAGACATTGAGCCCCTCCAGGACGTCCATCTGTTGGAAGCGCCTGCGGCTGATGAGGTTGTAGACTTTCCCCTGGCCACTCCTGTCCAGCAACATCAGGCCATTTTCTGTCCCCACCAGCAGGTTCACCCCTGGAACACACACCATTGCCAACTTAAATGCTGTGTGGGCGCGCGCGTGCACTCGCGTGAAAGTTGGCATCACACGTACGTATCCACAGGACTAACGAATGCGTCTGCAAGGATTAGTTGACATTGCGTGCATTGGTGTGTGTGCGTGTGTCCCTTTACCAATCTCTAAGCATCTTACCCCATAGTGCAGCGCACAAGATTTCAGAGTTGAACCGTTTCTTGTACTTTCGTATCTCTGGCGTGTCACTGTGCGGTCGGATGTTGGTGGGGTTCACGTTGACCACCGAGATCTTCCTGGCCTCGTTGAGTCTAGCCTGCTCCTGCTCCTCCTGCCTCAGTAGGTCGGAAGCAAACAATGCTGCAACAGAGAAGATGGAAGATGACCACTGATGTCATACAGGATCTTTTTTATAAAGAAGAGAGTTGTGATCACGGAATGAAACAATCGCTACACTGGAAGACGGGGTTGCCCAATTTATACATGACACAGTTAACCTATCTTTATAAAAAAATTGACCCGGTGCATGTTTAACCATACAAAAGTAGTAAAAAATTTAAATAAAAAATCATAAACATTATCCTTAGCTAAATTTATATCTATTTCATCAATATTTAGTGAAATTAAGTTTTTCACCCCTTACAGATCATGGTTTACTATGCACCAAAAATTATGAAAAATATGTTTTCTGCTGTGATCGCGGATACAAGCGGCGGAAATGAGTTTCCTCCGGAGGGTGGCTGGCATCTCCCTTAGGGATAGGGTGAGAAGTTCAGCCATTCGTGAAATTGCTTCTTTGCGTAGAAAGGAGCCAGTTGAGGTGGTTCGGGCATCTAAATGCCACCTGGCCGCCTCCCTAGGGAGGTGTTCCAGGCACGTCCAGCTCTAGGACCAGGTGGAGGGATTATATCTCCACAACTTTCCCCCAGTCAGATGGTTATCAAAATGAGATGCTCTGCTTGAACTGCTACCTCCGCGACCCGACCCCGGACAAAGCGGAGACATGATGATGATGATGAACTAGACGGGTCAAAATGACCCGCAACGTAACAGGAGAGACAAGAAAAACTATGCATTGGAGGTGAGCACAAATGAGGGCAGGTAATTCAAATACAAACAGCAAAAAACATATCATTACAAAGAGAAAAATGACTTGATAAAAAAAAATACCGCGGTATATATTATGCATATATGCCCAGCATATATTATATAATATGATATACTTATTTAAAAAAGGCAGATCAGACTGACCCGAGGCAGAGTTCTCATCGTCGTCATCAGTGGGGGAGGTCCCGTACACCCTGGGATCCACAAACGGAGTGAAGGAGGCCTTCGAGCCGACCCCGCTCCCCATCCCATACTACGGGTCCAAGAGAGAAAGGGCAGGGTGTCAGGTCAAGTAACCTTAAGGACTTGAACACGTTCACATCTAACTGTGAATTCGGTGGCAGTGCCAGTGTGGGGGAAAGCCATCCAACGTGGGTGGGCATCAACAACAGGAAGGCCAACAGGGACACATGCGTGAATGCGGGATAGGTTGGAGGAGTGTCACGTCGCGAAAGCAAGAGCGACGGGGGAAGATGGAGGGCAGAGGACTGGGTTTGGAAGTAGAACAAGGGGCAAGGAGTGAACGAGAGCAGGAGCAATGGCGGAGGGACACTCCTTCTTTTAATATATTCAAATATAAACAGCAAGGCCAAGGCAAGGGGACAGTGGTTAAGGGGGGTAAGGTGAGAAACCTAAAGCAGGTGGTGCAGGAGAGTAGGGGGCTAAGTTGGGAGGTGGACCGAGAGCTACGTTCCGTGGCACAAGGTCAGGCGTAGGGGGTCAAGGTCGGGAGCACAGTTAAGGAGGCAGTGCAACTGGAAGGTACGCTTAGGAGCTATAGAGCGTAGGGGCTCGGCAGGCTGCAGGGGGAGAGAGGGTTACGGGCTGTGCACATCCGTAGGGTGGGGCTCGCAGGCTAGGGAACCTACTTGGGCCCCAGAGCCGTCCCCGGGCGAGACCAGGGGAGAGGCGCTCTGCTGCACCAGGTCAGGCAGATTGGAGTGGCCAGGGAACAGATTAAAGTGGCCCAGGAAGTCATTACTGTCTGTAGGGGCACAGCTCGGCCTTCTGTTCCCAAACTTCTGGAAGAGAAAAAGAGGGACGAGCTACACTAGACACTGATCTGAGGTCTGCGTTGAGCAGCTTTAAAGGGAGGATAAGGTTGAGGCTGAGAGTCTGATGGTGGAGTAGAGCCAAAAGGGTTAGGGTTATGTGGGGAACCCAAAGTCAAGGGCAGATATGAAGTATTGACCTAGCACACAGCAGAGACAAACAGACCCAGACATGCAGGCACACACAACCAGCAGCACACTCTGTGTTACACATACACATACAAACAAAAATGCACACACGCACACGCACACGCACACGCGCACACACACACACACACACGCACACACACGCACACACACGCACACACACGCAAGCACCCACGCACCCACACACAAACACAAAGCTCAACCCTTTCAACAAAGCGACAGAGCAAACAAAGTGCAAAAGCCCCATGCCTGCAGTAATCGGGAATGCATGCCTGAATGCTGCATGTTGGATTGTGTGCGGTCAGCAAAGGACTTGCTAAAATGACAGGTCAAAGGGGAGAGGTGAGCGGTCACTCACCTCACGCATCTTTAGGGTACTGTCCTGGGAACTGCCATAGGGATCGCCAAGGGAATCATTGTGACCTCCCAGGCCGTAAGCCTCATTTCCACCATGACCAGCAGCAGGCCTGAAAAATAATAATTTATATTGTAACTATTTCAAAATATGAAACAGACAGACAGACAGACAGACAGACAGACAGACAGACAGACAGACAGACAGACAGATAGACAGACACAGACAGACAGATAGACAGACACAGACAGACAGACAGACAGACAGACAGACAGACATGCTCTTACATAATCCGCGGTATGTCGCTGACAGCAACTGTTCCGTCGTTAATCCCGCCTTCTCCCTCCTCGTCGTCACTGCTATGAGACTCCTCACTGGACGACGAGTAGTCCGTCACTTTGACGGGCGGGCGGCTAGTGTCATCCCCCTGCCGTAGCTCTCGGAGCTCTTTGGCCAGAGCTGTAAGGTCCTGGGGATAAAGAGGTCAAAGGAAGGTCAGGAGCAGATATCAAAGGGTAGGCTTGCAGAACAGATAGGCAAACGAGTGAAAAACACTACACAAACACACAAAAATCTATCAAAGTAAATCTGCACCAAAATGTGTTGGATGTATGAGAATATGGAACTAGTCACACTGGCATTGCGGAAAAAAATTGTTTTTATTTACGCAAAACAGACTTTTAGTTGGCAAGCAACATAAAGTGTAATAAAAACACTTAGTATTTTGAGCCTAATTGTAGAAACTGTGCACCT
>JAPMUY010006019.1:102500-190000 GCA_026901105.3 Galaxias olidus | reverse complement strand
CTGTTGGGAACACGAGCGTGTGCGTTCTTGTACGACAGTGTTTTTTTTTCCCAGCGCTCCCGTGTGCCGGCGGTGCGTTTGGCCTACCTCCTTGACCCAGGCGGGCTTGTCATTGCTGGGAGCCTGGTCCTTGTAGTGGTAGAGCTTGCTCTTGTCCTGAGGGGGCCGCGGCGCCTCCTGCTGCTGCTGCTGCTGCAGGGACACCAGGTAGGCTCTCTCCTGCTGCAGCTGCCTCTGGAGACGCTCCGCCTGCCGCTGCTCCTCGATCTGCTTGCGCTTGTACTCCTGCGCACGAAGACACGCACGAAGACACGCACACGGACACACAGTCGGACGCACACACAAACACACGTACGACACGCACACATTGCCAATCCCGTCAGTGCCCTCTGCTCGTTGGATAAGTCGCAGGTTTTTCTCACTTTATTTCCATTCAAGACAAGAAGAAAAAGGGAGTCATCTTGTTTGTGTGAATGTGTTTGTGCATGCTTCTGAGTGAGTCTACATGCATGTAAAGGGTTGTGTGTTACCATTATTATTATTATTATTATTATAATTATTTTTATTATCATTACTACTACGTGAAGCTTTATTATCAATGTTGTAGGCTTTCTATATATCGTTTGTGTATGTGTGTGTGTGTGTGTGTGTGGGTGTGTGTGTGTCAGTTTTCCTACTTGTGCGGATCGAAATCTGAGTTTTTGTATCCAAGTCGGGACCTTTTGGACTTATGAGGACTAGTCATCAGGCTATTCTTTCATGAAAAGCAAACGGTTTTAAAATGAATAACATGAAATACAAGAACGCTCCTCATGCTAAAGGCAACATATCGAATACAAAACTCACAAAATCTATAACATTTTAGTTTTGACAATAAAACAGTATTTAAAATATTATGGTTAAGGTTAGGCTATGAGTCACTGTTGAGGTTGCGGATAGGGTAAAGGTGATGCTTAGGGTAAGGGTTAGATTTCGTTTTTCTCAAAAACTGCGGTTTTCTATAAAAATATATAGTAACATGACTTTCTAGGTCCTCACTTCGATACAAAAACATAACTGTGTGTGTATGTCCGTGCGCACACGTGTGTGTATGTGTATGGTACCAGCAGTAAAGCCTGCTCCTGCAGTAGTTGCTGCTGTAGAATCTCCAGTTGCCTCTGCTCTTCCTCCAACTGTCTACGAATATACTCCTAACCAATCACGTCCCAGCCACCCCGGAGGAAGAGTAACCAATCAGAGAGCAGCCATGCAGAAGACGAACGTATTGAAGCCCAGCAACCAGTGAAGTCATCAGGAAGGACGTTCAAAAAGGGGGAGAGGAGAAAACAAGAGGAGAGAAGAATCCAAAAGACAGAAAAGAAAAAAGAGATGGAGATCAGGGATAAGGCAGCCAAACCCAAAGAATTAGGTTTAGAACCAAAGAATGAACACAAAATTCGAGAGGGGACGAAGAGAGAAATAAAAAGAGAAAAGAAAGAGAGCATATGGAACAGCAGTAATTAGCAGGAGTTATTTGGAGGTAGAGGGTTATATTTAGCTGACACTAAACTTCAAGGAGTGCTAACTGTCGGATTCCAATAGGCTAGTTCCAACTCATCTAAGAACACGAAGGGGACCTAGCCAGGTATGTTGTGTTAGTCCGGGGATTAAAACCAAAAAAGAGTGAAACCCTGTAACTTGAGCTCAATTGCCCAAGATAGTAACAATACGTGTTCATGCAACAGGCAGCTTGGAAATAACAACACGACGTTGTGAAACGTGTCCCTGTTGAACACGCCCCGCCGGCCGAGTGCTGTGGTTTGCGTAACCGGTCTCAGACCGTGTCACTCTGGACGAGCTCCTCACCTGCTCCCTCTCGGCGTGCCGCCGCTCCTCGTCCCGTCGCAGCTGCTCCATCTCCTCGTAGCGTCGCCGCTGCTCCCTCTCCTGCTGCTTCCGCAGGTCGCGCTCTCGCTGCTGTTGCTGTGGCGGAGACGGGCGGAGGACAGAGTGGGCAAACGATGGCAAGACGTAATAAAAGGTCTCTTAAGACGAGGCACGGCGGGGGGGGGGGGTAGAGCTTGGGAGTTGTTTTTTTGGTTGGTACACATGTGCTTTCTAGTATAGTAATATATTGTACTATTTTTGTATATATTTGTATACATCGTTTCTACAATCTATGCCATGCACGGTGACCTTGGGTGTCTAGAAAGGCACCTATAAAATTAAATGTATTATTATTATTATTATTATTATTATTATTATTATTATTATTATTAGCTACCTCCTCCAACCGCCTCCTTTGCTCCTTCTGCTCCTCAATGCGCTTCTGCCTCTCGGCCAGCAGCTGACGCTTGTGCTCCTCGTTCTGCTGCTGCTCCAGCTGCTGCCGGCGCAGGGCCTCCGAGCGCTCCTTGTTGGCCAGCTGCAAGCGCAGGAAGTCCCGCCTCAACGTGGACTCGCCCGGGATGTTGATGATGGAGCTGTTAAAAAAAAACACAGCAGTGTCATCGATCGAAACGCGCGCGTACCGCGCCATCGCTCAAACGCGGACGGGGGAAAAGGCGAGCGGTTCTCACCTGGGCTCGCCGACGTCCCGCTCCTCGTCCTCCTCCTCACTTCCGCTGTACTCGTACTCCGTCTCGTCTGTAAGGGAGCACACACAGACACACTCTCATGGCTGACCTTCCCGGGGTTTTACTCTTGAACCGGAACCCCGGAGTCTGTGTCTGCCGTCTCACTGGCCCCCGTGCCGTCGACGCAGGGGGGGGCGTCTTCTCTGACTCACCTCTCTCGCCCCGTTTCTTCTTGGTGCGGTCGATGTGGTCCTTGAGCTGGATGCGGATCTGCCTCTCGTTGGGCAGGTCGCGGATGAAGGGGTGCTTGAGGAGCTGCTCCGTGCTGGGCCGCTGGCCGTGGCTCTTCACCAGGCAGCTCTCGATGAACGACTGGAACTTCTTGGACCTGGGGACAAAAACAAAGAAAGCGAGAGAGAGAGACAGAGAGAGAGAGAGTTTTTACAAAGAGATAAAGAGTCTGGTGAAGATCACATAACGATTTGTGGTCGTGATCCTTTCTAACGTTGTAAAGAAAAGGATCGAGGATATCGCCAAACAAAGGGGTCTTCAATACACGAGTACATTTGGATATTTCACACGTGTGAGTGACTGTGCGGTGGCGACGTACCATTTCTTAGACTTCAGTCTCGGAGCAGGGTTTCTAGGAATGAGAAAGAGAGCCCTCATCGGGTGCATATCACACAGGGCTGTGGAGGGAGGCAATGAGACAGGGAACCAGTGAATCATAACAGGAGACTGTTACAGCGGCTACACTAGCGCAACGGAAAACCAAAAGATGCAAAATTAGGATAAATGCCACTGTCTAAATCCCTGTTCCACATTCTTTCTACTGTTTAGCCTTAGCGTGTTCAGGGCGTAGAAGTCGAAGAAAACGGCACACAATGCTGGCCCTCATATGGGCCCTGGCTTACGACGTGACCAGAGTGTCTCAGAGGAGTCTGAGCTAGAGATACATCATACTGTTCTTTAAAACTACAGCACTTTCCCTTGAACATTACTCGAGAGGGGGGGGGGGGCGCTCGCAACAAGACGATGGACACTGACGGGAAGTATGCACGACAAACATTCCCACCGAGCCCTCGTACTTACGGGGTGCTCCCTCTGCCATCTCTATGGCTGTAATACCCAAAGACCACAGATCACTCTGGGAGAGAGAGAGAGAGAGAGAGAGAGAGAGAGAGAGAGAGAGAGAGAGAGAGAGAGAGGAAATATGAATGGCAGAGGATTAGAGGGAATGGAGACGACCATTATCCAGCCACAAGCAGAACAAAAACATACACCGAAGCATGGGTTACCTTGAAGTCGTACGTGGCGTCCGGGTTCTCGTCACAGGCGATGACTTCAGGCGCCATCCAATATGGAGTGCCAATAAAAGTGTTTCTTCGTCCAACGGTGCGGTCCAGCTGGGCACTCACACCGAAGTCCACTACGCACACACACACGCACACACGCGCACACACAGAAAATACCTTTAAGTGATTTGATGTGGGCGAAGTAGTATGGTGTTAGCATGCGCGTCTGCGTGTGCTCACCTAGCTTGACCTCGGCGTTCTCGGTCAACAAAACATTCTGCCCCTTGATGTCCCTGTGGATGACCTTGTGCTGGTGGAGGTGGGTCAGACCCTGCAGGGAGAAAAACACTGTCACAGGCGGGCACGGGACGGGTGTCAACGCACCTCCATACCAAGACCTTACACCTCTGGAGCAGAGAAGGGGTGGTGGGAGGTCCAAGACTCTAGTGTGGTGTAGTCCCAAAAAGAGCTAATACACAATCATCAATCAATATGAACAGAGTGGCGAAGCTAGAGGGGAAAGGGTTTACCCTCAGGATCTCTCTGCAGATGTAGGCCGTCCATTCCTCCTTCAGGGAGTTGCCCTTCGTGTTCTTGATCAGGTCTGTGATGGATCCCGCGCCACAAAACTCCATCACCAGCTCCACACACACACACACACACACACACACACACACACACACACACACACACACACACACACACACACACACACACACACACACACACACACACACACACACACACACACACACACACACACACACACACACGGTAAAGCCTAATGTTAGCACAGGAAAGGTTAGCAAGGTTGAATTATGGGATGTATGTGCTAAGCACACCCACGTACCCAGAGCTGGTCATCGATGCCAGGAGGATTCTTCTTGACAAAAGCTCCATAGTACGTAGCGATGTTTCGATGGTGGCTGTACTTCTTCAGCATGTTAATCTCTGCTTTAATCTCCTCTTCCTCATCCTGGAAACGCACACACGCCCCACACACACCCATGGCAGCGTAACCAAAGAACGTGAACATGTATGAACACTCGCCAAGATGAGTGTGTGTGTGTGTGTGGCACCCGTGTGCTACTCACCCCTGTGACGTCCATGACTTTGATGGCAGCCAGCTGGCCTGTTTTGACATGGCGACCCTGAAGAGGTTGAGAGGCAGGACAGACAGAGGGACAGAAGAGGATCTCAAATAAACCACAGTTTAGCCAACAACTCCATATCCTGTAATCTGTGCATGTGTGTGTGGGGGGGGTTAGTGTGACACCATTCAGTGACTTAACTGTGGCAGCCAGCCAACACACACACACACACACACACACACACACACACACACACACACACACACACACACACACACACACACACACACACACACACACACACACACACACACACACACTTTCACAAGGTAACGTGACCGCATGCACTGATGCTCCGCCACACGCTCCAGATATGCCGAGTGACTGAGAGAGCGATGCATTCGTGTGTGTGTGTGTGCGCGCGCCGTTGGTGTATCAGGATAACCATGTGTTTGGGATAGACACAGAAAGTAGGTTTGCTTTTGTTGCGCCGGGAGAAGAGAAAGAGGGAGGGAA
This sequence comes from Galaxias olidus, assembly GCA_026901105.3. Taxonomy (NCBI): domain Eukaryota; kingdom Metazoa; phylum Chordata; class Actinopteri; order Galaxiiformes; family Galaxiidae; genus Galaxias; species Galaxias olidus. Next base: position 184,543 of record JAPMUY010006019.1, on the reverse strand, counting down.
GGCGGGTGTACTTGACAGTTGGTGTTCTTCACAGGAACTTAGACAATACTGAGGGAGAGAAGGCTAAAGTTGCAAACGAGGAACAGTTAGCCCCATACTGTTCCCTGCCATTTCCTTCCCACCCCCTTACACACACCAAACACACAGTAACACACGCGCACACTGACACACGCGCACACACACTAAACACATTATCACACTTCACACACCACATCCTCGTGGTAGCCTAGCAACAGGCCTGATAGGTTATTTAGCGAGGGCGGGGGGTGGATGGGGTGGGAGGGCTGTTAAGAGGGCCTGATTCTTCACACTGTGGCCCAAACAGTCAAATGTGAGCTCCAGTGGCTTAGGCCAAAACCACAGACCAACACACACACACATACAGTATATGCGGGCATACACACTTCAGTTGGTTTCCCTGTATTGCATCAGACAGAGAGGGCATTTGACAGGCAGCGAGGCCAAACCATCTCAAGAGGGTAGAGAAAGTCAGACTTCCACACTCCCCTCCTCTCTGTTTTCCTCTGTGTGCTTCTCTGTCTCTGCCCCCCCCCCCACCCAACAGTCATCATTTGCACACATACATTAAATGGCCGAGCGAAAACCCCAATGGAGATCGATAACAAAACCACGTCGTGTCACGCTCGTCCATCTCGTCCATCTCGTGATGTCGTGACGGAGTGAAACATGAAAGGACACCGCTTGGTCCGGTCGTGTGACAGGCTAGCCAAACGTAGCCTCCAGAACATCGAGCCGCTCACTCTCGCGAACCGTCAGATCGACAGCTAGGCCACACGCGCGCGCAACCGACACAGCATGGAAAATGTGCAAACTTGGAAAAGCAGAAGACAAATGAGGAGGGCGAAGAGACACAAAGCAAATAACAGGGAAGCACTGTCACAACAATCCTGCTGCACACACATATTCAAGGTGTGTGTGTGTGCGTGTGAGTGTGTGGGTGGATGAGAGAGCACGAGCAACAGGGTAAGTGCACAATTGATCCTTTGGAGGTGCCCTGAGGCAAAAAAAATCCCATTTAAGTTCAGACATGCCTGACATTCCAGACCTAAAGGAACACCCCAGAGAGTAGAGATTCCCTCCAGACAGGCCCAAACACATCAGGCTCAGAGAGTGAGCGAGGTAAATGGAAGGAGATAGTGCATCTCAAGGGTCAGGTGAGGGGGCTGCAGTGGAACAATACAAACCCTCTCGTCTATCAAAACACACCTCGAAACTAGGCCAGCGACAAAAGCCTCCAATAGGCCATAGGGAATCGAAGAACAAGACTTTGGAGATAAAAGAGGATTCTGATTGGCTTCCCCCAGAGGGACCTGAAAGGGGAATCACTGGGCCAGCGTACCAATAAGAGAAAGGCTAAAAAGGTCACGTGACCAAAGGGCTTCCAATCAGTGGCTTACCTTGTAGACCTGCCCGTAGGTTCCATTTCCCACCAGCTCCACCAGCTCAAAGATGCCAGCAGGATCCTGCAGGGTGGGCAAAGAAAAGAGGGGGGGGGGGGGGGTCGTTGAGGTTAGGAAGACAATACAGCATGTTCTAATGACAACAGCACTGACTTTAAGGGAAAGACATTCCTAAACACAGACTCACACACACCTCTTACTAACACTCATCAGCTCCCACTGTTGTCCTGTGACCATAGCATCCACCCAATGGGATACGATGGTTTGATATACCCATCAGTATTGTGCTATCTTCCCCTCACAACATACACATGTAGCAAGGCGTGCATTAGGAGAAGGATAGAAGATTGGGGTGAGGTTGGAAAAGGAGGGGCTTTATAACTGAAATCTGTCACACTGAAATCTGTAAAGGGATTTGCAAAAAAAAAAAAAAAAAAGTAGTCCCTTTTTTACTGAAGGTCGAGTAGAATCCTGTCTAATCTTGGAACACTGCCTTAGAGACCTAGAGGCACACCCACCATCTTTCTTGGTGGTTTTACACACACACACACACACACACACACACACACACACACACACACACACACACACACACACACACACACACACACACACACACACACACACACACACACGTTGAAAAAGTATCCTTAAATAAAACATTAAATTGATCCCCTTCTAGGCGCATGGTTATCAATCCCACTAATTGCTCATGGGCTACAGCTATAAGGGGGAAGTGATGCGTTCATCGAACAGGAAGAGGGAAGTGTTTGTCCAGCCCTGTGCATCTGGGTGACCTAAATCCCAGTCTTACCAGATCTAGTCAATGCCCCCTCCAATAGAGCATGAAATAGTGTTGGCAAAAAACACAGGTCTTGGAAACTGGGTTATTTATGTAGTGATAAATATACAGATGGACAATTAGAAAATCTATAAAAGTAAGGAAACGGTTAGTCAGTTAGAGTTACAGTTAGATCCAGAAAGAGAAAATAAATGGATATCCAGAGACAGTTTAAGAGAGAGCAGGAAAGACAGACTGTGAGTGTATGTGCCAAAGAGAGAGAGAGAGAACAACATGGATTACAGGAGTAAGATTGTTAGAAAGACATGCAGAGGATGTGATTCAGACATGACAGACTCCCACACTCCATATGGACATGTCTGTTCATTCACAGGGATTCCAAAGAGGTGCAATAAGTAACAGCAAAGAACTTTGTTTTTTTGACTATTTTCTTTGCTCTCACTCTCACACACACATTGTTGTGTGTGTCTGATATTACCCATAAACCCACAAAACACACACGTACACTCTCCCAAACGACCATACTCTCAAAACAAACAGACCAGTGCCTCTGCCCCTGGCCCATCGTGCCCGGGCTTGATCGTGGCTTTGCAGGTAATACGTTGTTGCGTAATCAGGCCAAAGTGAGCCCTGTAGCTGGTTTCGTCGCCGACTGGGAGGGCTGGGCTAACTCCACAAAGACTAGGCAGTACGCGTGCATATACAGAATGTTTTGTTTGGTGAACATCTGGAACTGGATATTAATACAAAAAAAAAAAACGGAAATGCACGACAATGAATATTTCCGATGACTACATTCAATTGCGGTGGTTTTGCTAGACATATGGAAATCATTGGATTTCATGCATGGCACTACTCTATGGTTTCAAAGGAACGTAGCCAATGCTTCATTCTCTTATTTACATGCGCTCACAAAGACAGATCACAGACAGAGAATATGAGGATACGGCACCCGTCTGACAATTCTTTAGTTTACAATGAACCACTCGAAATGGCGGAACCCACTTCGTTTGCGGTTATCATTTATACTATTCCAGTGTGCATTAGCGCTTGTGTGAGTGTGTGTGTCTGTATTTGCATGCGCGCGACTGTTCGTGGGTGTGAGGATGCGATGATGTATAAGACATAAGGCAATGAAACACTGGTGTAGTACAGTGACAATGGCCCGTGCGCGTGTCTTCTGTGCTGGAAGGAGAGACAAAAATAATATCGTACCCAAATACTGATAGTACGGCCTATAATACAGAATAACCCCCCCCCCCCCTCTCTCTCTCTCTCCATTAAACAAGCGCGTGCATTTGCGCGCAGGCCTGGGGCTCCATTACATCACGTTCCAATAGTTGAGAAAAAAAGGTACAGTAAGTGAGGTTCTAAGGTGAGCATCTATTACGAAGGGAGGAGAGGAAATGCAGATTCAGTCATTGAATCCCTTTATCTACGAAGCTGTCACTTTCGCACTCCCTGTTTGTCTGTCTGTCTGAATATGTATGTGTCTGCTGTCTGTTGCACCATTACATGTGCATTAGTGCCAGCTGTGTATAATGTGCTCGCATGAACGTTAAATCAACTCGTCGTAATACCTCACACGGCCAGACAAACCATAAAACCGTGGGTGCTGGATGAAGCATCTTTGCAGGGCTATGATGGGGCAGGTGCTCAAGACTCAAGTATTGTTCCATGACACACACACACACACACACACACACACACACACACACACACACACACAATCACTCACCCGAAGTGCAGACAGGTCGATCTCATCCAGACTCCGGGCAGGGGAGTCACTCGCCATAATTCTCTCCGTAAACACGGTTAGGGCTCAAAATGGAAGCTTCCTCGACGACCATCTACTGAAAGTGCATACAATAATATTCTCCAACAGATCCCAGGTAGATCCGCGGTAGCTGCTTTACGCGATCTGGATCCGTTTCTCGTTCACTTTCGATCCTGGATAATTGCTACTCAAAAAAACGGCTAAGAACCGATCCACGATGACCCAGGTGCTACATGCTGCTTTACACTATATAAATGGGCCCAAAGCACGGGCGGAAGACGCAAGACGCAAACACACAAGCACACATTCAAGGCGAAAGGAAACACGCTCACAAACCCGCGCACAGCGGAGAAAACAGAAGGATACAGCGCCCCGGAACAGTCTCAATCTCACGCGCTCCGCGGGAGTGGTCTGCACGGCAGGAACGGCAGCAGGCGGGTCTCCTGGAGAAAGTGACGCCCACAATAACACATCCCCATCACCGCCCGAACCCCAAACCGGTGTGCACGCGGTGCGCTAGGGTAGGATACACACTTAATTTTAAAGCAACAAAATATGGGTGCATCAGCGACACACTTAAACTTAAAATTAACTGTTGGGTGCATCAGTGACTAACCACGGAGCTTAGTTTCTTTCACCTGGTTCAATCGGTCCTTTATTTACTGGAATTTACCAACGTTCATCGGTTCAGTGATTGAAATTTTTGTAGGAAAACATGCAAACTCTCTCTCTCTCTCTCTCTCTCACGCACACACTTCATCCCATTCTCAAGGCAGTCATAAACGTTTAGGTGTATGTTAAGGCTGAAATGATCATAGAACCAAGGAGAAGGAGAGGGATGGGTTTCTGCATTCCACTGGAGTGAATGTGTATGTGGTTTTGTGCATGAAATCAAACTAGCAAACTCATACACATAGACCTGCGTGGGTAGCCGTCACTGCCACCCTTGGTGTTTCCATCTTACAACTTTTGTTTTTGTATTCGTGTTTGCCTCTGGTGCATAGCTTGTTGTTCCTCAGAGTCGGAGTTACGCAATCATGTCTTAATTCAGGAAGTAATGATTCATATAGGAAGTGGGCCAAACAGATCAGAGGGTGGGTGGAAACATGTAAGGTAGACAAGTGAGGGAGAAAAACGAGAGAAAGGGAGGGAAGATTAAAACAAGGCTTTCAATCAAGTTTATGCAGAGGCATTGTGGGGGGACACAATGTTTTCAAATGTTTGCTTCAGAATGATTGAGGATTTGTAGCTCTTCTTCCTCCGTCTGATCCATGTGACCTCCTCCAGTTGCCTCCACTAGACTCAGCATCCCCGTGGCTGCCAAAAACATCCCACTGTCCTCGTAGCCTTGACACAGATACCCACACTTTTTAAATACCTGAGCAGAAGCAGACCCATATGGGCTACCAAAACACCAATAAAAACAAGCAGGTTTGCGGGAATGGATAGTTTTAATAGGCCATCAAGTTAGTCAACACATCGTGTCAACATGTAAGTGTGAAACATTTCTGGGTTGCAAAAAAAAAATATAAGACAAACTGTGCAAAACGTGCAATTCATAGAAACACAACGATGAATACAGACAGAGACCAACGGCTGAGAGGAACATAGAAAAAGCTGGAACAACATGAAGGGACAGCACAAACGCTGTTCTCGGTATGGCCAGGACAGACCTTTACACCAGCCAGCTAGCATGCAAACAGCAACCCATGACATGCAGGTGTAACAACGTATTCCATGCTTACGGTTCCTTACTGACTTATCATGAACTCCTATATTATTATTAAAATAAATATACTGCATTCAGAGCAAGAAATTCACAAAATGCCATAGTTTGCCCTACTCGAGGACATGCATAGACAGACTTGGAAGACATTGTCTTAGTTGAAGAGGCCAACGGATGAGCATCTGCTTAAGAAGAAGTGCAATATGTCAGCGGTCATAGTAGCCCATAATACAAAGACCAATGGGTCTAACAATACATACGTTACTTAAGGCAAGAGTCACGAATTCACAGAAAAAGGAATGAAAAAGTAAGGTACACGGAAGGAATCTAAGGCGATCGATAATTGGCACTTGACGTGAACTCCTCTGTAACATCCTAAATATAATGTAGTATGGGGTTGGGATAAGCCAAGAGGATGGATACGTGGCGGGACATGGAAAAGTCTACAGCAACGCTCGTCGACGTTCTCTTCAGCTCTTCATGCATAGTCCGCGGTATTTCTTCATCAGACCTCTTTTTGTTCAAAAGGAAACATTCATACGAGCTGTAGTCCCCAGCCTCAACATTGCATAGTGTTAGAAAAATAATGACGGTTACAGAAATTCGATTTTAAACTGCTCAGGTTAAGCTCTGTGTCGAACGGAGTTGCCCCTGTCAGATATGATACTTAATTTCCCACTACGTTTAATGCTCCCATACTCGTCTCCTTTGTAAACGGCGATACACGTTTTATCAGGCACACGTACCAGAGAAGAACGAGCCTAGCATTCTGGTTGCTGGTGCAGTTTGTTGGTTTACTTTCGTGTCGGAGGTCGGTACACAACAATAACGTGTTTGTGTGTTTCTGTACATAGTGAGTCTTTGAGTCTCCGTCTCAGGTCCAGACCTCCATGGGAACCATGGCTTCCTTGGAACCTATGGGAGGGAGCAGGTTCTGCTCGGCCAGAAATTCGAGCGGGAACTGGACCAGAAAGCCCCGGATCTTCTTGAGCTCCTCGTGGGCACGCGCCGGGTCCTCCTTGTCCAGCCCCAGCTTGGCCAGGTACCCCTCCAGGTCCATAATGCTTCGCACGTCACTGGACGGGAGGCAGCGAAATACCTGCAGAGGGACAGACGAAAGGCAGAAGGTGGGTTCTTGCCAAATAACATCTGGCCTCCACAGAGTCACATTTTGCACCAGTGCACAATGTGTTCAGTCGGTGTGTCAGCGACATTTTCGGGGACCCGTTGCAGGTGTGTTTTGTGCGCCTACATGACATTTTGCAGGTGTGTTTTGTGCGCCTACATGACATTTTGCAGGTGTGTTTTGTGCGCCTACATGACATGTTGCAGGTGTGTTTGGTGTGCCAACCTTTTGATAGACGGCAGCATTGCGTGCACTGGTGGTCATCCATATGTCCTTGTAGAAGTGGTCGCTGAGGGGGTCTGACACGTCGATGGAGGGGTCTTTGTTTGCACCCAGAATCATCCTGGGGATGAAAAAAAAACACGGAAAGATGACGAAACAGAGGAAAAAAAGGAGGGAGGAACGTCGGTAGAGGGAAGGACGAAGGAAGGGGAGGGTGCGATAAGCTGAGCGGTGAAAACAGGGTTCTAACCGGTCCGTCGAGCAGAAGGCATACACAAACAATGCACAAAACAAGTAAGCACGCCCACACAGCCTACCTGAAGCAGTTGAGGCGTAGCTGCAGCGCATAGGGTCCCGCCTGGTACACCTGCCCGTCCATCACCGCGGCGACCGTCTCCGAGTCTTCCACAATCACAGCAACCTCACTGTCCCTCTTCCCCAGCATGCTCCGATCATTGATGTTGGCAGACCCTGGGAGTGGTTGCAGAAAGACCGTGTCAATAGGGTAAAACACACACATGCGGTGTCCATCTTTTGGAACTGTATCTCTGACAGAGGTATGGGTGAAAAGGGCAATCGTTTGTGGGGACTACAGGCTAGACCAGGCGGAAAGAGTGTAGTCTCACAGCTAGGGGTACTGGCGTTGTGACAATACTATTTCCGCTTGAATCCGATTGAAGAGAATGAAATATGCCCTGTGATGCTGTGTTGTTACTGACCAATAGATGGCGATATGGATTAACCTATTATATTTTTGCCACGCTGTCTTGTAGTAATCGACTTTTTTTTTTGTGCAAAGTAAATACACCATTGACATGAGTCTGTTTCCTCACCAATGATGACCGTGTTGTCGTCGGCGATGAGCATTTTGCTGTGGACGTAGATGAGCTCGGTGAACAGCTTGCCCTCCAGCTCAGCGTGGGTCCTCAGACCAGCCAGGGAGATGTAGTTCATCCACTGGTCCCCCACTGACACACAGAGAACATAGACGTTGCAGTGGGCGGTAGGCAGAGACAGAGAGAGAGAGACTGAGTGATCGGGGTTAGACCGGCAGGGGAGAGCTCAGAATAGCCTCAAAAACATCAACACAGGCAGCATGCATTACTGTACGTACTAAGGCAGACACTGTATTATTCACACATAAATACACGTTACCGTTCCATTTGCGTCGCCCTCTCCCCTGCCCTCCCTCTCTCTGAAATGCCTGGACTTTATATGTTGTTTTTTCTTAATAAACCTTTCTGCTTTAATTCACACAATGTTTGTTTAGAGCGTGCCAAGATATAACATGCCTCTCAGTGACTTGATGATATTAGTACACAAACGAGTCAGAAATCAAGCAGGCTAATAGCTAACACAGAAAAGGCCAAAAAAACAACTAAACTTTCATGTTATAGTGTTACATTTTATAGCACAGAATCAATAGCTAAACAGTGGGCATGGCGAAGTGAATGGGTAATTGATTGAGGTCGGTTATGGAATAACGTGATATAATTTCATAATTGCTGGCATTTCATGTATCATCATTTCGTTTATTAGCCATTTCACTGTAGGCAGGCCAGCAACAACGTATGACCAACACACTGCTCCTCCCAAATATAATTGACAACAATGAAATATTAAATATAGCTGGGTCAGGGTGTTCTTGCAGGGATGCATTTTAAACATTTGCTTTGCTGGTATCACAAGCAAATGTAGTCTAAAGCTCCTTGTGGGAATAGTCTCTGTCAAGACATTCAGAAATGACAAGATAAGATTGATCGGCGATCTTGGCATCTTCATCAATCCACCTATTGCTACAGTGATTGGAGCGGGCGAGTTGCAGTGAGTGCATACATAATCCTTGATGAGGAGCCAGCCCAATTAGTTAAATCACAAAACTTCCCCAAAGGGTGACTTTCAGGGACAAGTGCTCGAATCATAAAAAATAACGACGGCTTCCAAAATATGTAAGAGTCAAATCATTTTTGATTCAATCAGGAGACTACAGGCTAATGTATGCCAAGCAATTTTAAAAAGTCCGTCCTATCCATTTTACAAGCGGAATTTAATTATTTTCTCATTACAATTCTATGTAGGGACCCTTCCAACAAACCTTGGCTCAATTGCAGTGTAATTAAGCCACAGTTGCCATCCATGAAAATGTTTGCAATCCACTCAAAAGAGGCCACATCGAAGCCTCTCTTTCTTTGTTCAATTTTCCTCCTTAATAACATTTACTCTTAATGCTTTGTTCTCTGTTTATCCTCCCTCTTTTTAATTTGTTCCCCATCTCTTTCTCACTTGCTCCTTCTGTTTCAATATTTATATCTGTGGCATTAGTGGTGTAGCTCTAACAAAAATCTCCCTCTTACTCGATCTTCACCAAGGTATTGGTGAGAGAAAGAAAAGATAGAGGTATCTGGACTGCTTAAAAAAGTATAACAACAAAAAACGCTTTTTATTTAGCTAGTTTGTTATTTTAACGCATATTCAGTGTTAGAAAGTGGTGAACTACATCTAATTAAACTAATAATTCAACAACATTTTGCAGTAGTTTGCTGTTACATTCATGCTCACATAGGGATTGAAGTAGTTAGACTACTTTTTAGCAATATTTTGTAAAGTTAATTTCTGAAACTACAAACGGATTTGGGCAATAAAACTAAAGAAATATATATATTTTAAATTTTAACATTGCTTCACTACTGTAATTGAACCCCCTTTGACCCCTTTTTTTATAATTTTTTCCTGGCCGCTGTGAAGGCCAGTGTTGGGGATTAGTGAACTACACGTAATTAAACTAGTAGTTTAAATACATTTTCTAAGGAGCTTTCGCTAACCAAACTAGATGTATCCATAGGGTAGCTTTGCTGTAGTTCAACTTCTTCCAGTGTGAAGTAATTGCGAAGCTATTCTTTCAAAGTAGCTTCCCAAACATTGTGTATATTATTGATAACTTGTCCGATCTGCGCTTAGTCCTGTCTGACCTGCAATATAGGACGTTATTATTGGTCAAATCAAAATATTGGTAAATTAAGCAGCATACATAATATTTGAAAGTAAAGCAAGAAATCGCATACTTTAGTGAAAATATATGAGGCGGCTAATGGTATTTTTTCAAGTTCCAAGTGGTGTAGAGAGATACAAACTAAACCGAAACCAAGCGTGAAACATGTAATTATTTGAAATGCTATATGCAAAATTAAACAAATTTAACCTCGGACAGGCTTGCATGTGGACTGTTGTCTCTCCAAGGAAATCCAATGAAGTTACAAACCCAAAGTCACAAAAAAACAAACAGTACTTACTCTCTTTTTTTAATTGAGATATGATCGAACAGTCTCCTCTGATCATGGTCCTACAAGTAGAGAAAAAAGTGAGAGGACGAACATTAGTTTACCTATGTGCTTACATTTGAACATCTGTCGTTGATGTAACATTTGGTGAAGTCAATCAGCTGTGTTTGCTGTAGGTTTGAGTAAGACTCTGCAACATGAAGTACATTAATACCAGAGATAAGCAACGTGTGTGTGTTACTGTGGTTTGTGTGACTCTGTGAACATCTGCAGATTATATATTAGATTACGCACTCTGGTTTATAGGACACAGTGTGGTGAGCCGTAGGTAAACTGAAAAATCTCTATAATATTTTACATTTTATATATAAACCAAAACACAGCTAAATGATGCGAACGAGCTACAGCGTTCTGTGGTTGAACCATAAAGTGTTAATGTCTTCCTGCACAATCTAAAGTCAAGTCCTAACGTATCAAACAGTCAACTTTGAAAAGTGTCCGCGGTGCAGTGTGGTGCAAGCAACAGACTGGTTTGCACAAGAGCAGGCAACGCGAGCGCAGCCTCACGTTCCCTTTACTCTCCAGCGTGGGGACATTATTGTTACGCAGTAAATTATGATAACGACGGGCAAAGAGTAGTAGATCAAACACTGCAGAAAGTATGCAAACATTGCTCCACAAAGATCAAATGAGTCCGTAGCGATGCATTAAGTTGTTGACTGACAACTCAAAACTACAGCTGGACAAGGGCATAGGAATATTTGACCAGGTTCTCACACTCAGAAGTATTGTCCAGGAAGACACACCTGTAGTTAAAGTGCATTACTGCTTGGATGGCACTGCCTCCTCCAGTGTTGATGTCCCCCTCAAACCCGGGCAGGAGCGGCGTCACCACGTACACTCGGTACTTCTTACCCTCCCTGCAAAGACCCAAAGACATGCGTGTTCTTCACCCATCTCAGTTCAAATTCATTTTCTAGAACTACTTTATGTGTGTATCTGTAGCGTGTCTGTTGGTGGTATGCCGGGGGGAGGTATAAAGTCAAAAACATTTGATTCAATATATTGTGTTTTCTTCATTAATCCTGATACATTTCCCATATCTTCGTGCAAACAAATATCTTACATTTAGAAGTTATTCATATGGCTTGGTTTCATGTCTTTCAGTTTTAATTCTTCATAATCTCTTACTCAGATGACACAGTTTCGATAATGGTATTCATGGGCGATGGTCAAAATAAATGACCAAAATAAATGCCTGCACTTGTGTTTGTGCGCAAATATATTTCTCAGGGATAGAAATTAAAAACCACTTCAAACGAAAAAAGAAAATACAATATCATATAGGCCTTGATGCTGACTATTGTCTGTTTACATCAGTTGTCAGAGTGCGTACCTGTATGCTTTGATGATGCGCTCTGCGATAGTGTCCCCTATCTTGTTGAAGACGTGCCTTCCATCAGCACAGCTGATAAAGAACTGATTCTGAAAGAGAAGGAAATCGCATCATGACCACTCCGCAGTCTTACGATAATCTAATCTAATCTTACTACGGATCAGCATCTCTTTAGTCAACTAACGCAAGTGGGTGGAGAGCACAAACGGTAGCTCCTGGAAAGTAGCTTGCCATAGGAAGTGATAGCCCCCGCAAATGCCAAACGATGTCATGGATTTGTGGAGTGTGATTGGGAGATCAAAGGAGCAGTCCTTTCAGAAATGTCTAGGACTTTGTTGAGCTGCAGGTCTCATACCTCTATGTAAACGTAGTGTTGGCTATTCTTGATGACGTGGACGTAGGCGTTGTGAATGGACTCTTCGTGGTACTTTATCCCAGCGGACCAGTCTGACGCCGACCGTAAGATCTGACACGACGGGACACCACACGCGACAAGGGAAAGGATCAGACTACAGATGAACATCGGATCAGAACATTCAATATCGTACCGAGCTAGCTGCCTTTCTCTTCAGACTTGTACAGTCATAGACTCACCTGCACTTTTGTGGGGACGCATTTAGGGACTTGGTATGTGATTTGTCCTGCTGTCGTGTGCGACTTGGGCAGTAGGTACGGATAGGAGAGAGAACGATACTTGGGCTTCATAATCTATAAAAGACAGACATTAAATTAGTTACACCCTACAGAGACAAGAGTTATGTTAGACAATGTTAGAGAGGACATTAGAGACATAATGCAAATATTTAAAGCAACACATTGAAAGTCACAACAGGAGCGGCAATGGCAAAATATAGACAGGCAGATTCAGCAGCACGCGTTTTGCTTGTGTTGGCGTGACCTCTAACCTTGGTAAAGTTCCAGCGCTGAATGAAGTGCCTGGCCACGTCCCGCGCTGCCCTCCCATGAACCACTGAGGCAATGTCGTGCCACGGCATCCTGGGAGTTGTGTGCCTGTCAATAAAGTCTGTAGCCGCATAGAAGATGGCGCTCTGTTACTCACTTAGTTTGTGCTTTAGTGAAGTAGCAAAATTAGCAACCCCTGTTCGTGTGTTTAAAATAGTAGGAATGCAGTGACTACAGTCACAATTAAATAGAGAGAGAGAGAGAGAGGGAGAGAGAGAGAGAGAGAGAGAGATGAGTTTTCTTAACAGTGTTTATACCATCGAAGGGTTTATCCAGCTGTACCCAGTCTTTGAAGACAAAGTTGCAGTAGTCTTTTCCATGCCAAAAGCGTGTTTCTCCAACCAGGTCTCCAACTCCTGTATATAGACTCGCCACAGACTCGCTCTCTGAAAACACACGTGCACACACAAGATAAACACACACATGAAAACCATCAACCATGACAAGCCATTGAATCGTTCATCTGGGCATGCACAAACACAAGGGGGCAGTAGACAGCATAAAAGAGGCGAGTTCAGCTGGAGGAGCATGACACATGAAGAAGGTTTAAGAGTGTCAAGCTTGGTTAGATGACTGGCATGCTGTGTCACAATAGGGTGGCTCCCACCGTGAGAAACGGGGTTTCCCAAAGCGGTCTCACCACAGTACGGACTGTGCAGATAAGCAGACAACGCCGACTACACCCTCGCAGCTTTCCTTGAGGGTGAAATTATCTAGTCACGTCAACCGGCAGTCCAACCAAAAACATCAGGACTCCTAAACATTCCTGGGATTAGTCTTAGCCTTCCGAGTTGATTTGGCTGATTGGTTTGCAACGACGTTGCGTTTGTGTGTTAAAAATTATATTTTTAAGTTGACTATATGTATAAAAATCTATTGCCCACTAATAAGTATATAACAAGTCTGGACTAGCAAATTATAAAATCCCAAACCGGGATGTTTTCCATAAAATTTTCACCTCAAAAAGAAGTGAAAAATAAGTGAAAAACATGCTGACTTTCTTTACGGTTATAATAGTGAAGTATAAGGAAAATAGTCACACAGGCAAAGCAGCCGAATTGCAGTTCCTTTGAATGACACTTGTGCACCTCAGAACTGAAGAGAGAAGCTGGGAAAAGGTAGCACAGGGGAGACGTGAACCACCGCAAAGCACACCAGAGGATGGGACTCCGTGCCCCCCTACGCCCTTGGAGCCCCATCCACCTATCAGCAACCTGACTCACCGGCCTGAGACAGCCAAATAGGACGGGCCGTCTTTGGCTCAGCCAGCCTAACGGGGATCAGATTGTGCTGGCTGTTGAGGCTGTTTGACCAACCTAAACAGAGCCGCAGAGAACACTGGGAAAACAGTACGACTACAGACCGACCGCTCAGTGAGACGCTAGCTCTACAGCTCGCCAAATCTACTCTAGGTATGGCTAAACAGTGAGGGAGGTCTACAAGTGGTCCTAAATGGATGTTGATTTTAAGGAGGAAGGCATAGAACAGAGCAAGGCTAGACCGGGCCTGTAGCTAGCATCTCTCACAACACTTAGCTCGGCATCGAGTATGGAACAGTTGTGACTAACTAAATGTAGACCCCGGTGATACAGTATCTCCCCAAAACATGACCCGTTAACGAAGCACTCAGGGGTTAGTCAACAGGTGTTAGATATGTTACACACAGAACTGCACAAAATCTAATGAGTGATGCTTGGTGCCCTCGATAAGTGCGTTGTGTGTCAACGGGTTGTGTGCACTTGTAACTGTGACCGTGTCTGGTGGCACACGGCACACAGCCACAACGTGCGGTACTCACTCTCAGTGCTGTCCACGCTACTGACGCTGTCTGCGTGGGCCAGTCCGTGTTTCTGCAGGTGTCTTCTCAGGCTGAACTTGGACCTCCTGGGCCGGCCCTGGCCTTTGATCTTGGGCTGGTCGGCGGAGTCCATCACAGTGCAAACACCTTTTCCGTTGCTCTGGGAAAACCCAGTACTCCGAGTGGGAGCGGCCATGTTGGTTGGGGAACTCTCAGCCTAAAAGAAAAGAAACGGAAAAAAAATAAGAAACCACCTTTCTTTTCCACCTTCGTGCCGTGACCATAGGCTGAATGTTTTGCAGGGGAACATCAAAATGGTGGACCTCCTCTGCTCATCTCTCGAGCCAGCTTCACGCAGACTCTTCCTGACAACTGTCTGATTGCGGCCGATCAGTGAAAACATTGAATAGATGTTAGATAGAGACAGTGAGAGCAACATAGTAAACAGTAACTATCTACAGCAGGTGCTATACAGCATCCAGAAGAGCAACTCAGAAGCTGAGCCCAATGGCCGACCGACATGTATTCTTTAACCGCAAACAAGCCACTCACACTCAAAATGAGGCACACAAATGAAGTCTGACTGCTTCAAACAGTTCCTGATTTAGGCCCATAAATAGGGAAGGGAGGTTTCTAATCTCTGTAGTGGCACTTAGTCTATTGGCCTTGGCCCTTGATACACTGTATACAGTGCCTTGCAAAAGTATTCACCCCCTTGGCATTTTTCATGTTTTGTTGCCTCACAACCTGGAATTAGAACAGATTGTTTGAAAGTTTGCAACATTTTATCCACAGAACATGCCTACAACTTTGAAGATGTGATTTTTTTTTTATTGTGAAGCAAACAACAAATAGGACAAAATAACAGAAAACTTCAGCGTGCATAAATATTCACCCCCCTAAAGTCAGTACTTTGTAGAGCCGCCTTTTGCGGCAATTACAGCTGCAAGTAGCTTTGGATAAGTCTCTATGAGCTTGCCACATCTTGCCACTGGGATTTTTGCCCATTCCTCAAGGCAAAACTGCTCCAGCTCTTTCATGTTGGATGGTTTCCGCTTGTGAACAGCAATCTTCAAGACTGACCACAGATTCTCAATTGGATTGAGATCTGGGCTTCGACTAGGCCATTCCAACACATTTAAATGTTTCCCCTTAAACCACTCGAGTGTCGCTTTAGCAGTATGCTTCGGGTCATTGTCCTGCTGGAAGGTGAACCTCCGTCCCAGTCTCAAATCACAGGCAGACTGACACAGGTTTTGCTCAAGAATATCCCTGTATTTAGCACCATCCATCTTTCCCTCGACTCGAATCAGTTTCCCAGCCCTTGCTGCTGAAAAACATCCCCACTGCATGATGCTGCCGCCACCATGTTTCACTGTGGGGATGGTGTTCTTGGGGTGATGGGATGTGTTGGGTTTGCGCCATACATAGCGTTTTCCTTGGTGGCCGAAAAGTTCAATTTTTGTCTCATCTGACCAGAGCACCTTCCTCCATACATTTGGGGAGTCGCCCACATGCCTTTTGGCAAACTCAAAACGTGCCATCTTATTTTTAACACTAAGTAATGGCTTTTTTCTGGCCACTCTTCCATAAAGCCCAGCTCTATGGAGTGTACGGCCTATTGTGGTCCCATGCGCAGATACACCAGTCTCTGCTGTGGAACTCTGCAGCTCCTTTAGGGTTACCTTTGGTCTCTGTGCTGCCTCTCTGATTAATGCCCTCCTTGCCCGGTCTGTGAGTTTTGGTGTGCGGCCCTCTTTTGGCAGGTTTGTTGTGGTACCATGTTCTTTCCATTTGAAGATGATGGATTTGATGGTGCTCTGGGGATCATCAAAGATTTGGATATTTTTTTATAACCCAACCCTGACTAGTACTTCTCAACAACTTTGTCCCTGACTTGTTTGGAGAGCTCCTTGATCTTCATGGTGTGATGCATCTTGCTTAGTGGTGTTGCATCCTCTGGGACCTTTCAGAAAAGGTGTGTTTATACTGACAGATCATGTGACACTTAGATTACACACAGGTGGACTTCATTTCACTAATTATGTTACTTCTGAAGTTAATTGGTTGCACCAGAACTTTTGAGGGGCTTCATAGCAAAGGGGGTGAATACATATGCACATGCCAATTTCCAGATTTTTTTTTATTATATATATTTTTTTCTCATTTCACTTCACCAACTTAGACTATTTTGTGCAGATTCATCACATAAAATTCAGATTAAAAAAACATTTAAATTACAGGTTGTAATGTAACAAAATAAGTAACAAGCCAAGGGGGGTGAATACTTTTGCAAGGCACTGTGTATATATATATATATATATATATATATATATATATATATATACACACACATACACATACAGTATATTCAATATGTTACCGCATTTAAAGATAAGATAAAAAAAAAATTATGAACATGAGTGCCTTCCATTAGTAAAGTCTGATGTAAATATGTGTTTGTGTTTGTGGCCATTAGCAGGTCTAATAATGTTCTGTGGTCTGTTTGTACGGGTTGATGAGGAACTTGAGAACGAACAGACTATCAGACGTTGCTAGATGAAGGGCAGGGTCAGCCTAAAGCAAGAGTGAGAGGGAGGCGGTCGGTGTGGATATCCTGTCTTCACATCTCGGCCTGCGATCGAGTAACAGTCGCAATGTCAATCAATGGGTGTGTGTGTGTGTGTGTGTGTGTGTGTGTGTGTGTGTGTGTGTCTGACCTGCTCCAGGGCCGAAGAGCGGGTCACGCTCCCGATGTCTGTCAGCCGGTGTTCATAATCATCCCAGCGGCCGTAGGCCAGATCGATCCCGCCCACAAAGGCCACCGATTGGTCAATGACAATGATCTTCTCGTGATGTGCCCACAGGTAGACGGTGGAGGAGACGTGGTCTGGATGACGCATCACCTTCAGAAGATACACACATATTTATGGGATTAAACCCTCCCCTGCAAATCACCGCCACCACACACACACACACACACACACACACACACACACACACACACACGCAAGCTTACCTTAACATTAGGGTGGAGATGCAAGAGAGTCCTCTTGCTGTACTCAGAGTTGATTCCCAGAGCCAGCTCTACCTCCTTGTACAGCATCACAAAGATATGGACTCCTTGTTGCTGTGGGAACACATACACATAAATCAAAACCTTGTAAATCAGCCGTAAAAACAATCTACCATACATACATGCCGCCTACAAATACTGCACACGTATAAAATGATAATAATTATCGGGAAATTGTTTCCTTCAATATAGATACCAAAGTAATCCCCAATCTGGTGGCGTTTTGAAACAATACATTTTCATGCTTTGTTCAAGTGCGGGCGTATGCCACTCATGCATAGCGTGCGAAGCCAACCATGTGCGATGCATATTTCACGTGCTTGTGTTTTGGTAGCCACATAACAACAGAAAAGGAGAGGACAAGTGCCCTTTTCATAGACAGTTTGACCAACACCAAGTCGAAGGGAACCCCGTTAGCTGAAAATGTGATTCATTGCTGTTAAGAAAAAAGAATCTAGCTTTGGCAGTGTGCAACTGATAAGTCAGCTAACAAAGCTTGGCAATACTACAAACCTGTTTTCAAACCTATTTCAAAAAAGAATCATTATCTCACATCACACAGAATGTATTGCAATTACAGCCCCTAGAAGTGGCAAAGGACTCCAAGAACCATTGTAGTACCCAGTACCTCTATCCAGTAAAAATAAAGTCTAGTTGTACTCTAATCATTTGTATTTACTCGACTAATTCACAATTAACCCTTTCATGCAGTAGCAAAATGAGCCTATAAATCTTGCAAATAATAGATTTGGCTTATAAATCAAGACAATTATCGATCCTTTGCCAATAGTATAATTTTTTCATTTGGCGGAAATTCTTTTCCCCATTTCGCTCAGTCTTACAGCTTTGCGTTTCAGAATGCAGTCCAGACGCCAACGGTTGCCCTCAACGACCGGTCTTTTCAGAAAGATCTCAGGGCTGAGCCTGCGAGAGTCAACATGCACAGACAAAGACAGGCACACACACAAACATACACAAACTGGATTAACAGACTGTAACAAATCGAAATAGCATTTGCATGGGGACAGACCACACACACACCTGAACACACCCACACACACACACACACACACACACACACACGAGGGCACATTAACAAAGACGCATAAGGACACACACGTGCCGCCTTGCAGGGTGAGAGTGTGTGTGTGTGTCTGTAACAATAGTCCAGGTCCCCGACTGTAACAGATATGTTTGACCAGAAAACCTCTCTTAGAGGTGACCGCAGGTTGCACTCAGTGTTCCGTTAAGACACACGTGCGTACACACACACACACACACACACACACACACACACACACACACACACACACACGTAAAAGAGAAGGCTGTGGACGCTATGATACATAATCTCATAGTAAAAGGTAGAGACTCACCACCAGTCAGTAATAAATATCTCATCTTTGGCCTCCTCAAGAGCATCGGCTACATCCTCCATGTAGGTCTTTCCATTAACGTACCTGTCAAAGAGGAAACGCACACCAGTACACACACACACACACACATTAAACAGTGCAGATACCGATCAATTTCCTCATTTTTATCAGTTTCTGCCGCATAAACCAGCACACGCACACGCACACGCACACGCACACGCACACGCACACGCACATCCTCTCACTCACACAGATAGTATAGGGTTGCCCGACAGAGGTACAGGTGATGAGCAGGCCAGTGTCACTTTCCCTGGCTTTGTGTCGGGTTACTCCAGCGAGACACAGGCTTTGCCAGCTGGACCTGGACTCACCCCGACCACATCTGGTCCCTTACCAGCCACTCCCCTTAGCCCAGCACCGAAGTCTGGGCATGTAAACAGCTCCTCCTGAGTTACAGGGCTCGTCTGGTACCATTACCAAACCCTAATACTGTTACTAACCCTAATACATATTCTGCCTACTTCGCACCGCAGACAAACGCAGTAGTAGAGAAACGCAGACAAATAGTTAAAGTCGGGATAGGGAATTCTATCAAGAAAATACCTTTTTTCCAACGTATTTTGGTGTCAAAGCAAGCAAAATGATTAATGTATTATGCAGAAGATTAATCTGAAGTCACCCTTTTGGAAATTCCCCACACCCTGTCAATCACGTAAGTGTGCAGTGAAAGTGGCAGTCAGTCACTGTGTGTGTGTGTGTGCGTGTGTGTGTGTGTGTGTGTGTGTCTGCCTCGTTACCATTTGGCAGGAATGTTAACTTCTTCCTTGGCGAAGGACCCAAAGCGGTGATCGGTGAGGAAATCCGAGCCTTTTTTCCGGATAAAGTCCTCGATGGCCTGGCCCCACCAACGGGCCTGTCTGTAACTGCTGCACTTGAGAACCAGGGCCCTACACACAGACACACACACACGAATAAATACCGCAATACGTTCACGCACATCGGACTGAAATCCTCTGTGTTTTGGTCAACTCTCAAGACAGGCACGCTGACCTGGAGAGGCTGTCGATGCGTAGTCCATGCTTGGTCTCCGTGTCTTTGGAGTCCATCTTGATGCTGAACTCCTTGTCCACCAGCAGCACAAAGGAGATGGCCCCGGAATCGGGCTTCATGTAGAGCAGGAAGGAGTCCTTCACCACCAACCACCTAGACACACGCACACACACACCAAAATGTACTCACAAACACCCAAATGTACACAAACACCCAAATGTACACACAAACACCCAAATGTACACAAACACCCAAATGTACACACAAACACCCAAATGTACACATTCACCCACGTGAACTGCACACATGAGACCTGCACCCAGGTTCGCTCTATTTCAATATACACAGGATGGGATGCCATACTCCAAGATGAGCATTTCAAAAGCCAATATTTTAGAATGGACTTGGGTTGAGAGCAGGAGGGGTTTTCAGGTGGGCACCCTCCATCCCGGATGTTTTGTTAATTTGAGCCCACGACACCTCCAGAAGGCTTAACGGTGAGTCATGACGTCTCAGAGCAGACTAGTGTGTCACATCCCATTGTCTGAGTGAACTCACCGTTTGGACCATCGGTAGCACATCTTACTGTGCCCACAGCAGTTCAGGCCTGGAATGCGATGACCCCCGGACCGTTTTGACACCATCCCCTCTCTGGTTTACAAAATAAACGAATAGAAATGAAAGAGCGTGAACGAGAAGGGATGAAAGAGAAAATAGAGTAACACAACGGAGAGTGGAAAAGCGGACAGTGAAATGGTGTCTGAAAACCTTACAGGCCTTTTGGTCCCAGATCGTGGATGAAGGAGAGCTGACTGACGTCAATGAATTCCATCTGGACAGAGAGGAGTTCAAAGGCACTCATGTCAACATGCCAGGGTTCATTGGACCGTCACATTAACATCCCCTCCGCCTCTCCCCCGTTCCTACCGTAGCATGGTAGTTCCTGTACATTGGCATCTTCAACAGCCTGTTCAGGTAATCCTCCAGTTGCCTCTGTAAGAGACGCCGACACAATCATTCACCAAAGCTACACTCGTAGAGCAGTTGATTGACAAGCGCGTTGGCCAATGGCGTACCCTCCTGCTGGAGACCTGCTCTTCTCTGGCCAGCTCGTCCCCGCCTCCTCTGGGAAGAGTAGGGATCTCTCTTGTGTCGTTCCCACTCTGTCTCTTAATTGTGTGGCTGAACGGGGGAAAAACAAAGCGTTGAGGTGAGGTGTCGTCCTGTGCGCAGAAACACATCACAGACATTATAGGTATCCCTTAAGATATCTGCGTTGGTGATATCGTTCAGAACTGAGAGACGAAACCAAAGGGACACGTGAGCACAGGCTACAGTGACGGTCGTTGGTGTATGAAACGTAAACCGTGGACTGCCTGAACGTAAACCGTGGACTACCTGAACGTAAACCGTGGACTACCTGAACGTAAACCGTGGACTGCCTGAACGTAAACCGTGGACTGCCTGAACGTAAACCGTGGACTGCCTGAACGTAAACCGTGGACTGCCTGAACGTGACGCAGGGCTACCTGAACGTAAACCGTGGACTACCTGAACGTAAACCGTGGACTGCCTGAACGTAAACCGTGGACTGCCTGAACGTAAACCGTGGACTGCCTGAACGTGACGCAGGGCTACCTGAACGTAAACCGTGGACTGCCTGAACGTAAACCGTGGACTGCCTGAACGTAAACCGTGGACTGCCTGAACGTAAACCGTGGACTGCCTGAACGTAAACCGTGGACTACCTGAACGTAAACCGTGGACTACCTGAACGTAAACCGTGGACTGCCTGAACGTAAACCGTGGACTGCCTGAACGTGACGCAGGGCTACCTGAACGTAAACCGTGGACTGCCTGAACGTAAACCGTGGGCTACCTGCGCGACGGCAGCGGGATCCTCATGAAGGTCTTGTAGGTCCTCAGCTCTCTGTGGAGCTCCATGAAGTGTTTCTCCTTCCTCTTCACCACCCAGGTGAACTCGCCGTGTCTCAGCTCGATCTTGAACACCGCCGGCATCGACTGTAGGGACGAACCCAAGAGTTAAGTGTCACCAGAAGGTTAAAACACGTTTTCCTTGGCTGATTTTCTGCGGTTTAAATCGCTGCAGCAATGGCCGTGTGGTGATAAGGGTGTAATCTTGTGCCGATGTGGACGTGAACCTTGTGGACACTGCTCGGCATGGTATTCAGTGCTCCCCTGTACACGTGTGTGTGTGTGTGTGTGTGTGTGTGAACACCTTGTTGACGCTCCTCTGCTTGGTGATGTTGAAGCGGTCCTGAGCGGAGGTGAACCTCTCGACCTCCAGGATCTTAGCCGTGATGGGAGAGGAGAGGAAGACCCGGGCCTCCGACTCCTTGAAGCCCACCGTGCTGTAGATGGCCGAGAAGGCCAAACGCTCCCCTGTGGAGACCACACCCACGTGCACAAGGCTCAGAGTCAAAGACGCAAAACATGAAGCCCACCACACACACACACACACACACACACACACACACACACACACACACACACACACTCACGTGACTACACTCCCACCTCCACCACACACACACACACACACACACACACACACACACACACACGACCCCCTGCCACCACACTCGTTACTCAGTCCCACCTGTGGGCTTGGCGTCTGTGGTGTCGTACTCTCCGTCACCGAGGTCCAGCTCCCGAGTGTCCAGGTTTTCCATGATGTCCGTCATGTCCGTGGCGACCAGCTGCAGCGTGCTGGAGGAGGGCTCTGTGGAACGCAGCATGGCTAGCACTCGACCCGGAGCCCAGGGCTCACCTGGGAAGGTTCAGAGGGTCACGGTCAGACCCACAAACTGCAACACATATCGCAAACAGTGGCATACTATCGTACGGTAATTCATGGGACGCTGTTTGGTCTTGCCTTATGCGCAGTGGAACCAATCAGAACGAGTCAAATGCACCAACCTCACCTGTTTGTCACCCCATATAGTTAGTATTGGGTCCTTGTCATCAAAGGGTTGCTTACATAGCCGGCGTATTAACGTGTACTCTTCAACGTGTTATTCTCTTCACACCACTCTTAACTCTGAACCATTTGCATTCTACCGGTTTGTCTTTTCCATTCTCTCTCTCTTGTTCTGTATCAGATAGTAGTCCAGACATGTTCAATGGGTAATCCAATATTTTAATAGGAGAGAAAAAAATAAAATAAAAGAGCTAGTGTGCAATCCACATTCTTCAGTGCAGTGAGTGTAAACAGTAAACACACACTGAAAGTCTCCCTAAAGGTCAGAGTAAGGTGTTACGTGGTACACGTTAAAGACTCCCACTGAGCATGCGGAACAATTTAGAGAGAAAACGCTTGTGGACAACATAATAAAGCAGTGGCAAAGGTTACTTCATAGGGTTAAAAGCAAGGATGAAAGTGAAGAGACCGGGCATATGCTATCAAATTGATAAAAGGTTCCACGGGTTCCCTTTACTGCTCAAATTATGTATGTGAGTGTGTGCATGGATTTGTTTGTTTATGTTTCAGAAACGTCGTTGGTAGCGGGCAGTCATCCCTGGAGCTGGTCGGAGACAGTTCACCTTGCTTGCTGTGGAGCAGGTCTGGCTGCTTTTTCCAGAATGTCGACTTAAAAATACCAGAAGGATGGGCTGCCCTCTTAACCTCTCTGCCAGAGTGGACAACTGCTCCTTCCTGTCTTTACATCCCAGTGTTACAACACCACATCAGGGTCACACTCTCCCTTATGGCTCGATTACCTCATCGCAAAAGGCTTGCACAAGTTCCCCGGTTTCTGTCCCCTTCTACTTCTCATTCCTCTCTCGCTCCGTCTCGAGTTAACCCACGTCGTGCCCACGGCGGGCTCATTTCCGAATTTCCAGCGTCTGATTGTCTGAGGGCTGCAGCTAAACCTCCTCATGAAACCGTCTGCCAGGTCGCTGACTCTTCAAGGCAGCCAGCCTTTTGCTATCCTCGCCACGGCGATGGGGTTTCGTCATGCCTCACCACCGCACACTATCAATGCACGTACAAAGTTCTGCTTTCGACTCTGCCCTTCACCCTCATGCAGTTTCATAAGGAGGTTTAGCTGCAGCCCTCAGACAATCAGACAGCTGGAAATTCGGAAACTTCTGTCTGCCCTTCACCCTAATGCAGCATTGTTGTGTGTCCACCATAGCTCTCCGTGCCACGTTTGTGCACGACCGTTCAGGGTGTCACAGGAATGTACCGTAAACGGGCCTCGTGAAAGTTAAATGATGTGTCCAAATTAATATGACTAAAATGCTATTTAGAACTGAATGTGCAAAGCTTTGAACAAAATGCAAATACATTCAAACTAAAGACGAATAAAAGCCTGGACGTGACTAAAGTAAAAAATAAACACTGAAACAGTATGCAAACTAACCTAGCCCAGTTACACCGCACAGTTAGAAAGGCTGGATACAAATCTAGGCAAATCCATACATGTACGGGACGGATACACATTCAAGTCAGTGAACGTGTGGCACCTTTTACACTGGCCATTCAAACATGGGATCCACGCCTTAGGATGTATGCGCCTGTAACTCACAAGCAAACACGTTTTATTGCGGCCCACCATTTTAGCAAAGTGAGTTATCAAAGTGCTCTTATCTAGAGTTATAGGTGCGTCCATCCTTTTAAATGAAAGCCTAACTAACGATAGTCCTTGCTCGTCTGGCGCCAGGGTGAAAAAGAAAATGCCACGGGAAATGAAGCAAGTGCGTGGAAATAGCAGTCTGAGATGCCGTGCTAGAAGACCTCAGAACACACACCTTTCTGAGATACCCCGCTTCTATATTTGAATTCACCGCAGCTTTCTTCTGTTTAGATTTCTTACATCAATAAAAAAAAAACGACAACCGGGTTTAAGTTACAGTTCCAGCCCAGTCTTATCCACTCTATAAGCAAGACTTTCTAAGACAGAGGTGTCTGCTAGTGTCTGAGAAGCAGCCATCGGGTGTGTAACTCTACACCCAGGTTGTGTTCAACACTTTCACTCCTCGCCTTACCTTTTGGAGCTGGGAATTTGTCAAGTGAACCGGGAAATAACTAAGGTTGAGGTTTTATTTCAAGTGTGTTGTAGACGAGTTCACTTACATTTTACAAGAGAGAGAGAAAGTGGGACAGTTGCCTATTTCTGCTTCAACAACTACGGGTGTCCCTCCCCTAGTATAGACGTCTGCTGTGTGTCTCCCTGGAGGTCTCGTTCCTTAGGGGGGCTGGGTGCCAGCCCGATCTAGCCAGCACTCACCCTAATTGGGTACAGCATGGAGCGGTCACCCCCCACTAACTACCCCACTGGATCTCTCGGCAGCCGGAGTGCAAAGTGTTGAGTTCTCATGCAAACACATACATAGACACGGTAGACAGACAGCGAGAAGCGCGAGTACAAAACACAACACAACCCACAAACCCCTCTGTACTGTAACAACCAGGGATGAGCAAAACTTCTGAGCTGTAACTAAGATCACTACAGCCTTAACATTACAACTCCTGACATCTGGCAGCCTATCTTGCCAACTGGCAAAGCTAGGAGGAGCAGGAAAGAGACAGTAATGGAAAAAGCAATAAAAGCAGCAGCCACAGGAATTTTTCTTTTCTTTTACCACAAAACACAGTTTTCTAATAAACGTGCAGTCACACACAAACACACACAGAGACAGTCGAGGCGGTCTTTACTGACCTGTACCCACTGCGGGTTGAGGAACGACATCATGTAAAAGCCTGTCTTCTATCTTCACTATCTTCACTATCTTCACTACAGACAATTCTCACCAAGACACAAAAATGCAAACACTTTTTTTTTTCTAACTTCCTTCCCTTTACACACATCAATGTTTTTCTCTCTCAAGCCGGTTGTTTCACTCAGAGTGAGAACGGGAGGGAGAGAGTCCAAGACCTAGAGGGTGTAGGCAGGCACTGGAGCAGACCTACAGACAGGAGGAGATATCATTGGTCAAGCAGTTGTCAGTAACCTAAAGACAACCAATCAAGGGCTGCTTTTAACTTACGACTGACACACTCTACAGGAGGCTCCTGTTCATCTTAGCTACGTAGCAATGAATGGTATGGTGAAAACACCTCAGTTACTACTGTTATCATGTACAATACTCACTATTTGGTGTGCATCTGTCTATCTGTAATGTTCATTTACCTATATCATCATTTTTATGTGAGTGTGCTGACTCATATTAAATGTACTTTGGCGTGTCTCATTTTCCATTTGTCAAACATTGTCATTAGTGTGCACAAGTCTTTCCCAACCCAAGACAGACAGGGATGTGTGTGTGTGAACTGTTCAAATTCCTTAGAACAAACATCCCTAGTTCCCGAGTACTTCCATCCAACCCATACACTCAACAATGTGTGTACACAACTCACACATATGCACTTTATTCCAGGGACTAAATTGATACATTTTACAATAGGGATCAATTATCCATTAGGATTTCACTCTATGAATAATTAATCTCTAGATGTACAGCTAGATAGTTTTTTCGTTGTTGTCCGTTTTTAGTTCGAGGTGAAAAGTTGGTGCTTCCCGACTTCCAAAACATCTACTTAAACATGACCTACAGTGTTGTGGGTCAGTGAGGCATGCTCGGCATTAGACAACAGCCATTGTCCAACTAACCGTCATCATTGTCATAAGTTCCAAACAACAGGGAGGATTTATTTCACAGTCATTTCTACATCAGCATTTTACCTAATGGATGCGTTCATCCTCAAATGAATCAGAAAAACATCCACGTACAACACTTTGTCAAGTAATGGATTTTAGCGGAAGAAAGAATTCCACTTCAGGATTCCCCTGTATACGTTTGTCTTGAATAGATTATGGCTAAAAGAATAAATTGGGATTTCTATTATACTGATTTATACAGTGGGTGTCACGTTCATATTTACTGTTCAGATTGAAATCTACATGTTGCTGGGATTCTACAGCCATCTGTTGGCAGAATGAGATCACTGCACTGGAGTGCCATTGGAAAAACGGCTGCAGTATACCTGCTTCTCATCTGTTTGTGTGTTTGCTTGTACGTGGGCAAGACCGTCTCTGGATCACGACATTCTCATTCTCCTCCTACCCAAATGGCTGAGAGAGGCACAGTCATAACCTGACCACCTCTGTGGTCCTCCTCCAACAGGCATCTGACAATTACACATCAGGTCATGCAACACACTTCCTCTTCTTCTTTTCTTTTTTTGCTACAATGTGTGTGTCTGTGTGTGTGTGTCCACAATGCGCATGTGTCCAAAAGAAACACTAGCTAGGGACACCGTACAACATCCCCCTGTCACTGTACAAACACATAGGCTCCAAACTCAAAGCGCATCTTCCATTCCAGACGTGAATGCCTGCCGTAATGATAAGCACATGGTGAAGGGCTGATGTGGTCTCCAGCCATCCCTCTGTTTGTCTATACAAACGTGTTGGTTTAAGGTTGTATACCACTCCCAGCACTTCTCATTGCCCCTTGAGCTATTTTCTGTACCCATGCCTTTGTTGATCTGACATAATTACACACCCACAAAGTCAATCAGCCACTCCCTTACTGTATTTGCCAGAGGAGCAATATGCCTGGATACAGTATTCGTGCCCTCCTACACACCTCGCAGAGAATGGATTAACTTTGCAGCGCTCATGCCGGAAGCAAGACCTGAAAAGCCGGTCCTTCATGATGCAACTCCTACCCACTCACATATTCTAAATGCAACTATTGGGCACATTTCAGAGAGACAAAACACTAAGATTAATTTGATTGCCCCCTCCTTCCCGCCTACGCAACCAGATACTTTTTTCTGTCGGTCTCTAGACACCTACTGGCTTCCTTGCTGTTAGATAAGTGATGACTTCCTTGCCACAACATCCATGTATAGAGGCACCTCAACGACCTATGTCCAACATTATTTAAGGCCACAGCTCTAAACTCCAAAACTTGTGCCGCATCAGTGCCTCTAATTCGGCCCCCTTTCATCACAGACATGCACCCAGTTGTTTGCAATTTCACATCACATAGGCCGTTACAATGGTGTCAATGCCACTGCAGACAGTTTTCATACCATGCATCAGGACAATCTCAATTTGAGGTGCAGAAGGAGGAAGTGCTGTTGTAAAATAAACGAAATGACTCCACTTGTCATGGGGCTTCCATTTTTGAGACACAATAACATAAACCTTCGTTATGGTGCAATGCCAGCTTTTCCAGAATGAGAGGACTTCCAAGAAAACCTCTGGTCCAATTATAAACTTGCGTCTACTGTCTTGTAAAGTCTGGTCTTGTGTGACAGAGTACATTTTCCTCCACATTGTATACTGTAACACTATAGCTTGATGTATGCGTTTAAGAGGCATCCTAGGACAACAAATCACCACTGAAAATATGAACTCGACTCTCTCCTGCTTTGTTACAGATTGCTGTCAAGAGCCAATTACAAATTTGCACAGACCAACTTTTCTCATCACTGCTGGTAACAGTCCAAGCCCTGAACGTTCACTCTGATGTTTGTTAGATGTAAATCATAATTTCAAAGGTATTTCACAGTAAATTTTGAAAACCATACCTTGTATGTAGAATCAAATAAATGAAAACTCGTGTTCTCCTTTGCAGGCACCCAGTGATAGGATTCGATTAAGGGGCGTCCGTCCAGAGCGCGAGGGAACCTCAAACCACACCAAACCCACACAGAAAACGCAGTATCTTCTGTCCCAAACCCCGCCCCTGCACGGGTGTACGAACGCTCCCACGTCTGCACACACACGAACGAAAACTACGCAGACATAAACATATTACCTTACTCTATCGCCCCCCTCTCATCTCTAGGGGAATATACAGTGTATCAACCCCTTCTCTTTCTCCACTATGCATATCTCCTTGTAAATATCTCCCTCTCTTTTTAGTCTCGACTCCTCAGTTGTTCCGACATGTGCGACTCGGGATTCAGAAGCAAGCCAAGGCGAGAATGGATCATGGAAGCTTTCCAGAGCTTCAGGTAAAAAATAGGGAATAAATTTATAAGTTAATTTACATCACCATATCATGCAACAACGGGCAAACAAGCTCTCCATCTCTCTTTTTATCTCACTCGCACACACGTGAGCGCACGCGCGCACATAAATAAATATGCACAGAAGGCTGCCTGAGTACATGCATTCCCCTAAGGTCTAACATTCCTGTGCACAGTGTCCTGTTGAACAAGTGTGTCAGAGCATACTAGTGAACTTTTAGGTTATGATCCTCTTACTACTGGTGGTGTGGATGTGTTTGTGCGACTGATGCAGTGGTTGGTTTGGTCAACTTCGCTGGATGCTGATTTGATGAAATGGAGTTGGATCTCTTGTCTTCGACAGCCGTGCAGTTACTGTAGGTTTTACCTAAAATCCTAGCCATAAACCGAACCCTAGTGTGTGAGAATCTGATTCTGATTCTTGTAACGGTGCTCTAAATCCAAAATCTGGCCTCAAACACTTTACACAAAATTAACACTTTAAGACCCTAAGATGTTACAAATACCAAAATTGGTTCCCAGACAAACATTTTAACCAATGTGCCCTGATCCTAACCCATGACTTACTTTGTGTTCAAATCCATCTGAACCACTCCATTCTATAACAATTAGCATGTACAATAGCTATAATTATTGTTTTTGCAGAGTTGGAATGTAAAGATGTATTGAAGAAGTTCAACTATGCAATGATCCTTAACTTGTTCTTTTATCAAACATTTCTAATATTTAATCTGCTTTGTTGGGAAAGCTCAGGTTCTGGGAGTTCTTAGAAGGTTATTAGCCTGATTTACACAAATAAGCTGCGAAGTTTTTTTATTTTATTTTTGGTAAAGCACATAAAGGCTCAAAGTAATGACAGCAGAAAACTGGTCAATTTAAAAAAACAATATCCTGGCTGAAATTGCATTGCTGTACTGGGTCAGAAAAAAAGTATTGCATGTACTACTAACAAAAAAAAACACACAAAAGTTCTTGACATTATCAAATTTATTTTGGAGATTGACTGCAAAGGCATTTTTTGTGCAATAACAGTATGCATCAGAACCACGTATGAGTAACAGAGACAAGTACAAGTTATGGATCGTAGAGATGAGAAGATGATTTTGTCATCTTTTGACAGTTTTACAGTTATCTATATATTGCATAACTTTTTGGGGAAAATTCAATTAATTTCGGCTTTATGCCAGTGAATTTACAGGCATAAATAAAGTGTTTTGACAAGAAAACACATTTTTCAATACTGCCATACAAATTACATTCAGTAATGCCCCAAAAACATTTGTCTGTAAATACTGCAAAGTTCTTGCAGACTTTAGTTTTAATGTCTTCACTCTTGTTGGAGTAGCAGTCAGAACTATCAAAAATATAGGTTAGTATTTTGTTGTTAGCCATACGACTAATAAACATGGACTTATTGACACCATAAATGGCCGGTGATTTCAAAGACGTTACAGTTCTTGCTATTGAAACATGTTGTTTGCTATGTTATACAAAAAAAAATTCCATTGAAAACAATAGCATATTCCTTAAACATGTACTGTAGGTGGACCAAAATTCCCCCTAAGAAAGTAACCTGGGAGGGGCGTTCACCAAATAAATTCCTAATGGACAAGGATGTTTTTTAAACTGTGCCCTCATTGATACAAACTACATTTACGATGACAAACGTGTGTTTCAAAACCCTAGGCTAGCAGATGAACTCTGTTTAAGAGAGTTGAAAAGTTTGTCCAAGTCGTAAGGTAATGTACAAGAAACCTTAAAATAACTAGCACAAGCTCTTAATAACATTACTAAATACATTACATACTAATAATTATATATATAGTGCTTTTGTGATCTTTAGTAACCACAGAGAGTCAGGATCCCCATTTAACATACCATCCAAAAGACGCACTCTGTACAGTGTCCCTGTCACTGTCCTGGGGCATTGGGTTACCGCAGACCAGTGTAAGTGATTCCTAGTAGTCAAACAACACCATTTCCCACAGCAACTGGTTTCTCATCCAAGGACTAACCAGGACCAACCCTACTTAGACTTGGAAGCAAGCCAGAGGTGGGATGCAGCTTTCTCCAAAAATCTCTCATATGCTAGATGTCCATTGCAACAATGTTGGGAGTACATCCACAGATTATTTGCATACTTTCCCATTAGGTTGTCAATTTTTTATTCTGAAATAAGGATTATTATGAATATGGAATTTGGCCAAGAAAATAATGAGGTTATAAAAAATGCTTATCATTGTCATTGTCTAGTAGGGTACAGTTTAGGATTTAATTAGAGACATATTTCTTGATCGGGAATTTAAGAATATTGCTTAAAACCAATATACAACAACAATGAAAATGTGGCACCAAACAAAGTTTGCAATTCCATGTACAGGCACTGTAACACTGCTTAATGGAACTGAATAGTGCAGTAGGTGTTATTATTCAGCATTACCTCATAACTCTGAGAGGGGGTAGTTTCTATGTGATCTTGCCTAGGGCGCCAGATGAGCCAGAACTGCCACTGCCCTTACTGGAAACTTCAGTTAAAGATGACTCTACTTCTTCTATCTGCCATAATGACATTTTGTTGTTTGACAAGGGCATGTCCGTTAGGCTATGCTGATCCCAGTAACTTAGCCTGAGATGTGAGGGTGGAGTTTTTGCTCCCAAAACGAGTTTGCACAGTGCAAAAACATCTTTGAGAGTGCTGACAGTAACCTATGGTGTAATAGCTCAAGCTTGCAAAGTCACACATTAGCTTTGCATGGTTGATCTACTAGAATCTAAGTGCCTTCTTTCTCACATGATCTATAAACATTTACATTGGAAGGTCCGTAAAATAAGCCGTTGTTCTGGCCAATCAATTCGTCATTTCACATCCTGTTAAACTGACCACGTGGGCCTAACTCTTGGTATTTCTCTGCCTATGCTATGGACTACATGTGACTATTAATTACAGAATAGTCCATGATATCAAGCCACAAAAAAGGCGCCCTTGAGACACAAGTATACTCCACAATTAATTTCAGCCTGTAATGTCCTCACCGCGTTATTATGGACACCACTGCTTTTCTTGGAAAGACACGCTCCACAAGCGCAAGCAATGGCCACTGGCCAGGCGCCCATGCACACACCGCAAATAGGCAATTAAGCTTTTTATGCTTTTCATAGGTTATATTGCGTTTAACAGTAACGATAAGGTTAGGAATAAGATTAGGAATAGGCTAAGGGCTAGAAAAGAGTAAGGTTAAAGTTAGGATTAAGGTTAGAATAAACAATCTAAATCGCTTGCAACAAGGATTTTAACGTGCGCCTGGACAGTTTTAGCGCACAATCAAGGTATGAGCACATTCTTCTTCCGTGGTGTTTATTGCAATTACCGCCACCTAGTGTACAGATGGGACTCTAAAGACATTTTACCTTGCGCAAGCGCTCCTATGCAGTGTTGTCACCATAAACGTCATCAAGGGCTCGGCTCACTGAAGTGAGCGGAATATTTAATCCGAATAGACTAGGCCACTCGAATAGGTATTTGTCCCTAATCGTTCCTTAAACACAGAAGACATGTAGGCGCATGTAAGACTACATTATGCATATAGAAAGCGGCACAACAGGATTTCAACAGGAATAATTAAATTGCTGTAAAACGTTCTACAATAGATTAAGTAACCGATCAGCAGGGGAACCAAACAACATATCTCAAGAAATTGCATTCACTGCTTTTGTTGTTTCTGTGTCAATCTGAATCGGCCGATCTTTCGAACCAGGTATAACCGGCGCACTCGGCCAGTTGTACATTAACAGTACAGCCTATATTGCGTGCTTCGAGTAAGCAGCTCAATTGAAAATACAATAAAATTGGGTTCAAGCCTACTTCCTAAAACCTTACCACACTTCACAATAAGAGCCACGTCCACATTGCATAGCCTAGGTAAGGCGAGAAAGTTAACTTTTTGCTTTTATTTTGAAACGCAACATTTCTGTTTGCCCCGCCCCTACATTCTGTATAGCTTTCATAACATCACCAGTTCGCCGGGAATCCGTTCACAGACCTGACCGCCGCGATGAGGTTCCCATGGATTGGAACATTGCTTCTATCGATGACGGCGTACTACATATATTTACCATTACCTAGCTCCGTTAGCGATCCATGGAAACTGATGCTACTGGACGCACTTTTCAGAGGCTTTATTAAAATGGTAAGAGATGACAGACAGGTGGGATATAGGTGACAGGTAACTGACAACAGCGAGTCACGGCAGGTTGGGGGTGAAGCGTTGGGGCGATTTTATCTAAAGACAGTGATGGTTTTATTTAGCCCTGCAGTCTGCAATATCCTACTTCTAACTAGGCATCAGTGTGACTGTCAGCTTTGACTATAGCCATCTGCATAGGCTTTCATTTACAGCCTTGTTACCTGGTGTGAACCTGAACACCAGTTTTAAACACATTAACTCATTAATTATGCCAATAGCCCCTGATGCCGACAGATTACTGGTTAGATTCAGTAAAGCTGGTGGGTTCTTTGAATTTCAGGTCAGGCAGGGGATTTACACTCTCTGCTTTAAAGTCTTTTGGCACCTCGCCCTGATTTTTCTACCCATTCCCCACCGTTTACAATTACTGTGACCTAACGCATCTCTCTCCCTCAACCTGAAATGCCGTCAGCCCTCACATATACAGGTTCTCCGGAATAAAAAGGTGCTCAAATGGACCATTCCGTATATTATCTTAAGTTGTAAGTGGGACTGTGTGTTTTTTGTGTTTGTTGCCAGGGTGACATGGCTCACGTGCTGGGCGTGTGCCATCGCGTGCGCATGCTGAACACGGTGGTGTCCAAGCTGGAGGTGACGGAAGCCCGCTCCTCCACGGGCATCAACGTCTCCGACTCCCTGCTGGGGGGCGTCCCAGTCCGGGTCTTTCTGCCGACCGGGGGACAGCAGCCGAAGCGAGGCGTGGTCTACTTCCACGGCGGGGGGTGGGCCCTTGGCAGTGGACGTGAGTTTTCCGAAACGGTCAATCCTAAACATGCATGAACACTGTTCACCTGGCATGTTTTAAAGTGTTGTGTGTGTTTGTGTAAAGGGATGCGATCCTATGACCTGCTGTGCAGAGGGATGGCCGAGAGGCTAGATGCCGTCGTCATGTCTGTGGAGTGAGTAGAATAAGCCACCCAAACAGAATTTGACTGAAATGACCAGGCCAAATATGTACTAATAACCGTGTTGTAAATCTCTTATGTCGTTGATTTAGTTACCGCCTAGCACCAGAGGGCGTGTTTCCAGATCAGTACCATGATGCACTGGCAGCATCGCAGGCCTTCCTCTCAGCCCCGGTGTTGGAGAGGTACAGCATCGACCCGGGCAGGTTGTGTGTTTCTGGGGACAGTGCTGGGGGGAATCTAGCCGCTGCGGTGGCTCAAGAGGTAAACGTTTAAGTCACTCTTTCTCTCTCTCTCTCTCTCTCTCTCTCTCTCTCTCTCTCTATCTATCTATCTATCTATCTATCTATCTATATATATATCTATCTATCTATCTATCTATCTATCTATCTATCTATCTATCTATCTATCTATCTATCTATCTATCTATCTATCTCTCTCTCTCTCTCTTTCTCTCGTTGTCTCTCGTTGTCTCTCTCTCACTCAAAGAAACACACGGATGTCATGGATTTTTCAGTCTTTCACAGTGAATAACCATATAACCTGAGGGAAGGAAACAGGCAATGATCAAGTACAATTTTATTAATGAATACAAAGAGCAAGTCTGTATACATTGAAATTACTACAGTCCATTCAGTCTAATGACCTAGTAAGTTCTGATTTGTTGACAAGGTTGAAACGAGTATATTGGTCTAAACTAAATAAATCATTCCATTGGTCAAGGGGAAACACATGTGTTACCTCCCAATATTGAAAAGACACGTGAACATGAATGCATCTTTATTATTTTACGCTGGCCTTCAGTCTCTCAGAAAGGCACATGCTATCTCTTTGGTGACCTGGCTTTCACTCTGACCCTTCCCCTACTTTGGAACAACAACTTAGACTTGAACATCTGTGAGGATGGCAAAATTTGCCCTCACAACACACACACACACATACACACACACACACACACAAACAAACACACATACACTGACACACATTCTTGCTGTCTCTTTGCTTTTCCTTTTTTTGAAAGTTTCCACAACATTTACGCCTCTGTGTTTTTCACCAGATTGGATCCAATGACTCAATGAGGGTGAAGTTCAAGGCCCAGGCCCTAATTTACCCAGTTCTCCAGGCGTTGGATTTCCACACTCCTTCCTACCAGCAGAACCATGCCGTTCCCATCCTCTATCGGCACCTCATGGCGCGCTTCTGGCTCCATTACCTGGGCGCAGACGTGTCACTAGCCCCTCTCCTCTTGGCCAACAACCACAGCTCCCTGGACGAGCCGGCCATCACCCCCGAAACACGCTCCAAACTAGACTGGAACGCCCTGCTCCCGCCGCAACGCATAAAGCACTACAGGCCGGTTGTCGTGGAGAAGGGCTCCCCTTTCGTGGTGGAGGAGGTCCCCGGACTGATGGACGTCAGGGCGGCGCCGCTGCTGGCCGAGGAGCGCGTTCTGGGGATGACGCCTCGGGCCTACGTGATGACGTGCGAGTACGACGTGCTGCGGGACGACGGGCTGATGTATGTCAGGCGCCTGCAGGACTCTGGCGTCGAGGTCACCAGCGATCACTATGAGGACGGCTTCCACGGCTGCATGGTGTTTTCCTTCTGGCCCGTGAGGTCAGCCGTAGGGCAAAGGAGCATGGATAACTACATTCACTGGCTGGACCAGAACCTGTAGGGTCATATTAGAGGTAGATGTGAGACACACCCTGAATGAACAAACAGGGCCCCGCAACATAGGAGAGCTGACAAAACATAGTTTAAACGTATTGATGAATTAAAAGAACAATTGTTAACAACAGAACAATCAACAGCTTGAGGATTAGCAATGGAATAATTTTACAGATGTATCAGAATTATGTTTTTTTAAATGAACACACACCACCAATGGGAGTACGACTCATTGATGCAACATTGACAGCTGAGTATAAGACTTCTGGCTGTGCAAG
This sequence comes from Galaxias olidus, assembly GCA_026901105.3. NCBI lineage: Eukaryota > Metazoa > Chordata > Actinopteri > Galaxiiformes > Galaxiidae > Galaxias > Galaxias olidus. The sequence goes on along the minus strand of JAPMUY010006019.1, from coordinate 148,421 downwards.
TGCTGGAATTCATAGATTATTTATTTTAAGTGTCAATCGAAGGTCTGAATGATTCATACACAAACACGCACGCACACACAGACACAAACCTTAGAAAGGAAGGCACAGCTGTTTATGCTTTTATTTCATTCTTGCTATATTTCAGCATATTGATGAGGCAAAGAGCCAAAAAACAATAAACCGTCTTTCGTCCCAAAACACCACTATTTTACAAGGTAGAAACACTGGAAAGAATAGGTCTGAGGCCTAAGAATGGTGCCAGATGCTAAAAACATCCCCTAACTCTTCCTTGTCTGTATTTCTTGTAACAACTGACACCAAGGAGAGTTTTGGATGACCTGAGGTTACGATTTAACGTCGAGTCCAGGATACAGCCGAGGCCAAGAAGTGCTGAAGATACACTGGAACTGCACTGCATAACTTTTGGTAAATCCAGCCAAAGTAGCTTTGTGTAACATGAGGGAAAGGAACAAGGACTGTGTTACATTCCAAGGTTTTCTACATTCAAAGACTGAAAAATAACCAGATTGTGTGTTTGCTTTAAAGAGCATATGTGGTATACTATTGGTATACTATTCAAATGATTTTCTTTCAGTGCTCCCAACTGTTTTTTTTCCTTTCAGGGTTTGTGTGGTACTGATATGTTTTTTTTCCTTTTAGGGTTTGTGTGGTACTGATATGTGTCGTCGTCGTCGTCGTCCCACCCCCCCCCCCCCCCCCCCCACCGCAAAATCATACGCCGAGGTCCTTTACCCAAGACGTCTGAATGACAGAATTATTTTAGAAGTTGGTTTGTTGAATTATTTGTATTAATTATTTTCTGACGGAAAAATTTAATGGCTGTAGATCTCTATTCTTTGAATCCTCTACAATCAAAAGTAGGTATACATATACGGGATTTTATCAAGAGACCGACATATGACATTATTTAGAGTGGTTCTCGTGATTTTGCTCAGGGAGAGGGTTTTAAATAATTTACAGGTAATATAAACATCAAGTTTAATTTATTTATATGGCGTGCAATACCATTCTCTGATATGAGGTGGCAGCAATACACACACTGACAGTAATGATATTATAGGCTTCTATGTCTGAATGTTAATGACATATATATTTATTAAATCTATATTTATCTTTACTTTGAAGTGACTCAGTCTATTCTTGTTTATCTGGTTGGCTGTGTATGTTATAGACATGTTTATTTTGTAACAACAGCTTGCTCATCCAATCATCATCTTAGTATTGAAAGACCAGGCACAAATGTACAAATGTAGGTTCATCAAGAGAATATGAATTTACTAGCAAATTAATAAGGGCATCCTGATGCTTGGAATAACTGTTTTCCTTATGGAAAAACAACAGAGGCACCACGACATGCATCAGTCCTACAGTAATGGATGTTTTAATAGTGACCATACCATTGGCAATGATTAATAAAAATAGGAACAATGATTACTATGTAATAAAAATAATAATAAGCAATTTTCATTTGTGTGTACATGTAGTGAGGTAACCTAATCCTAACAATAACTGAACCCTTACCACTAGTGCTGTTTTATCGTCCTTTCTACAATAATGATCTTTGATCACAAATTAAACTTAGTTTTGTCTCTTTGTGGAGTCAGATTCTACCGTCATTGCGTAACTTTCCTTTTTGAGAAACCTGTTATGCGCTCTCTTTCCCCCATGCCGCGTGCTAACACACTCCATGTCAAAGCTTGCAGTGAAAGTGTAATTGAACCCATGAATTACTCTATTGACTGCAACTTCCACATACCCGATGTGATCACATGACTACATGCGATGGACTACAATAGGATGAGCAGGAACATGCCTTTCTAGACCGTTTACACATTGTTGAGTGTGCTTGTAAGCCTTTCAGTGTGGCCAAACCAACGTAGCAAATGCTGGTGAGTATGCATGCTAGGCTTCTGCCCCGCTTTAAAGCACTGGAGAGGTCAAAATCTTGAATTAGTGATAAACTCCGCCAATACAAAATTGGAGAAAGAGATTGAGAGGGGCACACTCAGTAATTGGGCATATATTGGGGGAATGTGAACATGTGCATTAAGTGTGTGGGCTTGTATGTACTGTAAGAGTCCTATAGAGATTAATCAGTAGGCGCATACGTGTGTGTGACCCTGCGAAGGCGTTACTGCCTGCAGGACATGGGGAGGGTCTTGTTAATCTCTTGCTGCCCGCACAATTATTTAAAAGAAAACAAACCCCACAAGAAGGAAAAACAAAAGGGGTTGAATGTGAAAGAGAAGCCAGAGTGGCTAGCCTGGGAATGCCACAAGAGAATGTTATCGCTGCAGTAACTTAGACTAAAGGTCATATTGTTCACTTCTTCCTGACAGACAGAGGGAGGGAAAGAGGGAGGGAGGGAGCGAGGGAGGGTGAGCGAGCGGGGGGTAATAACAAAATTGGTGGGAGGTTTGACAAAGAGAAAAGGAGGACGAGATCTGAAACGCCTAGCAGGTTTTATATAACAAAAAGCCCCATTTTGCATCTTACCCAAGAGCTACACCAAACAAGGTTGACGCATACACAGATTACACACCCAAAGAAGAATCCACATTTTCTAGCACAAACGACACCAAACATTCAAACAAGCATATCTTAGAAATCTCTAGGAGGAGTAAAGGCCTCATCCTGCTCCGTTTTTGATTTCAGTAGTAAAATGAAACAATGCCTTTGGCTAACTACTCATACTAATTGTCAATACATATGGTAGGTCATAAAGAACTGTGCAAGGTGTCCTTGCTTCGGCAAAAATAATAATACATAGAAACTAGCTAAACTAACTAAATTAGCTTCATGTTTGGCTATTAGTTGGTGTTCGAGTTTCCGGGTTACTCGTTGATCTGCTTTACAACCTCCCTTTATGTGTGTGTGTGTGTGTGTGTGTGTGTGTTTGTCTCAGAAATACATGTGCACAGTGTGATTGTATGTTGATGTTAATTTGATTGTGATTGTTAGCGAGGGAGTATGTTTGCACTGGTCTAGTGTGTGTCTGTAGTTTCTGCTTAACTTGGCAAGGGATTCTGAGGAGGCCATTCCAGCACAGGCCAATGAGAGAAAGAGAGAAGGGGTGGGTGCAAAGGGGTGAAACAAGCCAGATTCAAAAAGAGCATGGGGAATTTAGCTTTGTGGGGGAGTTAACTTGTGTGAGGGAGTAAAGGACTAAGTATCTTCTCCATAAAAATCCTCAACAGAGTAGGCTACTCTCTCTCTCTCTCTCTCTCTCTCTCTCGCTCTCTTAATGTATATATATTCAATTTATATTATATATATATATATGTATTTATATTATATCACACACACACACACACACACACACACACACACACACACACACACACACACACACACACACACACACACACACACACAGGCTCTCTCTGCTCTGTCTTATTCTTAACCAATGGTGTCCATAGGCCAATAACGATGACTGTATTATATGGAAACAGAGGACCCCCTTCCACTCACGCACGCGCTGAATACTGGAGTGAAACCCAATGAGTGGACTCCCCAGGGGACAAGCGCGAGCAGAGCGCAGATTGAGGCCAGATGTGCAAACCGTGGCACATTTACAGGCCAAATTTCAGTGAAGAGAACAATAGAATTCTAAATTCATAAATTAGTATAGCAACTTTAGTTCAGAAATGGCTATGGCCAACACAAAACTGAGTGCCAGTAATAGAATGAAGTGTGTTCAGTATAAAACGAAACAGAAATTCAAGTGTACAAACTTTTTGTGTTCTTCAAGGTAGCCCCGCCCACCCTTTCTTTGCGCTGGCTCGAGTGTGGATTTACACACAGGCGTTTCAAGAAGTCCGAACCTTTCCTTCGCTATTGTTCTGGATCCTGGAACCGAAGTGAGACAGCACGGGGCGCGCGGTGGTCTGTCGTTATGACTGGCTCGAGCAGCGTGCCGTGCCTCGGAGTTTTGCTGCTCGTGGCAGTTTTGCTGCAAACTGTGGCTGTTACTGTCACTGTTATATATTTCACCAACGTTCTAAACAGGGTAAGGATTTGGAGAATTACAGTACGAATAGAAGCGTATCTGTGTGCGTGTCTGTGGCCTTTGTGCGCAGTAGGCACATAGCACACAGTACACTACACGCGCAATTGTTGACTACCATCGAGTTTAAACACTGTACTGTAGACTATTGCAATTGTGTGTCTTTTACGAACAAGTTTAAAATGCTGTGTGTACTTTACCGATTATAATGCAGTTGTAGTGTAGTACAATGTGAACGTCTTTCTGTATTTTCGGTGCCTGTATAGGCTTTTGGTAACTCTGTTCTGTTGATCTATCTACTGGCAACATTCGCACAATTGTTGTGCTTACTTTGCCGCAGAAGCCTGGAAGTGCATTCATTGACGTCTTGTATAAAACTAAGTTTGATAGCATGGGCTTTTGCTTAAACTTAGGGGAGATAAAATAATGCTATGTCATCTAGCACACTTTGAATAATACGTCAATTTAAAAAGGTGATGTATTCAAGTGATCTCATTTGTGCACATACAGATGAAGGAGACGTTTGCAAGGAGCAGTGTTTCGTGCTTGACGCGCGCTGACCTGCGCAGTGCCCAAGTGCGCGCAGGCGAGGGGCACGGGGACCCATGCTGGCAAGTCACTCAGCAGCTTCATGTGCTCATCGAAAAGGTCAGTCCATATGGCATCGACACTCAGTGGTCCCCATCCCAAGTCAGCTTTTGTGATTTGAAATATCCATTCTTGACCCTTACCATCACCTCAATGGAAATGCAAAAATGGATCCCAAGTCAATGTCTCGGATAAGTTTGTTCTACTGTGGATAGCCATACAAAGGGGTCTCTCATAGCCGTGCGATATGATCTGGTGTGTGTGACTTAATCAGCTAAGGAATGCACTCACCTGGCTTGGTCAGACACACACACGCAGTCACACATGCACACATAAACACACAACACCTTGCAACAGCCTTTTTACTGCTTAACATTTTTTTATTTTTAATGTATTGTTAAACTTTATTTTCCTGCTTCCTGCTTAAGTCCCTCTCCCAGCGCTTTCAAAAGGAAATCTCTTCTGCAGTTCGAGGTGAGAAAACAACCACGAAACAATAGCTTTACACTACCTACATAGAACCAAATAGAAATAGTCTGATGTTGATCTTACACAAATTATTCTCAGATGAGGTATCAAGGGTGTTGCCTTCGCTGGTTCTGGAGGAGCAGTCTTCCCCTCGTCCCAAAGTTGCTGCTCACGTTACCGGCAGCTTTGTGCCAAAAGCAGAGAGAGAGGGCCCTGGTGAGTCAACCAACTCTGTCCAGTTGAAATTCTTCATGTGTGGATTTTTTGCTGTGTTGCACATAATTCACATCTATGAGTTGAAAAAAAGCCCACAATCCCTGAGGGGGTGAACACGTACTTTTCATACTAAAGCATTGCTACAACAGTATGTATCTACATACCATTGCATACTTTCTCTGTAATGGCGTATTTACGTCCGTCTGTGTGTGTGTGCGGTGTGTGACCCAGGCTCCCCTGGGCGACGGGTGCAGGGACAGAAGATATCCTGGTGGGAGGGTGAGAAGGGCCTTGCTTTTCTCCATGACGTCGGGCTGGTGGACGGGGAGCTGGTCGTGTCCCGGCCCGGTTTTTACTATGTCTATGCCCAGACATATTTCAGACACACACACTCCGTGGTGGAGGACGGGGAAGTAGGTGAGGAGGGCGAGGAGAGAGGGAAGCCCCTGCTGCAGTATGTTTATAAAAAGGTAAGTACATCTTTCTTTTTTTGGGATTGAAAACCCCGTTTTAGAAATGGGTCCCTTCCATCTGTCCTTATTTAGGGTCCCCTCCCTATGATTTCCTGACAGCTCAAGCAGCTGGTTAAGGTTATTTGGAAGAGGTATTCTACAGTTTGGCCACATTTTCTTTATTTGGACTTTTCTTATTTCCACTTCCTTCATTTTCCCCGCTTTACTGTTGGAGTAAAAGAAGCCATAAGTGCAAACACAAGAAAACACAAGAACCGGCCTGGCAGCAGACCAGCAGTCTCTTTTAACGTAAACTACGGTCAGCGCAATGTTGATCAATTGGCAGCTGAGTGTTGGAGTATTAAGAATGTGGTTAGGCACACAAGATAAGAATAGAATAGAATGACTTTATTGTCTGTTACAAGTAACAGAAATTCATCTTCAACATGGCCCTCAGGAGGGAAAAACAAATAACCCAAACAGCGTCAGACATGACGTCTGGAGTTGTTTGCTAACCCTGTGAGCGTCAGACATGAGGAACGTCCCCAGCGCGTTCCTCATTCACCTTCACTCCTGATTCATTTGACCATCTCTATCGTCGCAAAGCATCCCACTAGTGTTTCAGCTTGTTTCATGCTCCATTTTCTACTCTACTACCAAGTTAGCTTTAAACCAAAAGCTTTGATAACTTCACATGCTGCTAGCATACTTTTTCCTCATTATTCTAAGATTTTGGTCCAGTGCAGAGCTTGTACCAACCCTCCTCTTCCCTCCTTCCCTCAGATGAGCTCCTACCTAGTGCCCATTCTGCTGATGAAGACGAGCCGGACCTCCTGCTGGTCCCGGGGCTCTCAGTTCTCCTTGCACTCGGCCTATCAAGGAGGGCTGTTTCCATTGGCTGTGGGCGACCGTCTGTTCGTCACGGTTAGCAACGCCTCTACTGTCGACATGGACGAGAGGAGCAGCTTCTTTGGGGCTTTCCTAATCAGCTAGAGGTCAGGGGTGACTGTCTAGGAGCCATTGAAAAGGTGTCTTAGTGCTGATGTTAAAATCGAAACGTGTGATGCTGGAGACCTGGCCGTCAGAGGAAGAGCAGGGGGAGCCTCCGTGCTTCTTATTGTCCTCTCCATCAGTCAGGCGAGGATCACTCTCTTACTCTCTCATCCAGGGGATGCGTGGGCCGGTAGGCCTTTGTCGCAGTGGGTTAAAATTATCTTAGCCATGAGCAAAGATGACTAAAGATGATGTCGGATGATTTTCTCCCTTCCTATTTTTCCGTACAAATACCGTGATTTTTTTTCTTTGACTATTTATAGCTGCAGTCTTGTGTAAATACTGGGTGGGTCTATTGTTGAGCAAAACGTGATAATACTTTTTACTATTTTTGTTTTATCTGTCACAGCCTAGGCTAACACTCAAATTGAGCATTGAGCAACACTGAAAGACCACATTATTGAGCACTTAATTTACTGTAGAAAGGAAGACACTTCAAAAAATGTTAATGAATAAAACAATATCGTGATATTCTGATTAGGGAAACTTTGTTACTTAAAGACTGAATGCACTGATGTTATGTCTCCAACTAGGCTGGAAGACTAACACAAAGTGATAGCTTTGGCTGAGCACAAAACACAAAAGGATTGTAACATAATTGTCATTGTCAGATTTTTTAATTCCCTGGTAACTGCATTGCTTAAATGAATCTGAGGTATTTCTAAGTTCAAGAAGCACCTTGATCTAAAGTAACAGAAAAGTTTGTCTTTTAAATAAAAAAAAGACTAGGAGTAAGACTAGGAAACCACAAATTGAAACATGTGAATGTAAGTAAAAATGTTCCTGTAAATATGTGAAATAAAGAAATGAAAGAAATTAGGAGTCATCCTAGGTTGCAGTGCTGTATATTGTACTTCTCAAACGTCCAAACTTACCATTACGTACGTATGTTTCCAAGTCAACCGATCAGCTGTTACTGACTTATGTGCAACAATTACCCCTGCTGGTAGCAGTAGGCATTACACTGCAACACACCTCCAATAAATGAGTGAATTGATCAAATCAAATGGTAAAGGATATTATGGTTCTAGCATAAAGAAGTTGAATTTTTTTTTAAGATTACTATTCTATCATTGTAGACTTGCATCATTCCTTACGGCATGGTGAATGCAAAACATGTTCACCGCTATGGTGGGGGAAAAAGTCACAAGACAGTAGTAGTGTTTTCTTGATGGTCTTTTTTGTGGAAATATGTTACAATTATATTACAGTTTTTAAATTCCCCGTGGGAACACAAACAGTTGGAGACAGCAGAAACTAGCACTAACAGGACAGCAACATAATCGAGACAAAAACCGTCTAGGCTCTATCTGAAAAAGACAGGACAGTATCTGAAGCAGGCAGGATCAAGGAAACTAATCAAGCCTACCACTACTAATGTTAGGTATCATCCAATAAATACTGCAGTTTGTTAATTAAAGTAACTTACAAAATATATAATAAAATGTCATTTTAAAGGAATTTGTTAAGTCTGTGTACAAAATCAATAACTTCTTGTATTATAAATTACACCTTGTCTTAATGTGCTTTCCTTTTCAAGAAAGTTGTGCCCTAAAATCTCAAAGCACTGCAGGCTGCGACAGGAACTTGATATTTTATACAAAACAAAATTCACAAACTTATAGCCTAACATATTTGTATTTACATACAAGTTAAAAAAAATATTACAAACATGTACAACATTTATTAAATATTGATCTTTTATTGAAATACATTTTAAACTTAATTTAGCTTTAAGTCAGTCATTGAGAGCTAACTTAAATAACCTATCTCATTATTGCAACAGTCATATTTGAGATGATGAAAAAATACCAAACACTGGGCAAAACTGACCTTGCAAAAGAAATTTTGTAACCTTCAACGTACACGTAGCCGAAGTTCAGATCGCAGTCCTCAGAGCATTAAGATTTTAGTGCGTTTATTACCTTCATACCCTTACTGCCAACAATCTTTCATCTCACAATGTCCCTAGCACACGCAGACAGACACAACACACTGTCATACACAACATTCAGCAATACCTCATGCTCTACACATCGTCGACAGTAGAAAACAAAACTCTTCTAGCCTTCCAGAAACAATATCTCTGCACATACAGTAACGCCACATATCCTTCTTGCATCAGAACGTAAGACCAAAAGCATTTTCAGTTTCAGCCAATGGATAGAGAAATCTACCAGGCACCAGCCAATGGATAGAGAAATCTACCAGGCACCAGCCAATGGATAGAGAAATCTACCAGGCACCAGCCAATGGATGGAGAAATCTACCAGGCACCAGCCAATGGATAGAGAAATCTACCAGGCACCAGCCAATGACCACATCTATCATCCGATACGGTAGCTGCCTTATTCTGGCTCCACCCCTCAGGTCCCTCTGCACCCGCCCGTTGGTCAGTAACCAAGTGGAGAACGTGCATAATCATCAAAGGGGGGGGGGGCAGGTTTCAACAGTCAAATCTCATGTCCAGCGAATCATCAAAGCCCCGGTCATCATGCCCCGCCCCTGTTAGGAAGGTGGCTGTGACTGGAGCTCCTGTTGCCGTAGTGACGTTGATGAGCGTGTTGCCTGGCGAGCTGGTTGCCGTGTTGCGAAGGGCGGCCGCGGTGATGCTGGTGAGGTTGATGCCGAGCGTGAGCCGGGTCTGCTCCAGGGCCTTCTCCGGCACGGCAAACGCCTCGAGTTTCTTCTCCCCGTTGGCCATGTAGGAGTTCTGGCAGCCGCGACAGATACAGTCCAGACATGCCTGGGAATGACCGTGAGAACGTAAATAACACAGTAACAGTAACATGCTAGGGGATACAAGCAGGGTCAGATGTTTTACCTCGGAGAAATACAAGGGCAATCCATTGGATTGACCACGCCAAGCCCCTGGAGAAAGTCCTTACCTTGCGGTTTGAGTAGCAGGGGCACCGCTGCCCCCTGCAGGTCAACACAGAGGGGTTCTGGGTGGCTCGGCCACATTTACAGCCCTTCTTCTCCACAGGCTTCTTATACAGGGGCTTGGAGGGGCTGGGGGGATGGGACAGGGGGTGAGAGTGAGGGTGAGAGGGAAGGCGGGGCTGGGCACGAGGTTTGGGGGTGCCCTGCCTCACTTTTACGTAAGCCTTCTTAGGACCCCCGTGATGCTCCAGGGTTTTCTTCAGGCCTTTGCTAGTGACCAGAACAGGCTTGCCCACCTTTGGAGGCCCTCCGTTGGGCACAGGGACCAGGTGATGGTGGGGTGAAGCGGGGGGCAGTTTGGGATCTCGTTTCACAGCGGTGCTTGGATTGGGGTGGTACGCGGCGGGATTGGTGGCAATCAAGGGAGGTCCTCGCAGGATGCTGGAGATGGGGAGGGGCTGGACCTTTTCGCTGTCGCTCTCCGAGCGGGAACGCTTCCGGTGACAACGCGGCGTGGGAGAAGGGGCTGTGGGGGAGGGCTGAGGTGGCGGCAGGGGGTGCCACGCGCTGTTCTCCTGGGACAGGGAGGAGGCCAGGCTGGAGGACTGTGAGGCGGAGGCACAGTACGGCGGGTCCAGGCTAGCCTGGGGGACCGAGGGAGGGCCGTCTAGCTCGGGGTCGGGTTCGGGTTCAATGTCCGGCTCCAAGGTTCGAAGAACCTCCTCAACGCTCAGCAACAGCGGCCCTCCCCCGTGTTTGAGATCGCCCCCGAACGTAATGTCACATAACTCTGCCTCCCCTGCCCCTGTGACCCGTACGCACACTGGTAACTCCTCGCCAAGGCTCTCCTGCTTCAGGACCCCTCCGCCGGCGGCTATCGTAACCGTCTGTAGTGTGTCCGCGTCGCCCGAGCCATTGCAGTCAAGCAGCCCGTTCACGCCCGCAGAGCCAGGTCCCAGCCACTGGCCCTCTCCTGTGGATGAAGCCTCAACGGGCTTGAGGTCAGAGGTGGAGGCGGGGGCTGATTGGTCAACAGAATCCGAGGTTTCCTCCACTTCCTGTTCACTCTCGGCGAGTGAGAGGCCCTCGTTCAGGATAGCCTGGAGATCTGGTGAATCCCTGGCAACACTGGCAATGTGTGGGGCAAGGGGAGACTGAGCAATGTAGAGACATAGTTTCCTGTAGCAGTGGACTAACAATGAGAGCTGTCTGTTTTCCTCAAAGCAAGAGTAGTCTTTACACCAGCTACAGGAGGGTTTCAGCAGCATCCTCTGACCCTTACAGCCCCTACACACATAATGCTGACACGACGAGTTGGTTGGAGCTATGGGATCCTGCAATAGATTACCTGTGAACAAGAAAAGGGGAGAAAAACAAAACAGGATGAGCAATTCATTCATTTTGCCAAGATCATATTGCATTTTTCAATGGGCAATATAGAATAGGAGTTGTAGGAGGTATAGAAAATAATAAGTTAATCAGTGAATGTCCTTCTACACCATAAGACATGCCACTAAAACATTGATAGAACAAGTGAATAGTTACAATCTGAATCTCAGCACAGCCTCATAATATCTGCTTGGCTGAAAACACAGATGGCCTCATGAAAAGAAAGCACAAGAATGGAATTCACACATACTTGTAGAAAACCATGTCACTGAGTGACTGAGAAAGGTGTATGAAAGGTAAAGAAAACGAGTCATTATTTGGGAATTTGTAAGGCAATTGTCTTTTTTGAGGAAATAAATTAACAATAAATAAATATGCAAAAAATAAAAAAAGAATGGCATTTGGGTAAAAAAATTATCAGATTCTATCGGGGCCCTATCTGCCAGACTAAATGACAACTGTTCTTTGAGAGGAGTTTCCTTAGCAACTACGGTTGTCAGGGACAGCAGCTGCAGAAGCGCCTGCAGATGGGAAGGGGTTAGGGTTGATTTATAAGCCACAACAAACAAGCCTCTTACACAAACAAGGTTTAGATTCAAAGAACATTCAGAAAAAGTAACCGTGACCAAAATTGAAATGTTAAAAAATGTGACTAGTAGATGCAGCATTACTATTTAAAAATACAGCAAAAGGGAATGTATACAACATAACCATATTAATTCACCCATACTCATCAAATCTTCACAGTAATACAATGATAATGTTATCTTCAAACATCAGGGAATCAGCAATTACTCTTTCTTACACACACACACACACACACACACACACACACACACACACACACACACACACACACACACACACCATGGAGCGTCACTGTCTGGCACACTAATAGTAAGTAACTATGCATCTATTAATCTAAAATCCTCTACTCAGAGATGTGGGCTCAAGATGCATTTTAAATTGTTGTGCATGCAACAACCAGACAAATAAGCCCAAATGAAAGAATATAACACCTGCAATTATAAATTACGACACTTTAATAAACAAGGAATAGATGAGAGAAAGAATTTGGTGTCGTGAAAATAACATAAGGACAAAGCTCAAAAGCATATGAAACGAAAGAAAAGCCAACCGATGAAAGCAATGACCACAGCACAGAAAATAACATTAACAACTATTTCTGCTCACTGGGGTAATACAATTTGGGTAATTTGAATAAACGCAACCGGTACAAACTAACCATAGATAGCACATGCTGGACGGTGTGCGAGGGGGTGTGTCGCACGATGACAGATGCTAAGGAAGCTAGGCTAACCGCAGAGCTAGCTGGCCTAATGCTCACGTAAACAGATGTTGTCAGAGTTGGGAAAGACACCTACCACACACAAGACAGGATAGGGATTGTCGGAAAAACGGCAGCAGCTTGTAGAGGTCCGCGAGGGCCCGGGGGTCGCGAGGATCGCACTGCAGTACCGAACGACACGCGGACACGTAGAGAGAGGTCGCATTCACCGGGTTCATCTCAGCTGCCGCGAGTCAGGCGTCCAGTCCGGGAGATAAAACACAAATGACGAGATGAACACACATACACAGCGTTCCACCGATTTAAGCTTAGGTGTTATTGAGTCACTTTTGATATAAGCGGCGTTCTTCCAGTATTGCTCGTTTGGTTATTGTCCTGGGAAGACAGTGTGTCAGCCTGGCAAATGACATATCGTTGGATTGATGGAAGCTTCAGACGAGTAGTTCCCGCAATGAGAGTACTACTTGCTTGCTAGCAAACAAGCCCACCTGCAAGCAGTCTTTGCAGACACTAGCGTCATTTGAATAACACATTTTCATTATCGTATTGTCAACTAATTTGTCCGTTTACCTCTCTTCCACGGTACGAAATAATCCCAAGTTATCATCATGCCTGGTACATCCTGTTTTTCTAAAACGAGTCCATGCAATCAAAATATATGAACCCAAATGGAAAATATATATTTTTCGTCCCAATGCGTTCTGGTCCCTTTCATTCAATGAGGGCGGCTGACACTGACGTTGAGTTATGACTTAACAACAATGTTGCTTTGGTGGCGCTCTTTCCTCTGCCGCCAAGGCGCAGAGTCCACACTATTACCACTCAGTCCGATGAACGGAATACAAATTCATGCTCGTCAATGTGTCTCGAGGTCTTCTCATTATTTCTCTGGTATATTCAACAGGGTTGATTGAGGGTTTTTGGAACAACTCACATCACTCAAACAAGGCCACTTCCGATTTTTGGCACGTCTGCAATGCAAAAAAAAAAAACAAGCACGCTCAATTTCTGTTATTGTCTGCGGCGATTCATGGCCGCTCCGCTGCGAAAACAAAGCAGGCCGCTTCAACGACAGATTAACGTTTGAGTTGAGCAGCTGGGCACTGACCACTGTGGGAGAAAGGCTGATAGTATTTTCCCATGGATGACCGGAGAAAAACAAAATAAGCCGTATAACGTGTTTGTTTGCATAGTCAAATAAAAAGCCTCGGAGTGTAGTGACAACACCGGCTGCGCGAGCTAACCAGAACACCAGGAACAAAAATAGGCCCCTTTTCCTCTTTTTGGAATTAGCTAGCTAGCTTGCAATTTTATCGTTAGTCCATTGGTTGGTTCCTGTCCGGTTCGATCAATGTAGTAAAACAATTGATACGATAAAATCTGCCTTTCCAGATTTTACTATACAGTTGGCTGGTGAATAAAGCACAGACCTTATACAATTTTGTTTGTGTATCGTGCTATCGTTAGCCTGGAGTAACTCCCCTCCCTCCCTTTCCTTCTTCCGTCAATCAACAGGGGGGCGCTGTTGGTAATATCTCGCGAGAGTACGAAATGGTCTCTGTAAAGCAGTGAAGAGTGGATTAGCCAGAGGTATCCCCATACAAAAAGAGTGCTTACATAGGCTTCTTCACTCCAGTGCCATATTACATTTTATGTTTTCATATACACGCCAAAGGACTAGGCTACTACATTTGGAAACACATCACAACTTTACACAATATTATAGAAGCTCATGTCTAGGCTGTACAATCTTTGTTAAATTGTGTTTACATTTAGCAACATATATATTGACAGTTTCCTCTTCTTTATGGGTGTTAATCTATTTTTCATATTGTTATAGGCCTATTGATAATTATTGTTATTATTGTATGGGAAATATTGTCCAATCATCAATCTAGTCCTCTATCTAGTCCTCAGTATCTTAGGTATGGAGGAACAAAGCTGCCAAAATTACAAATAAATACATAGGCCTAAATAAATAAATGACTCAAAAATAATAAAAGGCCATGGATTGTATTTTCCTTTGTATTATTCCTATACTTATTTACTTTTCTATTTACATGTCTTTATTGCTTTTTACATTTCCTTTTACATTTGCTTTGCATTTCCCGTCCAATATATTTCCAATTCACTTTTTTACTTCTGTATTTTTTCCTTTACACATTCTTTCAGAAGTAGCTTTTTTTACATTTACATTTACAGAGTTTTGAAAATGTGTCTACAGATTGGACAAAAATATGTTTGCGATTGTAAAAAACTGTACTAATGAAGGTCCCCAGTCCAACAAGACTAATTAGTGTATGGATTGGAACAAATTTGTATTAAACTATAGCAGGCAAGAACCGGCCCAGGTAGGAAACCGTGCTTGCTCCGGAGAAAAACGTTGAGCCCCCCCCACCCGGCTTGGTGACCGGCGCAGAAAAAATCGGTTCTGATGGGCATAGCCTCGCGCCAGCCAACACCGGCTGCGAATGGCTGCGAAGCGCCTGGAAGCGCTACTGAATCTTAGGTCAGCCTATTCTCACAAAGGCCTATAATTTGTATTTTGTACATATTGTACTACAATGAATACATTCATGCGGTTAGTTCATACAAATGATACTAAATGTCATCCTGCTGGAAACCAAAAAGAAAATATTTCTTTATGGAGAATTGAACCAGGAGGCATTGAGCCTCATAGACATCATGCCGCCATTCCTTTTGAGATGCATATGGTACATTCTATTAAGATGTTTCAAGTGGCTCATACCGGTAGGCTTGCTGATTATTACATTTTGGACACAGAAACAAGTTAGACAAATATGATAGATTTTTCTTTTGGTGTAGATATACATTTTTATTAATTTGCAGATTTGTGACATATTTTCATTATCGTTTAGAAGGTTCCATTTAGTGCCTTGTGATGAGAGAAGTAAATACTACAAATTATTTACTAATGCCTAATTGTTCTCCACATTTCAACTGAATTTTGAAATTGTTTTTTGGGGGGGGACACACGTTCCTTGTTTAAGTCTTGCGTAATCAACAAATACTACCACAATTTCATTAATTCAATTGGTGTAAATGACTGTAGAAAGACATATTTCCTGTTCCCTTATTCATACCAAAAGAAAGCTTTGTGACGTATGTATAAAACGCAAATTCCTATTGCACATTTTATACTTCCTTTAGACTCAAATCCCCTCATAGCACAGATTCAAAACAAAAACTTGTGTATTAAGTATTAATATGTGAATGTGCTGCTTGTGCTAATTTATACAATATGTATGCAAGCCCCTTTTATAAAAATAAAGAAAAACATTTCACTTACTCATTGTCTAAGTTGTTACGCATATAAGTATGAATATGAGTTATGTGAAGGTATTGTTGTATCACCTCTGGGAATAGTGTCTTGGTCACTCTAGAGCTATTATTAGTTAGTTGGTTCTCCAAATTCTGCTCCATACATCTATTAGTGGGCAATGACTTCAAAGGTTTGATGACCAATCATCCCCACTCTGTCCACACTAGAATAAATTTGTGTCTGGCTAATCTCGATTTATTTATCTGGCAGCGTATGAAGTTTTGTTATATAACTATTATTTATCTGGCAGTATATCAAGTTTTGTTATGTAACTATTATTGTATACCATACAGTGTGATGTTACCAAACTCAATCTCTGTAGGTTGGTGGGATGTATAGTGTTCTGACTAATCTAAACCATTGTCATTGTTTTGTTGAATCACTTCCTTTAATTTAGAAACAAGGAAATGTGTTCACAACTTGTAAAATACCCAGCGATGCTGTACAATTACCATTTTTGGTCAGCTGCAAGATGTAAGATACAGACTACTTGAGACATTCCATGGATTTCAGCTGAGATGAGGATGGCGCCTATCAAATATCCCAAAGTGTCACAATTTCCATTTCACATTGTACTGTCCATATTATGACAAAACAGTTAGTAGTGTTCAAGAACATGACAATTGATATTTTCTTTGTTTGGTTAATAGATCACAGACCTATTTGCACTAACCATGCATAGTATGATACTTTAAAATTCTGCCACACGTGTACTTTTTTGGCAGCGATAATAACAGTTAGCATAACTTCAGTATCTCTTGTGAGCTCTTTATTTAAACAGCTTTTCTTCCATAAAACTAGAAAATCCTTTCCCCACTAAGCATTTTACTGATCGGTGTGTGGAACAAGTTTATCATGGTTAGATTCATCATTCAACGGTAGCATTCCCTAAATAATTGGGAATCTTTCATTGTGGGGGCTTCACACAAATGAGGAAAGTTATTTACTTTTTATTTTTGATCTGTGTGGGTGTGGAATGGATGAATCTGTTGGTCAGGTTGATTAGATGTATCAGGAAATAATTTACTCTAACCAGAAGTACGTCACTGATGATGATTTCAGGGCTGATGAGTGCTTTTTTTTTGTTGCTAACATGCAACACCAAAGGGTGTGACCCACGTTGTGATGTCAGCTTTGGTTATAGATTCTACTCAATAAATTACACAATAAATAGGATATCGTCGACACATTCACATGACTACGTCTTAACAATTGAATTGTATGTGTGTGTGTGTGTGTGTGTGTGTGTGTGTGTATGCGTGTGTGTGGTGGTGGTGGGGGTGGTTGGGTGTATTAGGAGGTTGGTAATGTGTCAATGTATTAATTCCGGAAATATTTATGGTTTTTATGACCAGACCATATATAATAGTTCCTCTTTTCTGTGGACAACTACTGTATAAGACCACAGCCCGTGTCTCTGTTCATGACATAAATTAGTTAGCCTCTTCTAGTCAAAACCAAAGAAAGCTCATATTTTTGTTTCGTGAGTTTGGAAAATGTTTGCATCTAATTCTTTCACCAAACAAGGTCTTTGTCCCTTTACCTTGATAATGATGATCCTCTACTGTGCATTTGAAGGTAAGGCAAAAATGTCATTCATGGCAGGGATTATAAGTTTTGTTGCATGTTGTTTGCTTTAATCGTTTATATGGATCACACTAGAATTGAGTGTTGTTGTAAAGGCTATTGCAATTTGTGTAGAGTAAAAAAAAAGAAAGAAAGAAGTATAGGTTAATTATTACTCTTACGGTTTGTATGTGTGTTTGTGTGTGTATATTGTAGTGCAATCTCAGGGTCAGGTGGCACCGAGTTGCTGTCATACTGTTTCAAAACTAAAAATAAACCACAACATCACAGCCTGCGTTAAGCAGTCTGCCAATATATGGGGATGCGAAATTGATGCTTATATGTAAGTATAAATCACTATTATTAGGTGTCTTTTTTGTTCGCAAAATATTTGTATGAAATAAAAAGTTGATTTATATATGTCTCTGTTATACAGTATGACCAGTAAAGGGAAACACCTTTGTGTCGATCCAAAAGCACCTTGGATTGATAGGAGGCTAAATCTGCTGAAGCAGGTAAAATCAAACGTACATGCGGTGTCAAACCTCAGAACTATACTGCTGGAACTTTCTGGTCAACCTCCTGTCACGAGACTGTGAAATACAGTACTGCCATTATGAAATATTTAACCATTTAACCTTCTTCATCAATGCAAATATTACATTTTAACATTTAAATGTGTTATCTGATCTGTCTTTGCTATGCCTCATTGCTTTTCTTCAACGTCTAGCGAGGAATAGAGTGTCTCCCACTTTTGAACGAAACTGAGGCCTCCACACAATGAAGACTGTCAAAGAGGTTGTCTGACCAAAATCCTTCACAAGAAGCTGCTTTCCTCACAATATTTATTCTGATATTTATTTTTCCATTATCTATTTATTACTTTGGCATTATTTAATTTATTCACAGAGTATTTAAAGAAGTATCTTCAAGGTTAATTTTGTTAACTATATGTAAAGATACTTCATTGTTTGTTTCATATTTCCCATGCAGACCATTACCCTGAATATTCATTTTGTTTACATTGTTTTGTGAGTGAAATGATTTTATCAATATATTTTCATATTTATAATGAAAGAAGTTATTGCAAAGTTTGTAAATCATATTTAAAAAAATAGAGCTAGGCCTCTTCAATATGGCTGAAATAGTTTTTTATTATAAAGATCTGGAAAGAAATTAAAGAAAACCACGGTCTCTTGACATTTTGTAGTTTGATTATGGTAGTTTTCTATCTATTCACTCAATTCATGGACTCACTCATTTGTGGGTAAGCTATGTGAGTATGACACATCAATGTGTGTGTGTGTGTGTGTGTGTGTGTGCGTGTGTGTGTGGGTGTGTGTGCGGAACGGGGGAGGGTGTTCCTGCACCATGTATATAGGCCTATAAATGGCTCACGGGGGTTTCCTTTTAGTCAGTCTAAATCAGTCATTGTCTGTTGCCTTGTTCACTGTGTATCTTGTAAAGCGTCTCCGGGTTTCCAAAAAGCGCACTGCAAATTAAATGCATTAGTATTATCATGTGAGGGATGATCGTTTGTCACATTACATAACCTGGATCTAGTCTCAAGTCTTTCCACCTAATAAATCAATATTGGCCTAATATATTTTAGACAAATCAA
The DNA here is from genome assembly GCA_026901105.3 of Galaxias olidus. NCBI lineage: Eukaryota > Metazoa > Chordata > Actinopteri > Galaxiiformes > Galaxiidae > Galaxias > Galaxias olidus. The sequence goes on along the minus strand of JAPMUY010006019.1, from coordinate 129,506 downwards.
TCTTTTAGGCTGATCAATGTGCAAGGCTGATCATGTCTGATCAAAAATTATAATTCAGGAACGAGAACAGAGAATGTGTCTTCATATGTCACGTCTCTTTGGATGCATTACTCATCTCAACCACTTGAGGGAAGAAAACATTCACAAATGAACAAAAAACCTTTCAATACCAAAGGCTACTGGAGGAAGTAGGTTTAAGTCTGCACCAAGAATGCTGGCAGAGTGGAGTCTTAATTACTCTTCTAGCCTTCCGACTTACATTTAACACCATCAAAACACAGCTTTGGACCTCTGATAAGCCAAAAATGATGATGATGATCACCCACTTTAACCATTTACTCATGTAAGGTTCAGATGAGGTTAGCAAGAATCTACTTAGCAGATGACTAGGCGAGAAAAAAGCCAGAGTGCGTGAAAATGAGCGTCAGCATGCATGCATGTGAGTGGTTTGAGTGTATGTGGTTCAGCATCATGTGGCTTTTCTGTCACGGTTGCGCTTCTATTTTTTTATTTTATTTTGCCTTTAACAATGAAATGGCAACTGGATATTGCATTCCGCGGAAACGACTTCAGTGCGTGTTGTCTTGCTGTTGTGATACTGCGGTTACTGTATCTCTCCACTGTGGAATAAATGCGTTGTCATTGCGCTTGAAGTTTGACTGGTTATTAGTTGGTTTCTAAAAGAGAACATATAGGCCAACAGCTTATTTACTCAAATTAAACTTTACAAACATGACTCTGAAAAATGTATGTAATAAACTGATTAATGTGGGAAATGCAAATGAGTTGGCCTAGGCCTACAACATTAGGGACAAATGTGAAAGCAATTTCAAATTTGTTTTTGAGTGTAGACATGTGGAATACTTGGACCAGCTTAGAAAAGCAAACAGCACCAACCTCAACGCTCACTGTTTTATCATGCACCATTAGCTATTACAATATGAGGCTCAATTTCAAAATACACAGGACACTTGAAGATCAATTTCTGTTACTTGTAATAGACAATAAAGTTATTCTATTTTATTCTATTCTATTCTAGTATCCATTATGCCATATTCGAAGATGAGCACTTCAAAAAACTAATTTTAGAATGAATTTGGGTTGAGAGCAGATATGTCACTGAGGTTTTCAAGTGCGCCCCTTCCATCTCAGATGTTTCATTAATTTGAGCCCACAACACCTCCAGAAGGCTTAACAGTGAGCAATGACGTCTCAAAGCCACCTTACCCTATATCTTCTTAATAGGTTTAAACCTCTCTTCATGACTTGTAGAAATACCCTATACACTAAGGACTCGACCGCTGTAAAAGGCCGTCAAAACTCTTTTAATAGGATAATAATAATAATAATAAATTTTATTTCGTTTTTAGCGCTTTTCTCAAGACTCAAAGCACTTTACAAAAATTGGTTGCCAATTAATTACACAGAACGAACAACGAATGGACCGACAGCTATCAAACACAACACTCAATCTGAGTGATACCACGACAGCCAATTTGCGCCAGACTTGCTCACCCAACGTATTACTCACACACATATGACACAGACCGACTCCAGATGAATTGGCAGTGACTGGTCAGAATATTTTTAACACACTTTTTACAACCTACAAACCCAACAAAAACGAGGCACCAATAAACATGGTCCAATTCTAAATCCATTTTCATATATGATATTGAGTGAGGTGTTCTGTCGTAAAAGTTTAACATAAACTAGCTTTTTCTACATGGCCCTGTAAGCAGGGCCGACAAACGCATCAAGGACTGAACGTTAGTTAGGTCTCCAGCGCAATTTAAATCCGAGTAGTATAGATATTGACATTCAGTTTTGATTCACATTGTCATAACCTTCCCAGGAAAATGACAGAGACATTATCTTCATGTGACTAGACACCAAAGAACTTTCTAGAGTGGTCATGGTTCCTCTTTCCCCACAACTATTGCAAAATGTCTAAATTAAACTCTTTTACAGTCCATTCACCTCAATAGGAAATTAAATGGATGCATATGATATGACACAGCCATCACACAGCAGCTAAAGTAAAAGTGTTTCTTCTGTAAAGCCTTCAATATGTTTTGAAAACAGAGACAGAGAAAGAGAGAGGGGGGGAATGAAAGGGAGAGAGAGAGCAAAAACAGATAGAGGCACTCTATTCTCACTCGCCCACCGACACATTAACTAATCAACTCACTCAGTTACGCACACCTGAACAATGCTTTGTTTTAATCCTATTTTACACAAGTTTTTATATGGGGGCTAGCCTGTAACTGTTTCTTTTTTCGTGTGACATTTTTATATGGTTCACCGTAGCTGGTAATAATGTTCATATTGATGCTAGAATAACATGGGCAACATTGTTGAAAAAGGAAAACTCTTCTATTTTTGAACAGAATTGATCCTTAGTAGATTTTTCACTGACCTGAAGATTTTTCTAAGACCTTCTATAACCAGCGGCTGTACTGAAGCCACACAAAACTTTAACGTCGTTTTGTCTGAACCTAAGTGTTATACAGACATACAGTACCCTTCATATGGATTGGAAATGCTAATTGAGCATTGTGATTGTTTTAAGGGATGTGTTCTCGTTTGGGTGGTCCATAGGGTTCGGGCCCTTTATTATGCCTTTCATCTAACCAGAAGCCTAGTACATGCTGGACTTGGAATCCAACACTGAATGCCATGCTCCTTGAAACGCAATAAAGACCTGAATTAGGATCCTAACAATGAAGAAGAGATATCACAAAAGACATGACCAAAATGCTCCGACAAGTTGAAAGAGGCTGTCATTGACACATTTTAACCTTTCCTGGAATGCTGACCATTACCAACCGAGTGTGGTTGAATGTGAGTAAGCTGTACAGAGGTCATGGTTTGGAGAGTTATGTGTGACTCTCAGGGCCAGGGTCCATGTGATGTGAATGCTGCTGGGAGCCTCAGAGAAGTACAGCCCGCTATTCATGAGTCGCATAATCAAATTGCGAGTCTTCTTATTTCAAGAATGTGACCTGAAGTGCCATTAAAAATGGCAGAATTGGTGAGGTGCCATTAAAAATCTTCAGAATTGGTGCTGTTGTCATGGAGACTAGTGATAGTAGGTTAGGCCTCTGTTTCAACCAGGTGAGGAGTACCATGATTCAGTATCTCCGGACAGGATGCTGATGTAACCGTTTCCTGTTGGTAAACGGCATGATCGCAAGAGACCCCGTCATTCATTGCAAATCCTGAACAGCAAAATGACAAATGGCTAGCCGCACGCACCACTTCTGCTTTTCAGACCTCCTGCTAGTTGTCTCGAAGGGCCCCAGAGTTCATTGACTCGAGGAGCACAGAGGGATATTCGTCTGTCCGTCGTCCTTTCTTTATTTCTGCTGTTTTACACTCATCTCGCAGAGACCTTGATGAAGATGGAGACCTCTGGGACACTGGTGAAATGTATGGCAGTGCTTATTGCTTTGACTGTCATGGCCTGCGCAGGATCAGGTGAGCAGGCGGAGGAATACATTTACTCCATGTTTACTGTAAAGGGCATGAACTCCAATCATATTGGCTGTGGATCTAATGGGATTCTTATTTGACAACTGCAATTGATTTGAACCGCTCTTCTATTTGTCTCCTTATTGCGTTCTCTGTAGCAGCTCAGAAGTTATCGACCTGTTGTACTAAGGTGTCCAAAGTGGAGATGACGGGACACATTATTGGATACAGGTTACAGATGCCAGACCCTCCATGTGTTTTGGCTGTCATGTAAGGGGCAATCTGATGATATGATATAATAATGATGATACTTTCATAATGAGTAATTATACGAATCGTATCACAGTTAATTAATAATGATGTGTATGAGTCCAGCTATGCAGGGAATATGCATGTGCTGTGAAGTGTAATGTCTGAGTCGTTGACGCCTCCTGCATGACCAACCCTATGTTTCTTCCGTAGCTTTGAAACAGAGAAAGGACAGAGCTGCAATTATTTTAAGTCACCCTGGGTTCAAACCAAGATTAGACAGCTCAAGTGAGTATTGACTGTATGACTCATCAACTGTCACACTGACTCTGTCTTTCCCTGTATGTTTAAGTTTGCCTTTTACGCTGAAACACTGACACAATTAAACACACACACACACACACACACACACACACACACACACACACACACACACACACACACACACACACACACACACACACAGAAAGTAAATTAGTATTTTTTCTTTTCTAGTATGGCCAAAAGGAACCAAAAGGCTACCCCTCCCTTTTCCACCACTTCTTCCGTGCATTCGAACTCTTCCTCTTTTCTCTCGAGCTTGATCTCCTCTTCCTCCCCCCTCTCATCCACTACCTCTTCCTCTCCGTCCACCTCATCATCCCCGCTGACCTCTTCCTCTTTTCTCTTGAGCTTGACTTCCTCTTCCTCCCCCCTCTCATCCACTACCTCTTCCTCTCCGTCCACCTCATCATCCCCGCTGACCTCTTCCTCTTTTCTCTCGAGCTTGACCTCCTCTTCCTCCCCCCTCTCATCCACTACCTCTTCCTCTCCGTCCACCTCATCATCCCCGCTGACCTCTTCCTCTTTTCTCTCGAGCTTGACCTCCTCTTCCTCCCCTCTCTCATCCACTACCTCTTCCTTACCGTCCACCTCATCGTCTCCGCTGACCGCCTTCTTCACGTCTTTGAAGAGGACCATCAACGATGCCTCAGCCGAGCAGCCTCTCCAGCTGTAAACTCTTCTCTCAAAGAGAATAAACCAAGGCGTTTCAGGACGTCTACGCAATAGTAGCACTCTAAAAGTGCATATTTATTGAACAGGGTATGATGTGTTCATTCATTGATTATAATTTATTTATGTGGAATACTGAGTGAATAACTTCATTTTTGCGTCTATTACTCCTAATGAGACATTTCAATTGATGCAGTTTGTGAATGTCCAAACATTTCAATTGAGGGTTGTATGCAACGTTTCATTTGTCTCTCGAGTCAAAAGTGTAATTTATAAAAAAAAAAAACTATTTATTTCGTTTTATTTATTATAAAGTGGACAACATGAGCAAAACCTATGAACTTGTTTTCTAATTCTGTTATAAATAAAGGACGTCATACTGTAACCTGGAACCCTGTGTGTAATCGAGAGGGCTTGGTGATGGCACAAGAGAAGGTGCGTTAGAAAGAGGTGAACGGAAATTAAGAGGCAACAGAGGGATACACTGCGGCCTAGTAAAACCATTGTCCGCACTTATCCACCTCCAAATCCAAATCAAAAATACTTCACTACTGTCGTTAAATGTATATGTGAATAGATATGTGGGGGGGGGGGGCCAGTCTGGCGCATATTGGCTGCCGTGGTATCACCCAGACGGATTGTTGTGTGTGATAGATGTCAGTCTGTCTGTTCGTTCGTTTGTTGTGTGTACCTAATTGTCGGCCAATTAAAACGAATGAATTATTGTTATTATTAGATATATAGAAAAACAATGTAGTGACTGGGTATGACAAACAGTAGCAGTTCAATAGTTAAACAATAGTGTACATAGCCAAGGATCAGCAAGTATTGCTGTGAAACCACCTGTTGAGGTTGAAAATAAATGTAAACTGAAAGTAACAAATGAAACCACTTGGTTTCCATCATATTTCACACCTTTGTGCATGTCTGTAAGTGGCATTCTTTCTCAGAAACGAAGTGGCTGATGCAAACAAAGTTGGCGGCTCGAAGCTGACGTTTGGACACCACGGGGGAACAGGGGCGTACAGTAGAGGGGAGGAGGTGCGATGGATTCGTGACACCGATCACACCACACCGCGCTGTGACGTCTTTGTCTCCCCTCACACAGACACAGAAACACCAAGGCATTCAGACACACGTACAAACCCTTTAGTGAGGTAGGCGGGGTATGCCCGTTATATAAAGCACTCCCAGACAACATTACGTGTCCACCGTCACCTGTCAAGTCTGTTGATCGATCTGAAAGTCGACCGGTCAGTCCTTCGGAATGTCACTGCTGCCCAGGACCCTGGCTCTCCTGCTCTTCACCGTGTGCATCTGCCTGTGTACCGTGTCTGCCAACTGTGAGTGCAAAAATAACTATTCAACCAGAATGATACTGATACAATGCTAGAAAAGTTTTCAAAAAGTGTCTTGATATGTTGTAGTCATATGTTGCTAAGTGACATAGCTTATTCTGACAAGGCTGGTAAGAAACCAGCATTTGGAATTCAATGGAGATCTACATGAATGATATAAACGCCACAAAGTTTCGGTCTACGGTTCCCTTCAGGTACATTGAAGTGGTTCAAGACGGTCGATTTCATCTTTCAAGGTCACAGGAAAAGCCCACACATAATCCAAATAGATTTAATCCTAAAAAATATTTGGTTGTTTATCACAATCGAATTGTATTGATTAGAGGCATTCTTCCACTCCCCCAAGAATTCACACAACTCCCTGGCTTCCTGTCTCTTTCTCACCCTCACGTCTCAACAAACGGGTTGCTTTAAACCATTTGACCGTTGCTACATGCAAACAAATGCACTACAGTTATTTTTGACTGCGAGGAAAGCAGGCCAGCTAAGAGCAACTACATTGTTGACTTGAATCTAGGTTAGATGCGACAAGGTTTGTCTTTTGGGGAGACTTGATGATGCTCTCGATGTGTAGCTTTAGACAATTGACACATTCTCTTTGTCAGTCATATTTCGTTTTTTTCCCCATGTCATTGTTTCACAATGTACCTGTGTTAAGTATCACTTTCTCTTTCTATGCCCCCTCTCTCTGTCTCGTCCTCTGTGTGGCAGATCGCAGGCCCTCGAAAGGGCCCCGTAACTGTTGCGTCAGGGTTTCAGACACCTACGTCAAAGCTAAACTGACAGGATTTCGCATCCAAGAGGCCAATCCACCCTGTGTCAAAGCCATCGTGTGAGATTTACAAACACACACACATATATATATGCATGCACACAAATACGCACACACACACACACACACACACACACACACACACACACACACACACACACACACACACTAAATATGTTTTCCTTCTTTAGCTTATTTACAAACAAAAGAAAGTTCTGCACTGACCCAAAGGCTCCCTGGATCAACCAGAAACTCAAAGGTGGGTGGAATACAACAAATGGCACCGTCAGAATGGCTGACCAACAGACAGACACGGTCAGACCCAGATGCACACTTCAGCTGGGCACTAACTCACATTGTTATCTCTCTCCAGAGCTGCCAAAAGAGATCCCATGATGGAGCCATGGAGCCATGGAGCCGTGACGCCACACTCCCCCCTTCAGCCAATCCCTTTCCCTGCTCTTTTTCTGCCTGTTATTAAAAATTTTTTTTACCACTGACTTTAAATAAATGAACATGTCTCTATTTGAAATGTAATAAATAAAAACACATATTTTAAATCTTATACACGGTTTGGCTTTGGTCTGTGAAGCGGTGCCTTGGTGAGAATACGGCTCCCACTGGCCATTCTTTTGTTGTGACCCTCACAACAGCGACACGGGTCACGGTGTCTGTGTTGGCGGGCGGCGCCAGCGTTCTGCTGCCCCCTGTAGGATCTTCACTGGAAACACGATGGTCACGTCTCACTCGCCAACCACTGAATGCCTACCCTCCTTCTTTTCTCGCATCTCACAGGAAGTCTCTCCCTCCAATGTAGAACAAGCGATTGGGCTACAGATGGGAGAAGACATGGGTATTGTAGTTCTTTATTAGAGTATGAAGAGGGTGAGAGGAGACAGGATGAGGAATGAGGATTCTTTTGGGGACTCCTTAAACCCATTCCTATTAAACCCACCTCACAGTGGCCATGTCGGGTTGACCTGCCGTCAAGTGTGTGTGTGGTCACGGTGGTCCAGAATCCCAGACCAGATGGATATCAAATGAAGAAGGGAGATGAAGAAGGGAGCATCAGCCAAGATCTGGCACCGTTGGTTTGTTGAGACTACTACGGTTTGGTGAGGCAGTGCTCATCAGTGTGAATGGAACCCTGCGGCGTGTTACATTCTCACACACTCTCACACACACACACACACACACACACACACACACACACACACACACACACACACACAAGCATGGTCGCAGCAAAGATCTTTGGGTGTTTTATTCATGCTCTGGCGGCTAGCTGTGGATCCTGCTATATGTATTATTCACTCTTTAAAAGCATACATCCAGCACCTGGAGGGAGGCAGAGAGGTAGGCTAAGGGGGATCGGCAGAGGAAGCACGGTTGTGTCGGCTCATGTGTGAACTGGAGTGACGTCTTGTGTGTGTGTGTCTGTGTGTGTGTGTGTGTGTGTGTGTGTGTGTGTGTGTGTGTGTGTGTGTGTGTGTGTGTGTGTGTGTGTGTGTTTGCGTGTGTGTGTGTTAATGTGTGTGTAAGCGAATCGTGTGAAAGTGCCTTTGTGCGTTTCTATAATGGCCTCCCGTCAGAGACCGGCTTCCCTATGGACGAGCACGTGAGCGAGAGAGAGCATCGAGGGAGGGTAAGTGGCAGGGAAGGCAGGAGGGGGGAAAGGGGAGGGGGAGGGGGGTCGCCGGCCGCGGCGGAGAGGAGACTTGTCCTCATTTTGAGGCATGAACAATTTAAATGAGGCTTTCTCTTTTTTTCATATATGAGCGACAGAAAAAAAAAAAGGCTGGAATGTGGCATGGGATCAATGGCGGACGGCGAGATGGTGAGGGGAAACAGATGGCGTCTCTGGCGGGGGGTTAAATATAACTCTGACGGAGACGGGGGAGGTTCGGAGGAGCACTCAGGGTACACAGTCCGCAAACAGAGCGGAGAAGTCAGACAAGTCAAGCGCTCTGCTACTTCCACTGGGGAAATTGTTACTTTGTGTGTGTATGAGGGGTTGGGGTGGGGGTTGAAATGGTCTCAAGAGTTATCATACTCACGGGGAGTCTGTCATGTTCAAACACGATGATAAAATCTTCTCTGAACACAGCTGTGTGTGTGCGGATTTTGTGTGTGTGTGTGTGAGTGAGAAAAAAAAAAACGGTGCCCCAGGCACAAGTACCAGGGCAGGTATAGAAGCACATCTGTGTTGTTTACGTACATTAACCTCAATCTATCAGAGCAGTAATGTTATGCCATCTCTCCAGGCTTTGTCCTTGTACCCACTCCCCGGTCCTGCACTCCGCCTCCTTCCCTTTCCCCTGGAGCACAGTGTGGAGGATCTAATCACAGGTGAACCATTCCCAAAAGGAAATATTGTACGTTTGTGTGTCACTGAAGGTACAATGCTGTAGGTATGCCTGTATGTGTGTTGACAAGTGGGCTTGTCTGTGTGTGTGTGTGTGTGTGTGTGTGTGTGCGTGTGCGTGTGTGTCTGTGTGTGTGTGGGGGGGGAGTGTATTCACACTGGGCACCTGACTCCGCTGTATCTGTCAGATCGTATCAGGGTGGGCCGTGCCTTTGAGTCTTTTGTTTTACGGTTACAATCTCTCCGTGTGACAACAGCGCACGCGTGTACGCGCGTGTGCATACAAACATCAACCAACAGCCTTTGATAATGTGCCCATTATGATTGATTTATAAACAAAAAAGACTACAGATACAGATCTATGGCCCACGTACTTCCTGTTCGGCCACACACTACGGTAATAATAACACCAAAACTAGAGGCCCCCATCACGCTTCAGGCCAAGCTGTGGCTTTGTGGCCGCATCACGTTGTCCAGGTAAGGGGCCCCCAACGTCCAGTCTGTAAATTTGACTCCCTCCTAAGTCGCAAAGTCCCACTTGAAGGTCAGGCCGAGCTGAAGTCATCAGCAAAGCTGTGTTTTAAACGCCACGCTTCAAACGTCCGACTCCATCGGCAAAGCATCTGTCAAAGAGCATTATATAGCAATTGCCGCCATGTTGACGTCCTCTCTCGTTCTCAGGAGCCATAGTTCATTAGTTCATGGGGGGGGGGGGGGGGGGGGGTAATATACAGTAAGTATACAGTATACACTGGATGTCTGGCCCAGCAGACTTCCTGCTTACTCTCAAGATTTTATAGACGTCGTTGCTATGACATCACAACATGGTGGTCTCCGTCTGCATGATGGATTGGGCGCGGGAGCTGCGAGGGAAGTTGGTGGAGTTCTCCGTTCCGTTCCGGCTGATGGAGGCGGTGTTCAGCCTGCAGTCGCGCCCCACGTAGCGCTTCAGAGAGAAGCTCCTCCACGTCCTCCTGAGTTCGCCCTGGACCTGCCGCGCGCGCGCACACACACACACACACGCACGCACGCACGCATGCACCCCCCCCACACACACACACAGACACACACAGACATACACACACACACACACACACACACACACTCACACAAACACACACAAACACACACACACACACACACACGGTTAGCTGTCAATTCAGCTTATGTCAACGGAGAGGCTTACTCATGTAGGGACTAAGCGAAACTGACTCACCTCAGTGTTGAGGAAACAGTACAGAATAGCCACCACCAGACCCTACAATCACACACACACACACACACACACACACACACACACACACACACACACACACACACACACACACACACACACACACACACACACACACACACACACACATACAGGGGAGGAAAGTAGCAGGGAATGATAGTTACTTCACACCTGTACAAAAAAACACCACACACACCCTTTCACAGCACAAAGTACCGGTAGCCGGCTGGTTCCGAGCAATCACCTGGAAGGATCCTAGGCCAAGGTCAAACAGGATCTTGTATTCCTCCAGGCTCTTATCAGCTCTCTCCACCAAGTAAACAAACACAATGTAGTTCACCCCGAAGAGAGGGATCAGCAACAGTGTAGACTTTGCCAGACGCCTGAACACAACACAAACACACACACACACACACACACACACACACACACACACACACACACACACACACACACACACACACACACACACACACACACACACACACACACTCACACAGGGGCCACCAGACTGTCAACAGTATCATCCAGTACACTGTGCACGCTCAATAGGTCACCTTGAAGTCGAGGAAGACAAGAAGATTACCTAATTTGTGATTGGCTGTTGAAGGGCGTACCTGTATTGGGATTGGCAATTTCCTCCCACGTCCGAGGAGAGTAGCTTCTGGACCAGGATGCGGACGATGCTAATGAACAGGACAAAGTTGATCTGATGGGGAAAAAAAGGAGGGCAAAAGGGAAAGAGTGAACATACGTGTCACTCCTCCCCCCTCCACCCCCCTCCATTCCCATGGTGGAAAGAAGGGATTAGATATCAAAACCCAGGGAGTGCATTATCGATGGCTCTATTGCACATGTAGAACAAACTCATGTTCAAACCATGGGCTGTAACGGCACACCCCTCCCTGCGTCCCTGCTTCCCGTATACTCACTATGACGGAGGTCATGATGGGCCAGTTGATCACCCTCCAAGGGACGGGGTTCTCGTTTTTCTCCCAGCACCTGCGCACGCAGCAACGCAACTCAGTGCAACGTACTGTAAATAGCCAACGGAAGATTTAAGGGCCCTCTGATGAGGTCCGAAATAAATCACTGGACTCACCAGGTGTCCTCCAGATAGATCCTGCAGACAGTCCACACCACCACGAATATGGAGGGAAACCCTGGGGGAGAGGGGAGATAGGGGGAGTAGATAGGCCGTTAGGGGGCTGGCCGAGGACCGAGGGAGCCTGCTTAGAGTCTAGCTATCTTAACAAGTTGTCAGAGCGGAAATGAGAACTCGTTAAATGAAACGTACACACCAACGCAGGCTACACACACACACACACACACACACACACACACACACACACACACACACACACACACACACACAAACTTCAAAGGTGCAACGGGAAACATTTATGAACGGAATTATAAACAAGGGGGTGTTTTCGTTTCACACTTCGCCTGGTGACACGGAACGTGACAGACAAAGCGCACTCGGAGCGAGAAGAGAGCGCCGTGTTCATACAGTCTCCCCGTCGTCGCGGCAACACACACCTTGCCTCTATAAACCTGCAGGATGTGTGGTTGCGCGAGTGCGCGTGCGTGCGCTTACCCCAACCGATGAACACGTAGACGGTGAGGTGTGTGTTGCGCGACTGCATGACCAGCAGCAGAGTGTGGAGGTAGAGGCCTTCCACCAACAACCAGAAGAAGTTAGCCATGATGAAGTAGTTGAAAAAGACCAGAGTGACCTTACAGCCTACCTACAAACACACAGAGAAACAAAATAAGCTGCTGAATCAGGGTGTCCACCACAAAGAAACAAAACTATTTTTATGAAGCTTGTATGGAACATAAACAAAAATATACATATCTCATATCAGCGGACATTTGAAAAAGAAAAATTCTTAAGAAAACTTAAGATTTTTTTTTTTGCATTTTACAAAGCGGATGATCCACACTTTAAAATGGCGGATAAAACGTGGTCAAATTCCCCACAGGCTGAGCTCTAGGCTTGGAAATAAAGACTGGTCTTTGTCCAATTTAATGCAACCTGAAAAGAATTTGACCTTTTCTGCAGATAACAAGGTCTGATGACATACCAGAGAAATGGCAATGTCTAGTTAACTTTGTTCTTCTATATGGTACTAAAAACAAAACCTTGGCATTAAATTAAGACTGCAGGCTTTTCTCCAGAAATCAACTAGATCTCAGTGGGATGACTGTACGTTTAGCTAGACCCCTTGCAATAGGGATTTGGTTTCATTTTCATCACATCCCCTTGTCTTTTTTAGGCCTCTCCTCTCCTACACCAAATTTGCTGGATTATACACAGAAAATGTTGAACCTGGGGTTCCATTCTGTTACAGTCTAGATAAGGTAGTTGAATGTTTTGACATGCATTTAACAACCCATGTGATACTAAATTGTACACCTGACAATGAATTTAACATTGTGTAACAATTCTTAAAGTTCTTCAGGGTCATTTAGCCTACAACATTTTTTAAATACTATTAAAACGCTGTTATTGGCAACTTTTTCAGCCTAAACACTTTTATGTCAATCACACAGATAAAGCGGTGATCCTAAACTCTTCAAGACCAAGAATATATATCTACAGTAATACTAAAATCACAACCTGATATTTACTAACTTGTGTCTAGTCAAATAAAGTTCTATATCAGTTGGAGTCTAATCTATCTCTACCAAGTCTCTGAATGTTTTTCTTGTAGATAGCTAAAGATCTTCCCTTTCAGTAGCATTCAAATCAATTACAATGTATGAAAACCTAGACAGCAGGGTCGGGTGTTATGTAAGGCCTCATAAAAATCAATGCATGAGGCACCACACTTTAAAAGCATATTAGGGGAGGAAGCAAGGTCATCAACTACCCAGCAAGGTGTCTGCACATAATGACATAGCCAGGTCCGAGTCAGAGTGAAACCAATTCAAGATGCTATTTTCAGATAGTGGGAATGGGGAGTTGAGGCTCCTGCAATTGGCCAGGCCTGAAATAGTAAATATTATCTGGTAGGTCTGAGAAAACCAAGGATTGGGACCGGCAGGTGTGGGTGGGAGGTCGGGATGGATGTGTGTGGGATTTGGGAGGTGGGCAATGGGAGGTGAGGGGTGGGCGATGGTGGGAGGGAGGTAGGGAGGGAGGGAGGGCTGGGCTGATCTGGAATTTATGTGACTGTATTTTTGTACTTTGTTCCTTTGTTCAGCCCAAGAGGGCTATCATGTTACAAAATCAATAAAGATATGTAAAAAAAAACAAAAGAAAGCCAAGGATTAAATCTGCGTTTAATCCTTTCCCTTTTGAATGGTCAGGTACATCAGTGACAGACTTACACCAGTGCTTGAACAATCTTTGGAAGGTGACCGTCTTTAAGACAGTGGTAAAGTAATTCAGGGCCTAAACAGGACCAGGGATGGGATGCGTATGAGTCAAATTGCTTGGATCGAAATCTCTCGCCAAACGACGTGTTTACTAAAATGATTGTAAATCCTTTTTGAAGTGACACGTAGTAGACAGGATTGGACCCTTCTTTTTCAAACGAGAGCAAAGGAACAATCATCTTTAATTTGCATTAACACCTCGTCAAAAACAAATCTAGCAGGGTAGATTTGGACCATTTGGTCAAGTGGGTTTATTCATTGGATGGCTTAAACGGGGAGTAGTATTTAGGTGTAAATAAAGGACCTGACCCAATGACACTTTTCAAAAGAAGACATTCAAACTGACTCCCGGGTTGAAATTGTCAGTGCATGTCAAATTCACATTGAAGCGAGTATATCACAAGTCCACCACCTCCTCCACCTGTTCCAGTGTTACAGCAGCTCTAACCATCCAGAGAAAGCTTGAAACGCTAACCAGGGAGGGCTCGAGGTTGCAGTCGGTGTGTTCGCTGTGGGAGAAGAGGGTGGCGTCTTTACTCAGCACGGCCACCGCTCGCAGGATGAACGAGGCGAACAAGTTCAGATGGATGTAGTTCCTCGTGCAGTGGAGCCTCCTGCACACACACACACACACACACACACACACACACACACACACACACACACACACACACACACACACACACACACACACACACACACACACACACACACACACACACACACACACACACACACACACACACACACACACACACACACACACACACACACACACACACACACACACACACACACACACACACACACACACACACACACACACACACACACACACACAGAGAGAGACACACACACACACACACACACACACACACACACACACACACAGAGACACACACACACACACACAAATGCACGCACGCACGCACGCACGCACGCACGCGCGCACACACACACACACACACACACACACATAGAGACACACAGAGACACAGAAATCCAAAGAGAATGTATGAGGTCAAGTGAAAAGTGTGCTTATAAATACTGTCATGCTTGACAGATGTGCTGTCCAAACATCCCTGATAGGGAGCATTCCCTATGAGTCGTGGCCAATGAGCCAATCCCATAAAGCCATATTTCATGATCTCACCCGGCGTAGGGCTTTCTTAAGAAGCAGACAAATCCTCTCTGTCCTCCCACTCGAATGGTGGTCAATTCTCTTTCTGAGATGGTGGTAAATTATCTGCCTGAGATGGAGGTCAATTCTTTGCCTGAGATGGAGGTCAATTCTTTGCCTGAGATGGTCTATTCTCTGCCTGAGATGGAGGTCCATTCTCTGCCTGAGATGGTCTATTCTCTGCCTGAGATGGAGGTTCATTCTTTTCCTGAGATGGAGGTCCATTCCCTGCCTTAGATGGAGGTCCATTCCCTGCCTGAGATGGAGGTCCATTCTCTGCCTTAGATGGAGGTCCATTCTCTGCCTGAGATGGTCCATTCTCTGCCTGAGATGGAGGTCCATTCCCTGCCTTAGATGGAGGTCCATTCTCTGCCTGAGATGGTCCATTCTCTGCCTGAGATGGAGGTCCATTCTCTGCCATTCTCTGCCTGAGATGGAGGTCCATTCCCTGCCTGAGATGGAGGTCCATTCTCTGCCTGAGATGGAGGTCCATTCTCTGCCTGAGATGGAGGTCCATTCCCTGCCTGAGATGGAGGTCCATTCCCTGCCTGAGATGGAGGTCCATTCTCTGCCTGAGATGGAGGTCCATTCTCTGCCTTCTCTTACCTGAAGACACAGAGGACGGTGGTGCCGGTGATGAGGGCCAGGAGGGACAGGCTGTGACCCAGAGTGTAAAGGATCTTCACCATCCGGTAGAACACCAGCTGGAGCCACACACACACACACACACGCACACGCACACACACACACACACACACACGCACGCACACACACACACACACACACACACCCACGCACGCACGCACGCACGCACACACACGTACACACACGCACACACACACACACACACACACACACACACCACGACACGTTAAACACAGACAAGCTCTTGTCATACAAAATCTGACATTTCACAAAAACATTTTGATGGTCTATAAAGCAAAAAAAAAAACACAGACCTAATATTCCAAATTGCTCCGTGTAAGTGCAGGACATATTTCAAAAGCAGTTTGGAAGGGAACATGGAGTTGGACACGCTCTGTTCAATCTCAACACTGCGTTACATACTCCCTGCCCTCTTGAGCGTGTCAACAGAGAGACACTTGGAAACAAGACCACTGCTCGGAGAGTTTAGTCTCCTCTCACGTTGGCTGTGGGACGTTTTTGCCCGCTAAAGTCCGCCGAGTCTGCCGTTCCTCACTCTCCCTTGACATTTTCCCATTATCTGTAAACAACATTCTCTGCGCTTTAGACACCATGTGGCATGTGTGCACCCAGACACACACCTCCAGACAAACAAACACATTCAGCGGAGCAGCTTTAGGGACATGCCCCGACTCTGACTTCCCTATAATGGCTGATATGTGACTAAACAGAGGGGCCCACTCTTAACTCTCGTCTTGTGACGAAGGACATCCAGCCAACCTGGCACGTCCTCTCCTCTTCCTCTACGTTAGTCCCAAGTTAGAAAGACTTCCAGTCAAGGGGGTTCGATTCCGAAACATTTGATCAGTTGTTTTTATACAGCGTCTGCAGGAGTGGACGAATTACACAAACACTGGGAGCTGTGGTAACATCTACGCCCCAAACCTGACTGGTTCCAGGAGGAACATCACACACGATAAGAGCGGAATGACTTCCTCCCGCCGACATAAAACAAGTCTATTTAGCAAGATTGAGCTGGAATATCTGCGGAAGGAGCGGAGCGGGAATACCATCAAAGGGCTCTGGAGAAACTCAAACCGTGGAGCTGGAATCCATCAGGTGGAATGACCTTGTGATTGTTTCAGCTTACAGACCAAAAATTCTTTTTTTTTCAAACGGTACCCGTTCATAAACGAGAGAGGAGAAGAGACTGTGTAGGACATAACCCATCCCAGTGGAGATTACATCAGCTCTGGGTCTTCTGCTGGATGTGCTCATGATATGGCGGTTTAATGCCTAATATCAATCCAGAGCCCCAGGAATGCAGCCGCGGATACAGGCAATAACTTGGGCACTCAACGTAAGCCTCCACAGTGACTCTCTACTTAGGCATCACACAGGCTCCTCCAGGGCCACAGGAAGTTCAGACAAACACACACACGCACGCACGCACGCACGCACGCACACACACACACACACACACACACACACACACACACACACACACACACACACCTTGTTTTGGTTGGGATCACTAGACCAGCAGGTATTGATGCCGGGGTAGACGTCAGACCAGCCTTTGTCGGTGCAGTTCCTACTGATGCTGCCTGGAAGAGACCACAAAAGGTTACCCCCATGTGTGTGTGTGTTCGGGATCCCGAATCAAAAGACCTGGCAAGGACGTGACGGAAAGCCTGAGCCGGGCTTAAGGCCCGTGGACAACGGGACCATCCCATCCACCCACACTCCTCTGGGAGGCCCCTGCGAAGGCTGAGGGGGGAGAGGAATCATGCAAAGCGCTGGAGCTGCCCAAGCAGATGTGTTCCACAAAGATCATGGAAGGCACATCATCTGGTCCACAGAAGTCCAGCTGCTCCACTGAGACCTGATAACACAGAGACCCTGAGTGCCACAGAGAATCAAAGGCGACAGACAAATGTATATACGTATGTATACTGTATCTACGTATATATACTGTATATACGTATATATACTGTATCTACGTATATATACTGTATCTACGTATATATACTGTATCTTATTATTCATTTGTATTATTTATTTTCTTTTTACAGGGTTAACCGACTGAGACCAGGTACTCTTTTCCAGCAGTGCCCTGTTTAAAGGCAAAATAAACAACCACAACAAGAACACTCTTCAGTATGCATATACAGGATTCCTGTTCTTTGGAAGTATATATTTATATATTCAGGGATAGGGAACGATGAAGGAACAGAGGAAAATGGAGAATCCAACAGATCAAATTGTAGCAATTGAAAAAAGGGAGAAAACGGGGTGAGACTGGAAGCAAGAGATAATCTTTAGATATTTTTTAGCACTGGGGGTGAGGGGGGGGGGGGGGGGGGGTAGACCCGTCCGTAAGGATGACGGATGAGAGGAAGAAGGAGCAGCCGTAGAGAGCAGGGTATTAATGTGATGGACGAGTGGAAAAACAAATAATACACAGTAAATGGAGCGTGAGCGCAGGAAGGGAGGTGTGCGAGGGGTAAAAGAGGGGGAGGGGGACACACACACACACACACACCAAACCTCACCGTTTTTCCCAAACCATTCGACGAGAGCGGAGGGACAGGAGACGGTCACCGCCGCCCCGGCTGCTGCCCGCTGCCAGCACGTGATGTTGTCCCACTCACCAGGGCAGCCTGACAGACCAACGCACGCACACACACACACACACACACACGCACACACACACACACACACACACACACACACACAGTACTATAACACACAAATACTGTACATAGGCGTGGGAAAAACACACAGTGTTCAAGCTGAAAACCACAGCGATAAAAAGCCCTATCCTGGCTATCACCGTGTCAGCCAATCAGGAGGTGTGCGCCCACGCACATGCATACGTGGGTATGAGCACACACACAAACACCCACACACACACACACACACACACACAGAGAGAGTTACAGTGTGTAAATAGGTGTGCAGTGAGAGCTGAGTGTGGTGGGAGCTGAACACAGCAGCAGTAGGTCAGGAGACCCCCCCCCCCCCCCCCCCAAAAAAAAAAAAAAAAAAACAAACAAAGATTTATACCATTCACTTTGTTCAAGAGATATCCAAAATAAATTTTTGCAAGAATTTTCGGTATTTCTTTATTGAAATATATCACTTGGTGTTGTTCTGGGTATGTGAGCGTTTCATATAAAATAACAAACACTTACCTGTATTGTTCAGGGGCTGTCGCTCCAACTGATTCTGACACTCTATCGCAGCCTTCTGTAACTCCCAGTGGAAGTGACAAATCGGAAACCTCCCATTGATCTGAAATGGCGATCCAAAAATAGACAACAAAACAACAACTTATGTCCTTGCTGCTTCCCAATCCATAGTGCTCGTGAAGCTTCCGCTCCTTTGTTGCCTGAAAAGCATTGACCTGCACCTGGGGTCCCTGGTCTTATTCAGATATCATTATCATCAGCCTTCTATAGCCATAGACGCTCCTACTGTGTCTGGGATTGGGGATATTTGATGTACACAAACGTGTATTTTTGATGTAATTTAATTTAAATATTGATTTCATCAGAATGTTTGAAAAAATTACATTAAAATTATGATTTAAAAAGAGAACAGCTATTGCCATGTTGCCATAATGCATATATATACATCACACACATTGTAATATATATTATACATATGTGTCTGTGTTGCCAGTGTCATTTAATGTTCTCAGTAATTAATTCATTCATTTGCTCAACAACTTAAAGAATATACAGAGTAAATCCTACGCCCCTCCGCAGACCGCTGGTTCACCTATGGTATTTTAGAAGTAAGCTTAAAAAAAACACACATGGGTAACCCTTGCAACAATGTCGTTTACTTCATAATGTGTTAATGGATTTAATGTGTGTGTGTGTGTGTGTGTGTGTGTGTGTGTGTGTGTGATTCCGTGTTAGTGTCTAACCGCTTGGAGGTCTGTTTATGTTTGGAGATGCTCTGTCAGACGAGGCCCCCTAGCACTAACATACTCCATGAGCTAAAGTTAAAAACCTTGTTTGCAACAGTTTGTATGCAACCACACACACGCACGCACGCACGCACGCACGCACGCACGCACGCACACACACACACACACACACACACACACACACACACACACACACACACACACATACACACGTAGCACTAACATACTCCATGAGCTAAAGTTAAAAACCTAACACACACACACATACACACGTACACACAGATGGATGCGCTCTCCATTAACCAGCCACTTCATCACTGCAGAGCCAATAAACTATCAAATCATCAAAGCCACTTTGGACAACGAAGTGTTTACGCTTGCGTCCTTGTTTTTTATGTGTTTCCCATGCATGAGCAATCTGGGGCAACAGCACATTACCAGCTGCATCGTCCCGTCATTTCTCAGCTCAAAATTCCCATCTTCTTAAAAGTAGACACAATGAATGAGATTCTCAACTTCTTCTGTTTAGCCCAAACCTCAGCATCACATTTAGGAAAGAAGAGATAGAAAGAACGAGAGAAAGGCTATGATAAAGATGTCATCCTAAAGGATGTGAGGAGGACAGTTTGGACACTTTGGAGTTAAGTGTTCTGGACTTCAACTACGCTTAGGATGCAATCGTTCCGAGTGAGGTGTCCAGAAAAGAACAATCTGCATGTTAAAGGTAAATGGAGAGGATTTGGTGTGTTTCAACCCGCTGTGACGATGTCTAAGAAACAGTAAAACAGGTCATTTGGGATGTTGTGGGATTTCATAACTGTTTTAAAAAAAATCTGTAGAACATTTCATTTGCACAACCTCACAGTGACCAAACCCACAGGGCAAACAAGACATACGCACACAGACACACAGACAAATACACAGAGACACACAGACACACACACACAGACATACACACACACACACACACACACACACACACACACAAACACACACACACACACACACACACACAGACACACAGACAAATAGACAGACACACACACACACACACACACAGACACACAGACAAATAGACAGACACACACACACACACACACAAACACACAGACACACAGACACACGCACACACACACACACATACGTACAGACACACACGTACAGACACACACACACACAAACACACACACACACACACACACACACACACACACACACACACACACACACACAAACACCCAAATGGGATAGGAGAAATGTTAAGTGAGGGATAAAATGATATGCCAATGTTCTAGGTGAAAGTAACTCTGCTCCTAGTGCACTACCCAGATGGCTCTCCAGTCTCCAGTCACTTCTAGATACTTTTGGCCTTTTGTCTCCCAATGGGACATCAGTCCCGTCTGCGGCAAAATCCCATGTTCACATCATACACTTCTTCCATTTAGTACACATACGAAAGTATCCTCTATCTTACCCGTGAAGGAATGCGCCAGTCTATTGTGGAAATAGCTACTAGTATTTGGCAGCACTAAGAGTAATGGATCCATGCCCATGTGTTCTCCGATATAGCAGTCCATTAGTGTTATTTTTTTTTTTTACAATAAATGTGGCAAAATACAAGTCAGCAAACTCAAACTCACACTGTGTGTTGAATGTGTGTATCTGTGCAGGTGTGTTTAGACTGTGGGTGATTAATTTGTCTGCCAATCCTGGGAGCTGATACTGAGAGTAAAAGAGCCTTCCAGCATAACACTGGCTGGCACACACAAACTTTTGTGCATTATCTCTCTCTCTCTCTCTCTCTCTCTCTCTCTCTCTCTCTTACACACACACACGCGCGCGCACGCACGCACACACCTCTGGTGTTAGGCTGACCTATTGAAGCAAGTGATGCGGTAATAACACCTCCACACGGCATCAGCATCCTCCATATGTCTATACAATTGTAATCCAGGGGTTGATGGCTTCGATCTTTCTTTGCCTAAATTGAGCACCTCGAAAGGTCGGGGCCCGTTTTTACGCTCGTTCTGAGAGAAACCGATGCCATCACCATCACTTTCACCTTATAACGAACTTGTTTATTTGGTATGCTGGATAAAATTATTTCAAGTAGAGGCCTATTTATTTAGACATTTGTAACCTATATCAATTAAATATATGTTTGCCCTATAGCATATAGTTGACTAAGTTGTTCTTTCAATTGTATTGTGTTTATAAAGCGCATTTAGAATCAAAGGAAAGCAATACATTTCTACATTGCTAAAAATGCATCTGCCAATGCAAAGTGCAATTACAGTTCCAAATAGATGTAAAAAAGCAGAGAGGGCTCACCGTGTTGAGTTGCACAAGACAAAGAAGAACAAAACAAAGCCGGTACTGCTTCATGAACATGATCAACATGCGAGGGGCTCTTCGCTCCTGTCTTGAGAACGCAGTCTGTTCATCCACCCAAACTCGTTGATACTTTTTTCAGGCAAAGACTCAAAGGTGTCCAAGTAACAATAGTAGGCTATTTTCTAAATAGATACATTTAGTTAACTCCATTTGTTTGTTTTTCTTGTTTTTTAGAATAAAACACTAAGTGTACTCACAATAAAGTAAAATTGACTAAGTAGCCTGTAGACCTATATGTTTCCCAACAATATCAACCGTTTCCACCAAAAGTGAAGATATGATGGTTTGCGATGACAGCAGCTGTCTCAATCCCCCTCAACTTCTTACAAGGCGCGCCCCCGACCCTTGAATGATTCATGCTCACTCCTGTAGAGCGACATCCCTGATGAGCGTGTGCAGTATTGCGTCCCTCGTAGTCTAGCGCAACAAGGACCTCTAGCGGCACATATAACATGGTGGCATGTTGTATGCTTGTGCCAGCTTGGCTGTTTGGATGAGCGTCCAGTCCCACTGAATGCGACTCAATAAAACCGTTTGTATGTGAATGTGTTGATACCTTTATATGGACAGACTAAAAATACATACATTATTAATAATTTCGATATCACGTCCTCATAAAAGGTAGCTAGAAAAGGACTAGAGAGGAGAAACAGACGATGAGCGGATCAAGGAGATAAAATGAAGAAATAAGGAAAAATAAATTCCATCACTGAACTCAAACCATCTGCTTCCTAACAGACCACGTTGTAATTTACAGTCCTAATAGAGAAATAAAGCTGAAGGAATGCTTTTATACCTTGATCAACTGTCTGGGTGGAGGAGAGTGCGGAATGATATACTACTGTCAAGTAGGAAAAATATATACAGGGATAACAATTACTAACACCGGGTGGGTAAGGCAAGAAAGCCTGCGCTCTACAAAGGAGAGGAGCGGTGGGGGGAGGGCGGAAGGAATACCTTTGAGGCTTGATTTATGATATGCACCAGCTCCTCATTAGATCGGGATCTTTGATTTATCTCTTCCCTCTGCTATTCCCGCACTCCCAGTGATAGGTTGGCACTGGCCTGTAATAGCGCAGAGGGAGCCTCACTTGACTCACGAGAAGCCCAGCCTTATTTGGACAGTGTCTAGCTGCCCTGGTGCCTCCTCAGTTTCCATCTCAGACCCCGAGGTGTGCGTCACAGCCCGTACGACGGAGAAACGATGACATTTTATTTGTACAAATATCTAATGTTTCGAAACACGCCCTTACGAGTAAAAAGCAAGAACCAGATTATAAGGAAATATGCCGTCCTCAGTTTTAGCCAATCAAAGCACTTTATTGCACTGTATAGTGTGATGGGGAGCCAATAACCGGCTCTTATAAAAGTGTCATTTAGTCTTTTCATCATCATGTGTACAAAACAAGTCACACACACTTGTACCGTACAAAATCAACACTATTTACATACAATGTACATACATACGTACACATCAAATAAACGTATTGAGCCACACTAACGTGTACACACACACGCCATGCAATCTCTCTTGGACCATACATGGACACACAGGGAGTAACATCAGAAAGTGTCTGTGACTTTTAAAGTTTTCCTTTTTGCAAACAACCCTTTTGATAGGACAGCGGCCACCTCCTTTGACTCCCAGGGACTTTCCTTTCTGGAATCAGGATCGTGATGGGGCGAAGCAACAAATGAACGCACACTAATCTCGTGTGATATGCATGTTTTTATATGAAATACAACAAAACCACCCAAACCCCCCTTCAAAAAAAAAAAAAAAAAGAATCTTCCACTGATGCATAGCAAAAATATGCTCGACATAAAAGTGAACAGAAAAGAGAAAATTAGTGCATTGCATAAGAATGTCAAGAAAAAAAGTGAATCCTTTCTATATTTTGGTCGAAACCTTTTTTTTTCTCTGCCTAACCCTAGCATGATCTCCGAGAACATGCGATTGCGACTCTGCTGTTGTAGGTCGTTGACCAAAACCGTTACAAATCCAATAACAGCAAACTGATGTATCTAACTCGGATTGCACTGTGTATCTAGTTACACTATGGAAATGAAATGTGGAATAGGATATGTCCCTATCAGACGCAGGCACACACACACACACACACACACACACACACACACACACACACACACACACACACACACACACAGACACACACACGGTGCAAGCGAAGAGAGCAGTATACAGGGGCTTCTGTACCTCCTAGTGTTCCATGTATCTCTCCATATAGATTAATATGTTTATATACAATATTTATATTTATACAATTATATGGATGCCCCTGTCCTAAATTAGACAATACCACAAATTTGTATTTTCTATTTTATCAAATATGATTACATATATATTTCTCTCTCTATCTCCTCGCTCGGTTTCCTCAGCACACAGTGATCCCCTAAGGCTTTGTACAGTGACGTTTCCTGTTTGGGTCACCACAAATGTCGGGGGTGTAAAGACGGCCATACCTCTCGTCGCCAAGCAACCACAGCACGAATCCAAAGGAAAACAGACAACTTGGACCACATCATATGCAGATTCAAAAATACAGTACATCTTGATTTGGAAAGAATAAAGGAACAACAGCGATATACACGCGGTTAGTGCATACACACGCATGCTCAGATGCACAAAGGCGCACGCACACCCGCACACACACACACACACACACACACACACACACACACACACACACACTCACACACACTCACAGGCTACATGTTGTAGGCCACGTATATGGGATCTAGCTGGTCTTGTAAGAAACCGTCGCGAAGGTGCATGCGCTGTTTTTCTCCGCGGGAATTGATGGGGATCACCCCAATGTCTGTCACTACGACCACGCCCACAATGAGGTAATGCTCCTCCAGCACTGCCTTGGTCACCATGGGAACCAGGTCCAGGGCCTCCTGCTCCGAGCCCTCCAGCTCCACCACTACCACCAACAGGTTCGTCCAGGGGAACACGGCGCTGCGGTAGGACACACACACACACACACACACACACACACACACACACACACACACACACACACAAACACACAGAGAGAGAGATTGGTTCGGGCCACCAAAACAAACGCACAGAAAACAAACGCACAGAAAAGTACACAGTTTCATTTGACGATGAAGAGTTGGCGGTACGCGGCACGAACCATTCCATGATGCTCTTGTGCGTGCGTATGACGGACGTCTCGATGTCGATGGGGTGGTACCGCATCCCCCTCAGCTCCATGGCCTCCTCCAGGGCCCCCACCACGTACAGCGCGTCGTGCCTCTCTGGATGTGGGGGGGGGGGGGGGGGGGGGGGGGCAGAGTGAGAGACACAGACATGGGGCAGTCACACACGAGAGGAGAGACGGCACACAGGCCGTAACGTTTACAGTACCAGTCAAAACGACACACTTTCCCATTTCACTTCAATGGGAAAGTGTGTCCAAACGTTTGACTTCTACTGGATATCTTTACCGTACTGCATGTGTGTGTGTGCTGTGTGTGTGTGCTGTGTGTGTGCTGTGTGTGTGCTGTGTGTGTGTGTGTTCTGTGTGTGTGTGTGTGTGTGTGTGTGTGTGTGTGTGTGCTGTGTGTGTGTGTGTGTGTGTGTGTGTGTGTTGTGTGTGTGCTGTGTGTGTGTGCTCTGTGTGTGTGTGCGTGCGTGTGTGTGTGTGGTGCTGGGCGGGCACCTCCGCTGGCGTCGGTGAGCTCCGTGCGGCGCAGGAAGCCCAGGTAGCCCGTGCGGGCCCAGACGGTCTGCGTGTCGCCAAAGCTCAGCCGGGAGTTGAAGTGGTCCGACTGCAGCACCTCCTCCCCGTAGCCGCTGTAGTAGCCACTGCCATTGTGGGCGCTGTGCACCCAGATCTGGAGCAGAGAGGCAGAGGGAGGGGGAGACGATAGGGGGGTGTGCCCTTGAGGTCAGGTTAAGTTTTGTGTGTGTGTGTGTGTGTGTGTATGTGGGTGTATGAAGAGCAAGTGATTCCGTGTTAGTGTCTAACCGTTGGGAGGTCTATTTATGTTTAAGTTGTGTGTGTGTGTATGTGTGTGGGCGTGGGTGCGCTTGGTTTGTGTGCGGGGGCGCGCGCTGGCTCACCTCTCCTAGGTGGGAGTCTCCGAGAGGCCCCTTGGTCTCGGGGTTGGCGATGATGATGCGGACCCCGGGCAGGATCTGAAAGCAGACAGCCTGGTAAGCTCTCCAGAGATACGTTATGGAAAAGGTGCTGATTGAACCTGAATAGTGAACCTGGTAATGGGTGCTCCCAATGTGCACGGAAAGACATATTTGCAGCGCTCACACGTCATTCAACTGTGGATTTTAGAAGTAGCACATTATAAAAGCTCAAAGGTCAACACAACCTAAAGGTCAACGCAACCCCTGAATGCAAAGCCGGCAAAGCCTGAGCTAAAAAACATTAAGCTTCTTTGTTTGGTTTCTCATCAAATACAGGAAATCAACTGCAAGCGTTTCTCAGTTCAAAGTTATTCCCAACCTAAACGCTTTGTTGTGTAAAAAAAACATAGTGTACACTTCCCAACGCCGTCCTGACTGAGAGAGGATCACACATCCCACTCACCTTTCCAGACTCCATGAGAGGCAGACTGTGAGGGGAGCCCCTCTCCACTAGGCGTACCCTACACACACACACACACACACGCACACACACACGAAAAAAGCAGAACAAACGCATTAAACCAAACGCCACACGAATTAGCTCGTGCCACAGAGATGCTGGCGGCTGACTGGCGGTGGGGGGGGCTGGGGGGTTGGGGGGTAGGGGGGGGGGGGGTGCGGTTAACAGACGTACCTGTCGTGCCTCAGAGCTCTCATGTCCACGTACACTGTAGTGGGATCCGGTCCTGAGGTGCCCTGTAGACCACAGCACAGCCCCGCGGTGAGTATGACACGGATAAACACACACACACACACACACACACACACACACACACACACACACACACACACACACACACACACACACACCTACACACACACACCTACACACCCACACACT